>JACAGA010000009.1:18773553-19107177 GCA_029231665.1 Morus indica | reverse complement strand
AAACTAGGATTGGAAAAATATATTTTATTTCCGTGTATTTGACTAGTTACATAGCTTAGTATATATAGAGATTTACATAGGGTTTACATAGAGGAAAATAAGGAAAGAATATCTACTACAATCCCTGAAAATCAGGGATTGTTACAACTAATACACTCCTTCTCGACACTCCCCCTCAAGCTGAAGAATGGATATCTTCCATTCCCAGCTTGGCTACAATCTCATGGAAATTAGAACTATTTAGTCCTTTTGTTAACACATCAGCCAGTTGACCTCCAGAGGGAACATAGGACATACATATGAGTCCTTCTTCTAACTTCTCTTTGATAAAGTGTCTGTCAATCTCAATGTGTTTTGTCCTATCATGTTGAATAGGGTTGTGAGCGATGTTGATTGCTGACTTGTTGTCGCAGTAAAGCTTCATAGGGTCTTCCCACTTGACTCTCAAATCATCTAGAATAATTTTCAGCCACAATAGTTCACACATCCCTTGGGCAACAGCCCGAAATTCAGCTTCTGCAGATGATCTAGCCACAACATTCTGTTTTTTGCTCCTCCATGTTATCAAGTTACCACCGAGAAATGTACAATAGCCGGTTGTTGATCTTCTATCCACTATAGAACCTGCATAATCCGCATCTGTATATGCTTCTAACGACAAAACCGAATTCCTTTTGAACAAGACTCCCTTTCCGGGGCTGCTCTTCAAGTAGTGCAATATTCTATGCACAGCTTGAAGGTGAGGCTCCCTCGGATCATGCATAAATTGGCTGATCACACTCACTGAGTAGGCTATATCCGGCCGAGTGTGTGTGAGATATATGAGTCTTCCAACCAGCCTCTGATACATCCCCTTGTCTACTGGTGGTTCCTCTCTTGCTTCACCTAATCTCTGATTTGAGTCCATAGGAGTGGCAGCCGGTTTACAGTCAGCTTTTCCAGTTTCTATCAACAAGTCAGTCACATACTTCCGTTGGGATAAAAAGACGCCTTGTCTAGAGTATGCCACCTCAATCCCAAGGAAATACTTCAATTTTCCAAGTTCCTTTATCTCGAATTCCTGAATCAGTCTTTTCTTCAAGTCATCTTTCTCCTTCTCGTCATTCCCGGTTACTATGATATCATCCACATACACAAGTCAGGCAGTTACTCCCCCTGAGGCCGAATGCTTGAAGAACAACGTGTGATCACCTTGACTTTGTCTATAGCCCGAATCTCTCATTACCTTAGCAAATCTGCCAAACCATGCTCTAGGAGCCTGTTTTAGCCCATATAAAGCCTTCTTTAGCTTGCAGACTTTGTCACCTGTTTCATTCCCTTCAAATCCGGGCGGGATGCTCATATATATCTCCTCATCCAAATCTCCATGAAGAAAGGCGTTTTTTACATCATATTGCAGCAATGGCCAGTCAAAATGGGCTGCTAACGATACTAAGATCCTCACAGTGTTCATCTTTGCCACTGGGGCGAATGTCTCCTGATAATCCACCCCATACGTCTGAGTATACCCTTTTGCAACTAACCTTGCTTTGTATCTTTCGAGAGCTCCATCAGCCTTATACTTCAATGCAAATACCCACTTGCAATCGACTATGTTCTTCCCTTTCGGTCTTTCCACAATCTCCCATGTGTGATTCTTTTCCAAAGCCTCTAATTCCTCTCTCATTGCATTCCTCCATTCCTCCTTCAATAATGCCTCGGCCAGTGTGTTCGGTATGGAGATTGTGTTGAGGCTGGCTATAAATTTCTGGTGAGATGGTGACAGGCGTTTAGGTGAGACATAATGGGAAAGAGGATATAATGGGCTCTTGGAACATTCTCGGGATTTTTTTCTGACAGCAATGGGCAGATGGGAGTCATCGGCTGGGGCTGCACCAGAATCATCGGCTGGGGCTGCAACTATCTCAGTGTCTTGGAATAAATCTTTACTCACCATGCCTTCGTTTTCAGGACTCGGGTTGGTCTCTTGGACTTGCGTCAGGTTTGGGTTTTCTTTCCGTCTTGTATACACCTGAGAAAACCTTGGATGACAACCTGTAACTCGGCTGGACACAGGCTCAAAGCTGACAGACTCTTGGGGTCGACAAGTAGGGTCGGTGTCTTTTTCTGTGTTGGCAGACTCGGGTTCTTGGACAGGGGACGGAGGATGAGAGGTAGACGGAAGATCAAGAGGTGAAAACGAAGACTCAAACGACTCAGACCAAGTGCCATCTTCAAGAGTAGTTGTCTCCCCCTGAAGATGGGACTTATGGAAATAGGATTTATTTTCGAAAAAGGTAACATCCACTGAGATATAGAATTTTCTTGATGGGGGATGATAGCACTTGTACCCTTTTTGTGTGTAGGAGTAGCCAACAAAGAGACATTTGATTGCACGAGGATCTAATTTCCCTCTGTTTGGGCGGTGAACATGTACAAATGCTGTGCACCCGAATATCCTAGGGATAAGGCCATTTGAGGTTCTAAAGTGAGGGTAGTGGGTATTAAGAATTTCCATGGGGCTTTTGTTGTCAAGTACTCGTGAAGGTATTCTGTTTATCAAGTATGTGGCTGTTAGAACGGCTTCCCCCCAGTAGTGTTTAGGCATGTTCCCATGAAACAACAAGGCTCTAGTGGCATTTAATAGGTGCCCATTTTTCCTTTCAGCTATCCCATTTTGTTGGGGTGTATCCACACAAGAAGAAGTGTGAATGATACCTTCCTTTTGAAAATAGGGCGATAAAACCTTATTGAAGTAATCCTTCGCATTGTCAGACCTAAAGGTTTTTATTTTTACCCCAAATTGGTTTTGGATCATGGAATGAAAGCTGGGAATAATATTACTGACATCAGATTTTTGTTTTAGCAGAAACAACCAGGTTACACGAGTGCAGTCATCAATTAGTGAGACAAACCAACGAGCCCCTGATATATTAGGAATAGTAGATGGACCCCAAATATCACTATGAATCAATTGGAAAGGAGAAACACTTCTTTTATTACTGATAGGAAAAGGAACACGAGTATGCTTTGCTAGTTCACAAACATCACAATGAAATTCAGAAATATCTGATCCTATGAACAATTGTGGAAACATAATTTTTAGGACTCTAAACGATGGGTGACCAAGACGATAATGGTGGAGCCAAATGGCATCTTTATTGGAAGAACTGAGAAGAGACACGGGCAGGTTACTGGTGGTTTTCTGTGAGATTTCCAGGTGATAAAGACTATTCCTTTCCTTAGCAAGTCCAATCTTCCTCCCCGAGACCTGATCCTGAAGAACACAATGAGACAAGAAAAATATTGCACAACACTTAAGATCAGTTGCAAGTTTTTGAATAGAAATAAGATTAGCTGATAACTTAGGCGCATGCAAGACATTTTTAAGAACCACGGAGGGAGTAATATAAACTTCTCCTAAACCAGCCACTGTAGCTACTTCTCCATTTGCAACAATAATCTTCCTATTACTCGGACAGGGAGTATAGGTGCGGAAAAATCGAGAAGAGTGTGTCATGTGGTCCGTGGCTCCGGAATCTAATATCCAAGAATCATCAAAGAACTTGTCACAGGCATGCAATCCATAAGAGTTCACTGGTTTACCTGAGAGGACTAAAGAACTAGCGCCAGATGGTTTCTCAAGAGAACTCAATAGACTTCTTAGTTTTTCAATCTCATCCCTTTTAAACCCTACCTCATCTCCTTTGAATCCCTTGCTGTCCGGTCCCTCTTCAGCCTTTGATTGCTCCGTGAGATGAGCTTGGGGCCTTTGTTGTCTTCCACGCGTTCCCCATTCACTGCTTGGAGGTTTGCCATTCAACTTCCAGCACTTTTCCTTGGTATGCCTCGACTTCTTGCAATAGGTGCACCACAACATGTCTTTATTTTCCCTTCTCTGGTTTTCCCTTCCTGAATTCCTGAAGGGCTGGTCATCCTTATTCCTTTCTTGTTGGTCCGATTTAGCCACCAAAGCCGACCCTTCCATGCCCCTTGGTTTCTCTAGCATCACATTCCTTCGGCTTTCCTCTCCACGAATAATCGAGATGGTCTCTTCTAGTGAAGGAACCTCCTCCTTGCTGAGTATTTGTAACCTAACTTGATCAAAATCCGAATTTAATCCAGCCAAGAAATCATATACCCTGTCACCTTCAATGTATTTCTTGAGAATTGCTGCATCATCCGGGCACTTCATTTCAAACACGCGGTAGTGATCCAATTCCTGCCACATCATCTGCAGAAAATTGGCATACTCCGTGACAGCCATGTCTCCTTGCTTCATTCCATTTGTCTTGATCTTTATCTCATAAACCTGGGCTGCATCATGTGCCTTCGAGTAGGTACGTTGGATATACTCCCATATCCCCTTCGCACTAGCCAGAAACATACAAGTATCACTAATGGATGGCTCCATTGAATCCCACAACCATGACATAATCATAGAATCGTCCTCATCCCATGCCACAAATCCAGGGTCTGTTTTTGCTAGTCCAGTCCCAAGCAGATGGTTGATTTTTCCCTTTCCTTTGAGGTACGTGCGAACAACTTGGGACCACTTGAGATAGTTTCTCCCGTTGAGTCGATAAGAGGCTCTAATATTTTGCAAGTCTCCGGTTTTCTGGGCAGGAGAAGCCTCCTCAGCAGTCCCAGAAGTATTGGTGGCCTTGGAATCGGACATAATTGAATGAAGAAGGGGAAAAAAAATTGGATTTCAAGGAGAGGATAGTGTATTAATGACCAGCAGCAATGAAGGTTGTTTGGTAGCAAGCAACGGCAACAATAAAGGCTCCTTGGCAGAGACGGCAGCAATGAAGGCTCCTTGGCGGCTACTTGGCAACGACGGCAGTGATGAAGGCTCCTTGGCGGCTACTTGGCGGCGTAAAACCCTAGAGAATCGTCCTAGGGCTCTGATACCATGTTGAAAATTAGGAATAGGAAAATATCTTTGTATTTCCGTGTCTCTTGAATAATTACATTGCTAGGTATTTATTGAATTATGTACATTAATTAATTAATTAATTAATTAGGAGATATTGTTTAAATTAGGAGATATAGCATATCTCTCCATATCGCATATCTCTCCTAGTTTAGGGGGAAGTTCCTATTTCTTAGGAAAGATTCTAGGAATATCTAGAGGATAGTTTCTCTATCCTATTAGGGTTAGTTTCCCGGATTCACTAAGCCACGGGAACTAGGACCTTTTGTATCCTATTTATACTCCGGTTTTGTACCAATTAAATCAAGAAAGGAATTATATTTTTCTCCTCAGAAACTTACATGGTATCAGAGCACCAGAAAACCATATTTCAGAGCCTGGTTTAGGACTTATCTCTGTCCGCCATGGCCAAGAATCTAGAAAACCTTCCTTCAACCCAAACTGTATCCTCTGCCTCTAATAATGCTGATTTCAACCCTAATGCTTTCATTCAAATTACTACCGTACGATTGAATGGAAGGAATTTTTTAGAATGGGCTCAATCGGTAAAACTAGCTATAGATGGCCGAGGAAAACTAGGGTTTCTTACAGGGGAGGAATCAAAACCTAAGGATTCTGACTCTTCATTCCGAAAGTGGAGGTCTGAAAACTCACTCATCACTACATGGCTTCTCAATTCCATGGAGGAATCAATCCGGACGCCATACCTGTTCATGTCAGCCCAAGAAGTATGGGAGGCCGTGCGTAAAACCTACTCGGACCTGGAAAATTATTCACAAGCCTATGAATTGAAGACTCGGCTGTGGAATTCCAAGCAGGGGGAGGCTGATATCACTACGTATTACAACATGATGTTGGCACTTTGGCAGGAATTAGACCTTTGCTATAATGACGAATGGGAGAATCCTAAAGACCTTGCTAGGTTTAAGAAAAAGGGAAGAAATTGATCGTGTTTTTATGTTTTTAGCAGGGGTTAATGCAGGACTTGACGATGTTAAAGGGCGTGTTCTAGGTAGACGTCCTCTTCCTACAATCCGTGAAGTTTTTTCTGAACTTAGGCAGGAAGAAGGACGAAAGAGAGTCATGACTGGTTCATTCTTGCCACCAGCAGAGCCTGAAAATTCAGCCTTAGTAGTTCGGGGCAATGAGGGTGATCCAGATAAGAAAAAGAAGCCGTGGTGTGACCACTGCAAACGGCACTGGCATACCAAAGATTCCTGCTGGAAGCTTCATGGGAAACCACCTAATTGGCAGCCAAATTGGAAGAAGAAACAGGAGGGAAGCAGGACATTTAACACCGTGACTGAGACTACTCCAGAGCCACCATCTACCTCGGTACAGCCTCCATTCACCAAGGAACAAATTGAGCATCTTCTAAAACTCTTTTAAGTCTCCACAAATTTCTAATCCTCCTTCTACCTCCTATGCTCACCAAGGTAAACAAGCTCCTTCTGCCCGCACTTCCTCAAAAATTTCTGGCCCATAGATCATAGATTTTGGCGCCACAGATCATATGACCAGTTGTTCCCATTTATTTTCCACTTACAGCCCTTGTGCAGGAAATAAAAAAATCCAAGTGGCTGATGGCTCGTTTTCAGCCATAGCAGGGACCGGTTCCATCAAAATTTCTACATGTTTAACACTAAAAGATGTGTTACATGTTCCAAAATTGTCATGCAATTTACTGTCAGTCAGTAAATTAACCCTTGACCAAAAATGTCATGCTAATTTCTTTCCATCTTTCTGTGAATTTCAGGACATGGCCTCGGGGAAGATGATTGGCAATGCTAAACTAAGTGGTGGACTCTACTACTTTGACGATGGTTCACTTCCTAAAGATTATGCTTCCAATACTTGCTTAGGTGTTATTTCTAGTTCTAGTAAGAATGACATTATGCTTTGGCATTTTAGACTTGGTCATCCAAATTTTTATTATTTAAAACGTTTGTTTCCTAGGTTATTCTCAAATAAAGATCCATCTCTTTTTCAATGCGAAATTTGTGCTTTAGCAAAAATGCATCGATCTCCATATATCCCTCGTCCATATGTTCCATCCAAACCTTTTTCTCTTATGCATAGTGATATATGGGGACCTTCAAGAATATCAACTCCTTCGGGAAAACGATGGTTTGTTACCTTTATAGATGATCACACAAGAATGACTTGGGTTTACTTGATGACCCAAAAATCCGAGGTGGAGCACATCTTTAAAACATTTTATAACATGATTTACACTCAATTTGAAACAAAAATCAAAGTTTTAAGAAGTGACAATGGTTGTGAATATTTCACAAAACTTTTGAGTGATTTTTTCTCACAAAATGGCATTTTTCAGCAAAGCTCTTGTGTTGACACACCTCAACAAAATGGCATTGCCGCAAGGAAGAATAAGCACCTATTAGAAGTGGCTCGGGCATTGTTATTTACACATAAAGTACCAAAAGCTTTCTGGGGAGACGCTGTTTTAACAACAACCTTTTTGATAAATAGAATGCCTTAAAAAGTTTTGAAGTTTGCCACTCCTATAAGTGAATTTTCCAAAATTTTTCCCCAAACAAAAATTCAATCAACTTTGCCATTAAAAACATTTGGATGCACTGTTTATATCCACAATAAAGATGTCAACTTAGGAAAACTTGATCCTAGAGGAACTAGGTGTGTCTTCTTAGGCTACTCACCAAGTAAAAAGGGATATAAGTGCTATGATCCAAAAAAACGGAAATATTTTGTCACCTTTGATGTGCAATTTTTTGAAAAACAATCATTTTTTCAGCCTCATCTTCAGGGGGAGCACACACAGGCAGATTCGGCTTTAGGGGGAGATGAAAAAATAGTCTTTGCCTTTCATGATCAAGGTGAATCTCTGTTTGAAAATTTCTCCTTAGAATTTGCCCTCCAAAATTCGGATTTTCTACAAAACCTAAATAATTCCGAAAATTCTGAAGAGAATCATCGAGAGAATAACCATACAGATGTTTTAAATAATGAAAATGTGACTCCTTCTAGTGTTAGTCCAATTAGAACAAGAAATAACACTGAAAACAGGTTTGGGAAAGTTTTCTCAAGAAGAGAACCAAAGTCAAGTGGATTGACCAATGACTTACAGCATGGTCAAGAATCAACCTCGATACCAAGTCCAGAAGTTCCAGGTTTGAATCCGATCCCTGAAAATTTCTCAAATGAGCTTGATGTACCTATTGCACTAAGAAAAGGAACTAGAGAATGCACTAGGTGTCCTCTATATCCCATGTCTCATTTTGTTTCTTATAAAAAGCTATCTCTAAGTTTCCGTGCCTTTGTTACTCAACTCTCACATGTGGAAATTCCGAAGAGTATTAGAGATGCATTGCAGGTTCCCGAATGGAAAGAGGTTGTTTTAGAGGAAATGAGGGCTCTGGAGAAGAATCAAACATGGGAGGTTATAAATTTGCCAAGGGAGAAGAAAACTGTGGGGTGCAAATAGGTATTCACGGTCAAGTTCAAATTCGATGGATCACTAGAAAGGTATAAAGCACGCCTAGTAGCCAAAGGTTTCACTCAAACCTATGGCATAGACTACTCTGAAACGTTTGCACCAGTAGCTAAATTAAATACTGTACGGGTTCTTCTCTCAATCGCGGTAAACTTGGATTGGGAGTTACAACAGTTAGATGTCAAGAATGCCTTCTTAAATGGAGATTTAGAAGAAGAAGTTTTTATGGATCCTCCACTCGGTTTTGAAGAAAAGTTTGGTTCAAAGGTGTGTAGACTGAGGAAATCTCTCTATGGGCTAAAACAATCACCACGAGCATGGTTTGAGAAATTCACGAGCTCAATAAAAAGACAAGGTTATTCTCAAGCCCAGACAGATCACACACTCTTCTTTAGAAGATCAAAGGAAGGAAGAATTGCCATCCTTATTGTCTATGTGGATGACATTATCTTAACAAGAGATGATACTCTAGAAACGGCCCGATTAAAAAAGTGTTTGGCAGATGAATTTGAGATCAAAGACCTCGGGAACCTAAAATATTTCTTAGGGATGGAGATAGCTAGATCTAAAGAAGGAATAATGGTCAGCCAAAGGAAGTATGTACTCGATCTTCTCGAAGATACTGGAATGAGTGGGTGCAAACCAATTGATACTCCTATTGATCCCAATGTGAAACTCGGAATGAGTGAGGGGGACAGGGTTGATACTACGAGATATCAGAAGTTGGTTGGAAGGCTGATTTACTTATCACACACTAGACCAGACATAGCTTTGCCGTGGGCATGATAAGCCAGTTATGCATTCTCCTCAGAAAGTTCATATGGAAGCTGCCTATCGAATCCTTAGATATCTCAAGGGTTCTCCGGGAAAAGGATTAATGTTCAGGAAGAATGACAACCGAACAATTGAAGCCTATACAGACGCTGATTGGGCTGGATCCGTGACTGATAGGAGGTCTACAACTGGATACTGTTGCTTTGTGTGGGGAAACCTAGTTACATGGAGAAGCAAAAAGCAAAGTGTTGTTGCCCGCAGCAGTGCAGAGGCAGAATTTCGAGCAATGGCTAATGGGCTATGTGAATTAATTTGGCTGCAGCGGGTTATAGGAGACCTTCAACTAACAATAGAAGCTCCAATGAAGCTTTACTGTGACAACAAGGCTGCCATTAGCATTGCTAATAACCCGGTTCAACATGACCGCACCAAACATGTAGAGATAGATCGGCATTTCATCAAAGAGAAGCTGGAATCCAGAACAGTGTGTTTACCCTTCCTACCAACATCTCAACAGATAGCTGACATTTTAACCAAGGGATTGTTTAGACCAGGGTTTGATTCTTGTATTAGCAAGTTGGGTTTAAAAGACATCTATAACCCAACTTAAGGGGGAGTATTGAATTATGTACATTAATTAATTAATTAATTAGGAGATATTGTTTAAATTAGGAGATTTAGCATATCTCTCCATATCGCATATCTCTCCTAGTTTAGGGGGAAGTTCCTATTTCTTAGGAAAGATTCTAGGAATATCTAGAGGATAGTTTCTCTATCCTATTAGGGTTAGTTTCCCGGATTCACTAAGACACGGGAACTAGGACCTTTTGTATCCTATTTATACTCCGGTTTTGTACCAATTAAATCAAGAAAGGAATTATATTTTTCTCCTCAGAAACTTACATTTCAAATTCCTGACTTAGGATCCCCTTTAGCCGAGCAATTTCTACCTCATTATCACCAGTAACAATTATATCATCGACATAGACAATGAGAATCGTAATCTTACCATCTGAGGTCCTCTTAATGTGTGGTCTAATTGTCCCTGCAAGTATCCCTGCTCCTTAACTGCCTTGGTGAACCTGTCAAACCAAGCTCGTGGCGATTGCTTAAGACCATATAGTGACTTCCGAAGTCTACACACCTGTCTGCCACCACTTGATTGCTTGAGCCCAGGTGGGATCTCCATATATACTTCCTCTTCCAGATCACCATTGAGGAATGCATTTTTAACATCAAACTGATGCAAGTTCCAGTCAAGATTGATTGCTAAAGAAAGTAGTACTCTGATGGTATTCATTTTTGCCACCGGAGCGAATGTTTCCTGATAATTAATCCCGTAAGTCTGTGTGAAGCCCTTTGCCACAAGTCTTGCCTTGTACCTGTCAATCCTCCCATCTGCTTTGTATTTAACAGTGAAAACCCACTTACAGCCTACCGCTTGTTTTCCTTGAGGGAGATTAGTAAGCTCCCATGTGCCATTCTTCTGCAAGGCTCTTAGCTCCTCATTAACCGCTTGTTTCCATTCCAGATGTAGTACTGCCTCTTGAATATCCTTTGGTGTTTGGATGCTGTCTAGACTTGTGGTGAACATCCTATAACTTGAAGATAGTCTCTCATAGGACACAAAGTGTGAAATTGGATGTTGGGTGCATGATCTAACTCTTTTCCTTTGAGCAATTGGCTTAGTAAGATCATCAGATAGACACAAATCATTAGGATAGGAGTCGGATTTAGTGTTACCTTGTATTCCCTCACTCAGAGTTGAACTCGGATTGTCTGCTTGACAAGGCGTGAGAATCTCAGGATGCTCTACCGGTTTAGGGTTCTTCTTCCGCCTAGTGTAGACTAGGAGTTCCTTCTCATTCTCGGTTTTAGAAAAAATTCTATCACTCACCGGATCGTCTAACATCATGCTATCCCAAAACTGATATTCTTCTTGTATTTTCTCCCCCTGAATAGCGGTTTTGGAATAAAATGGGACACTCTCCATGAAAGTCACATCCATAGTGATATATGTCTTTCTAGTGGATGGACAATAGCACTTGTAACCTTTTTGGTGAGGAGAGTACCCTAGGAACACACACTTACGAGACTTGGGATCAAGTTTGCTATGTTGATGAGGAGGGATATGGACATAGGCTGAACATCCGAACACTTTGAGTGGTATAGTGTTCACCACTCGGCTTTGTGGGAAGATTTTGAGGAGTACTTGGCAAGATGTACTAAATTTCAAGATTCGAGACGGCATCCTCTTAATTCGATACGTAGCAGTTAAAATTGCTTCCCCCCCAAAAATGTTTTGGAACATTACTAGCAAATAAGATAGAACGAGCTACCTCAAGAAGATGTATGTTCTTCCTCTCTGCTATTCTATTTTGTTGAGGTGTATTTGTACATGAACTTTGATGAATAATGCCATTTTCGAGGAGATAGGGCCCTAGGATTGAATTGAAATATTCCCGAGCATTGTCGGTTCGAAAGACTTGAATAGTGGCTTGAAACTGATTTTTAATCATGGAGTGGAAGGTTCTAAACAAAGGTCCAGCTTCTGATTTTTCTTTCATAAGGAATACCCAGGTAGCTCGAGTGTGATCATCAATAAAGGATACAAACCATCTTGCACCAGTTATATTTAGAATCCGAGATGGTCCCCAAATATCACTGTGTATGACTGAGAAAGGATGAGAAGGTTTGTACCCTTGAATAGGATATGTACTACGACAATGCTTTGAAAACTGACACACTTCACATTGGAATAATTTCGGATTTTTATTGATAAATAATGAAGGGAACATTTTTGCCAAGTACATGAAATTTGGGTGTCCTAAACGAAAATGTAGTAACCTAATGCTACTATCTGTATTGAAATCAAAAAACACAGAAAGGTCTTAATCTTGAACTGAGGTGAATGTGGAATGAAGTGCCCGAGAATGAGGATGAGCCTTGTCCCTAATCCAGTAGTCCCTGATCTTCTTTAGCATTGCCAATCATCTTCCCCGAGTCCAAATCCTGAAATAAACATGTAGTGGGAGAAAACTTAGCAATACCTTTAGAATCCTTAGTGAGCTTGCTAACAGATAACAAATTGCAAGTTAACTTGGGAACTAAAAGAACAGATTGAAGAGTTAATGTATTGGAGATGACCACTTTTCCAATTCCTGTTACTAGGGAAAGTGATCCATAATCTTTAAGGCAAGGATAACACTCTTGAAATAATGAAGCATCACCAGTCATATGGTCTGAGGCTCCTGAATCAACAATCGACCCAGCGGAATCCTCGGTTTTGACATGATGAGTGGTTGAAAAAATACCTTTTTGGGCAGCAGATCCCGTGGAGATAGTTGGGGCAATGTTAGAATTCTGGTTGAACATTTTCTGCAGCAATTGAAATTGTTCCTTGCTAAAGAGATTTGGTTCCGAGCTTAATGGATTCTCCTTTTCTTCAGGGGCAGCAACAAAGCTTCGTGCTTCTCTTTCTCTTTCTTGACTTGGCTTCCAATCAGTGGGCTTGCCATGGATTTTCCAGCAAATATCTCGAGTATGGCCTGTTTTCCTGCGGTGATCACACCAAGGCCGAGTTTTCTTTTGTTTTGTGTCATAGGCTACATTGGCTCCTCTTGCCGCTAGGGCTGAGACTTCGGTTCCTGTAGGCAGTGAGCTTCCTAACATAAGTTTCTTCTTACTCTCCTCTCTTCTGACATCCAAGAATGCTTCCGGAATGGATGGGAGTGGCTTGGTTCCAAGAATCCTCCCCCTCACTTCATCAAGGGATTTGTCAAGCCCTAGAAGAAACTTGAAAACTCTCTCTTTCTCTATAATTTTCTTATATAGAGTTGCATCTCCAGGACATTCCCATGCCGGACTATCAAACATATCCAATTGTCTCCAATACCGTGTGAGACAATTGTAATATTGAGTGACATTTAACTCACCTTGCTATAAATCATGAAGTGCCCCCTTGATCTCGAATAATTCAGCAGTGTTTTCGTTGTCGGAGTACGTGTCTTACGCAGCCATCCATATTTCATGCGCAGTGTCGTAGAACAGAAAATTATGCCCTATATCTGCGTCCATGGTGTTGACTAGCCAAGACATCACCATATTATTTTCTACTTTCCAGATCTTATATTTGGGGTCATTCGGTTTGGGTGAAACAGCCACACCCGTGAGGTAATCGTCCTTCCCTTTACCTGAGATAAACATCATTACTGACTTGGCCCATTGGCGATAATTCTGACCATTCAACCTGTGCTGTGTGATCAGCAGAAGTGAGCCCTCTGTCCTGCCAGCATTTACACAGTCCTGACCAGCCATGGCTCCTGAGGTGTTGCCAGTTTCTGACGCCATATGATGGGTGATGAGTAAGGGTTTTTCTCGGTTGATAACAGTGACCTAAGCTAGGGTTATGGCTTGAAATATTTCTCCTAAAAACCAGATCAGCAGCCAAGCTCTGATACCATGAAGTTTTCTGGCAGCCGGAATTAGGGTTTTTGGAGGAATATGATTATTATTCACCTTGAAAAAATATTCTATACAGCCGGGTATATGTACAAGTATAGGGATAACCACATACAGGTTTTAGTCCCTTACAGCTGTACAACTAAGCCCTATTTACACTGGTTTTCCACAAAAATAGAGTAAAATCTTAAGGACCAATTGTGGAACATTTTAAAGTCAAGTACCAAAATAGGATTGAGGTTAAACTTCAGGACCATTTATGGTATTAAGCCTAAAACATAAGCATGGGTAATGGCTTATCTGTGCCAGAAACTCTAGGCCTGACCTGAAAAATATATATTCTGGTTTTCTAGTCCACTAAAGAAAACAAGCTAGTTAAAGGATGACGCTTTGGTTGTTTTAGAGTTTCATCTAAGCTCTTTCCCCACAATACCAAATAAGTCGGAGTTTGAGCTTCCCAGTAACTGTATCCAAGCCCCAGCATTCAGGAACCCAGTAACTGTATTCGAGCCCCAACATGAAAAATTTAGATTTTCAGGAGAACATAACAGTGCATGCAGACTATAGTCAATTGAATTCATATCAGGAGACCTCACAGAGTTCTCCTTGAGCAGCAAATAATGTTATGATAATAAAAAATAAAAAATAAAAAGTAAAAAACCGTCGTCGTAGTTTACGACATTAGCCCAAGAGAAGGGACAGAATTAGTTCTCTCAACTCTCACAGACTTAGTTCTCTCTCTGTGTGGGCAAATACTAGAAAGGTAAATCTAGGAGTCCAGTTAAAAGATATTTCACCTCTCACCTTGTGGCCTACGGGCATCCACCTTGTGTCAAAGGAGGTCTCTTAATTGGGACCGTAACCCCCTCCCCAAAAATAGACCTCATATCATCTGGGCTTTCCGTAGTATAAATTTGTATATCTCACTTAATGTTTCGTGTGCATGATGTTGGTTCCGAAAAACAAATTGCATGGAAAAATTGTGGAAGCGCTGCATACAATCAGATCATATATTTCCAAATTTTATCTAAACTTTTAACGAGTCACTATAAATACATTAATTTATGCAAGTAAAAATAAGAATTTACCGTTGTCCGATTAGGCAGATAACTTTTAAATTCTTCTAATTAACAACGAATGGCTCATTTCCTTTGAATCCTTAGATCTTCCATGCCAATCTGCGGTATAAATGAATGGACATGTGGGCGTTTGTAGAAAACGATCGGAAAGATCACACATACTTTCTGAATCTCGCTATGATTTCAACATATGAGAAAGCAGAGATTAAAACTGAGAAACTCTCTTGGTTCTTCTTTTCTCTGAGAGAGGAAAAACTGAATGTCTCCAGAATGAGTTTTCTATCTCCTCTAGACCCCTATTTATAGTGTTAGAAGATAGAATCCTATTTGGAAATAGGGCTTTCTATTTTTAACAATTAAAACAAATTAATTGGTTCACCTTCCCTTTACAGGGAAGTGATGGGCGTGCCACGCAGGGTAACTCTCTGCGTGGTGCCGGTTTTGGATAAGCAGGAGAAGAGAAAAAAAAAAATCTCCACCTTTCTGTTTCTGCTTTATCTACTAAAGTCAAATAATCTGATTTAGTAAAATCCAAATTTCCTTAAACAGAACTTCGTAAATTTTAATTTGGAAAACTGCAGATCCTTACATCATATGCTTTTTGGGCATCATTCCCAACACATGAATGATGAGCAAACTATCCTTCTCGTATCCTTGATATGTTTTTATTCAATTCTTTGATTGCTTATGGTGCATGTTTTTTCCATCAATGAAATGATGCATGGAAATTTGTCTCAGTTTTGTTCCTAAGAATTTTAGATATTTTACTAATTTCTTCGTTTCTTTCTGCAGATCCATCCTGGTGCTTTAAAACAGGGTGGGATTCCTTTGGTTTCATGTTGCATTGCCGCTGCTGAACAAGCCAGTGTAAGAGGCATTTCAAAAACTTGACAAAATTGAACACAGGAAATAATATAGAAAGAGGAAAGTTGCAAACACTCACACACACACACACACACAAAGTGTCATGTGTGTGTGCTTGTCATTTCAGGATAGATCAAAAATCCTTGTCCTTTTTTCTAGGTTGGGTTTCTAAGGAAAAAGATGAATTTGACCGACAGAAAAGGGGAAGAAAAATAGTATTCAACTTTATCTAACGAGGAAAAGGTTCAGTGCCAGGATTTTCCATGGTATTCCCAATTAGTTAAATGGCAAAACGATAAGCTACCTACATGATGTTTTCGCTTTTGCAACTTTTTCTGGTAGACCATCAGTACCTTAAGAGTAACGACAAAAGATGAATAGTATGACAAACGCTGCAATTTATACCGGCATGAATGTCATAATCCATATACATGTGTGACAGGTGCCCATCACTGTCCATTTTGATCACGGAACTTCAAAAGAAGACATGGTCGAGGCACTTGAGTTGGTAGGTTGATTTATTAATTATTATCCTTCTTGGTTTTTACATGTTTGAGTTTCTTTCACGTTATCGATCATTAATCAATTGTCTCACATTCTCTGATATAATTTTTACAGGGACTTGATTCGCTTATGGTAGATGGTTCACATCTGTCCTTCAAGGACAATGTCTCTTACACAAAGTTTATATCAGTTTTGGCGCACGCAAAGGGGATGTTGGTGGAAGCTGAACTAGGGAGATTGTCAGGGACAGAAGACGATTTGACTGTTGAAGATTATGAAGCAAGGCTGACCGATGTTAATCAGGTCTTTTTTGGGGGCCTCATTTTCTTTATGTTAAAATTTCAGTCGATCTTTCATGGTACAATTCCTAGTTCCTAAGTAACTAGGTGCTGGAATTTCAGGCTCAAGAGTTCATTGATGAGACCGGAATAGATTCTTTGGCCGTGTGTATCGGTAATGTCCATGGAAAGTATCCAGCGAGTGGTCCAAATCTGAGACTTGACTTGCTTAAGGTCAAGTATATACGTTTAATGTTTCAAGTTCCTCTTTACATAATCAATTAACACTAATTCTGTGCATTTTTGTACCTGCCCATGCATTTAAAATCGTAGGACTGTTAAAGTTTAAAGTTATGTTCCTGAATGTCTAGCACTCTCTTATGTTTCCCTGTTTTATTAACATGCACGATATATTTCAATCGCTTGGACTAAATAGTATCCACTCACAAATTCCACGTACTAAGGCTTTCAAACCGTTCCTAACCCCTTTAGGTCTCAACACTTGTTTGTTAAAAAAGTGTTTTGAAGTATGGAATTCTTTATCGTCATTTTTTTTTTTTTTTTTTTTTGGCAATTTTGATACATGGAGAAGTCTTAAAACTTTTATATTAGGCTTGAAAGATTGAAGAGATATACTATGACTTGGACACTGAAGATTTCACTTCAGTTTTCTTTCCATGGTAGTGATATTAATAATACTTGTTAGTATTATTTTTCTCTTTCTTTATTGCCTGTCAAGGGTACCGTGTAATCTAGTTTGCTGCATGTCTGATTTGTCCTTTTCCTTCTTATTATACCGAAAGTTATTTTCTGGATAATGACTAAAAATTGGCTTTAAAACTTCTAGATCTTATGAGACTCGTGCTTACCAAATCCCTTCATGCTTTTAACTTCCATAATGCACGTACATGAGTGAATAACGTAACCTCAATATTTAATAATCAGAACTGCCTGACAAGCTTGGGAAATTTGTTGTCAAGTGCAGCAGTAGGCTGTGAGACTTACACATACACATACACAACTATATAGTATATACTATAAATGCATATTCAATAGTGCATACACCACAGTTAATCCTATTTTTTGGGATACTGATTCCAAAGTGCATTTCACGTGAAGGATTTGGATGCTTTGTGTTCGAATAGAGGAGTCTTTCTGGTGCTTCACGGAGCTTCTGGCTTGTCCAAGGAACTTATCAAGGTGCATACTTACATCTTAGCTTCGTACACCATTGGACTTCTTGTTTGTTTTCACGATTCACAGGCCGTCATAGATTTTCTTCATCATTATAGCTTTAATCCGTCGAAGAGTAATAGCATGTTGTTTATAAAAATCATTGGTGATTAGCCTAACAAACTACTTGGTTGCTTTGTACAGGAATGCATAGAGCGGGGCGTGAGAAAATTCAATGTAAACACTGAGGTGCGGAAGGCTTACATGGATTCGCTTGGAAGTCCAAAGAAAGATCTTGTCCATGTTATGGCATCAGCAAAGGAAGCAATGAAAGCTGTAATTGCAGAAAAGATGCATCTCTTTGGTTCAGCAGGAAAAGCATGACTTTATGATCGAGTGCTACTTCTCTGTTTGTCCTTTGCTTTATGACAACCTGTTTAGTCATATTCTGTATTTTTTTTATTGCAGAAAGTCGGGATTCAAAGTTCCTAATGATCAAAGCCTCGTTAGAATAATCTCATATCTATTGTTATCCATGTTAGTGTTTATGCCCTTTTAACGAATAAATGTAACAATGTTATTTAGACATTTTGATATTAATAAAGGATTATTATTTACTTATTTCATATATCAAGTATTGTTCTTTTTACGTTCATTAGTTGAATGTAAAAACTGTCGCTATAAGTTTTTTGAGGCTTTACGTAACCTCATGAACTGCAAATAGAAGTTGGGGTCTTCTGACAAAGATCATATGATAAATATGATGGGCTATTTGGCTAAAATTCAAACTAATAAGACCGACATCGATGTTGAATCTTAAATAACCATGATCTTTAAGACTGTCAAAAGATTATAATCCGTTTAAGGCTTCGTTTAATCTTAATACTAGACTATACTAGACAGAATAGGACCGTAACAGAGTTTATAAAATAACTGCAGCCATTTGAGAGTGATCAAGCGTATAACTACCAAAACAGAAACCAACTTAGTTGAAGATCTGAACCAATAATTTAATTGAGGGTGCTTTAGTCATTTAAATCTTTCAAGTCTTTTTTAAGTTATGATCAAAATGTGATAAAGTCAAAAGGGACGGAATAAATAAAAGGATAAAAAACCCACATCATAGACTCTAGGGTAGGTGAATAATAATTGAAAAAAAAAAAGTACTATTGACTTTGATTGAAAGCTCATGTTTAAGTTCAGAGCCCACAGTAGCAGCTTTTCGACTCAAAAGAGTGAAAACTGCGTCCAAGATAGTGTTTGTCTCTGCTGAGGGCTTAAAACTGGAAATCGCTCCATGAAATATGTAGACAGAAGAACATTGTATTCTAGTATACAATAATTTCACCAAAAACTTAAAGAAAGTTTTATCTTTTCTTCCATGCAATGTAGAATGTATATAGATCATATTAAATAACATTCATATCCTAGCAATCAAAGGTCAAAACTAAGCCACACAGCTCATTCAAGGCTGTGATCTCAAGCAGGTAAAGTTGGAACCATAGTCACGATACACAATAATAGAAACTTGAGCATCTCATGGAACAAAATAACAAAACGATTCGTTTAAATCACTCTCAATATACTCTGTTGCCGATGGTTTGATAAAGGGATCTCAACTGTGTATTCCATTTATCTATAGCAGCATATTTCTTCATTCCCTTTGACCTGCATAATATTTGCAGAAATGGAGAATGATGACAGTATAACAACAATAACTACGTGAATGATAATGCAGTAATTACAAAGAAAACATACCTGTCACCGCGTTCTAAAAGCCGGTTTACTTGGTCGATGTGTCCATCAATTCGATTATCCAAAATCAGTGAAACCAATAGCTGCTCAACGTCTTTTTCAGGTACATTAAGCTCCTGACATCAACAAAGTTCCAGTAACTTTACTGCCGTATGACTAAAAGATTAAACTGGCACACCAGTGGCTTCTAAACCAAAGTATACCAAAACTAGAAAGTTAACTTAAATGTTTTTATATTCCTCCGGAAAGTGAATACCCACATTTTTTCTTTTTTTTTTTTAAAATAAAAAACGAGAGAATTTTATTAATAAAAGGAAAGAAGAACAACAGGGGACAATTGATGAGCAAAAGAAATTACAGGAGATTTGAGAACCCAGATTTGGTAATGAGTTCACAAAATTAGGGAGATCAGAAGATGAATGATTCTAATTATTGGAGAAATTGAACACAAATTAATATGTTGAGAAACTACTACCATACCTTTGATATAAAAGGAATGCGGATTCTTGTGTAAGGCTTGATAAGCTTAAGCAGCACCTGAGTTCTCACATTTTTCAAAAGATCTTCAATGTAGTTTCGGATAAATGGATCATCCATTATTGTCCTCCTATTACTCTGAAAAAGATACAGATAGAGACTTAGTTTGGAGCAAATTGATATGAGCAGGGAAACAATACGGAGAAAAATGTACACGAAACATAACCATACATGCAATCACAACAAGAATGACACAGAAAATAATGATAGAAGAGGTAAACCCATTACAACATAATCTTGGGGGTATAAAACCATACCTTTAGAATTTTCTCAAATTCCAAGATCTCATTCCTTTGATATGCTGCTATCAGATTTGTCATTGCCAAAATCTCAGGATCATTTTTGTACCTGTACCTTACAAATCAGAAAAAGGGAGCAACATACGCACACAGAAGAAAGAAATTACAAAACTTACGGCTTCGCTTCTTGACCATCAAATGGATTGACCTCGGATTCCATCAGCATATTAGCTAGAACTAAGTATCTGTCAAGCAACACAGGAAACTAGGGAGATTAATAAAAGAAAAGGCAAAACTGGTGCTTACATAAAAAAACCATGAGAGGGAATGGATAGATACGTTCTTGAAACCATATTTATTCTCTATACAGTCCGTTGTGATGAAATCTATTCACATTAGAGAGATGCAACTAGAATTATCTTGGCTGAACTAAGATCAATAGTGCAATAAAGAAAAGAAGAGGTCCGCTAGGGGGTAGGTATACGTTTAAGAAGTAAAAGATAGTGTAAGGAACTTGTGAACATACTTCAGGCATTGAATACGCCTTTGGTTCCCAGCCTCATCATAATTCTTAAAAGCTTCAAAGAAATCTGTGGCGGCCTCTGCCCATTGGCGCTCTGCCATGTGCATCTTACCACCACACTCGCGAATTATACCCATAATTCTTGGATGGGGTATTGCTGACTTTATTGCAAGAGCTTTCTGGTACAATTGCTGTAATTGATCCACAATATTTGATGTTGCTCATTCAAAAATGCATATATAACCAGATAGATGAACTACTAATCAGTAATGTATAAAATTAAGAGAACAAAAAGGAGTTGCACGTTGAACTAAGCCAAATCATCATTAGTAGAAGGGATCCAAGAACCCACGTTAATTTCATTAAAAACAAAAATAGGAAAGGAGCATAATTTTCAACTCCAAAAGCACGGAATGAAAACTGAGATCTTACCTTAAGCTTTTTGTTATTCTTAGTCTCAGTGTACATTTGAATCTCAATAGCATATACCTCCAGAAGTTGACTTCCTTTCTTTTGATCATCGGAACCATCTTCCTTTTGACAAGATTTATGGAGTTCCTTCAAGATCTAATGACAGACTATTCCCATAAGTTCTCCATCACATATCAGACAAACACAAAGCTCAGAGTATTAGGTATGACAAACAAACTACCTTACTCATTCGCCCATATTCACCCATGTCAAACCAGATCTTGCAAAGCTTAAGATTTGTCTTGAACCAAAGTCTCTACATGACAAAAAAAATAATAATATTACATTTGACATTAAAGACATATGACTACGTGAAACAGTCTAATAAGCATACCTCATTTTTTGCATCTTCAAGTGCCTTTAGCGTAGTCTGGTAAAATTCTCGAAGGAGACTAAAGTTTTGACTAGCTGAACCAGAGACAAAGTCCATAATATTGTTTATACATTTCTCACTGTAATTTCGCGTCACAGCAGATTTGATGTATGTCAACATCACCCTGTATGCTTCCATCATTTCTTTATACCTTCCCAGACGATAATAAAGCTTGACAGTTTGCTTAAGAGCCTTAAAACCCCTAAAAACAAGTGAAACAAAGGAGCCATCAGAATCAGACCCGTAAAGGTCTCAATTTTGACAATAAACATGGGCATCTAACATGGCAAGAATCCAACTGAAAACAATTAAAAAGTTCACATCAAGAGCCGATAAAAATAAAAATTAAAAAAAGCATGAAATTTCTGGTTGTTTTCCCTTATGATAAACACAAACTACAAATATTCTAGGAAAATGTGTTAAAAGTATTTTTATACGATATATTAAATGGGCAGATCTCACCATTATGCTGAATGATTGAATAATGAATATGATGAATTATGTAAGTGCACTGGTAATTTCACCAAAACGCCAATCGCAATGGCAGCATTATGTCAGAATTATGATATCTCGTGGCACTCACCACTCGGCCTTTTCAGGTTCCATGCGAACTACTTCAGCAAACCCTGCAAGAGCTCCTTCTGGATCCGTTTCAACCAATCCTTTTTAATTCAGAAAAAAGAAAACTATCAGCATAACAAAGCAATTGGCAAATGCAAAACATCATCTCATTCCTGCGAGTGATGGAGACAGAGAGCAATATTATTCGACACGAGATCATTGCACCTTACTAAGGATTCACACATTCGTAGGTCACCGAATTTGCTGATATTAGTAAGTTTCCAAGGTTACCAGTACCAACATAGAAACAAGGAGAAAACCTATTTCCAAGTATTCAGGAAATATAAAAACATCGTCAATATTGGGAAAAATAATAATGTCGCAACCCATAGTTTTTTTTCCCCTAATTGTCAATAGTTTTTTTTTTAATGCATATTTCTTCTAATATCTCCTTAATTCATAATTCCACATTCAAACTCCATCTTTCAGCTTTCTAATTCGAGATAAGAAAACATTGGAGAAAAGCACGAAAAGAACATTTTTAATAAATAAACAAAACGAAGCATAACAAGGAGAGGAAATTCCAGAAATTAAGCAAAATTTGAAGAGGAAATAACCTTTGGAGTTGTAATATTGGTTCTCAATGTCGACGTCTTGTTCTTCAGGCTCCTCATCTGAGTACTCGAACCCATAATCCTCCATATCCGCGTCTGCAAGTTCATACAAACAAAAACCCATTACTTCTACTTAGTAAACGGAACAAAAATTAGGATTACATTACGCTCAGCTTCGTTCCCAAGAAAATACAAAGTTTAGTTTCCGAGAAAACTTTGAAGGAAAGAGAAAATCGAAACGGGCCAGAAAATTTGTAGGGAAAAAAGAAGAATTTGGGGGAGGACGAAAAGGAAGAAAAAAAAATCGAAAAACACAACGATATAGGAAGAATTTGGGGGAGGACGAAAAGAAAGAAAAAAATTCGCAAAACACAACGATAAACGAAGAATGGGGAGAGGACGAAAAGAAAGAACAAAAATCAAAAAACACAACGATAAACTCGAAAAGAAAGAAAGAAAGAAGAAGAAGAAGAAGACTGGTGTTACCCATTGGATCCAATTGAGGTCTGCTCTCTCTCTCTCTCTCTCTGGTTCGTCGTCCAAAC
Source organism: Morus indica (assembly GCA_029231665.1). Taxonomy (NCBI): domain Eukaryota; kingdom Viridiplantae; phylum Streptophyta; class Magnoliopsida; order Rosales; family Moraceae; genus Morus; species Morus indica. Next base: position 19,084,039 of record JACAGA010000009.1, on the reverse strand, counting down.
TCCAAACCTACTCTAGAGACGGTATTTTCTCCCACCGGTTATGTCCCCTCCACTCTCGGAGATTTTCTATTATTTATTTATTTATTTATTTATTTATTATTATTATTATTATTATTATTATTATTATTATTATTATTATTATTTTGAGAATTTGTTTATTATTCTTTTAATTATAGTTTCCTTGCTTTCCAAGTCGGTATAAAGTGGGCTGATTGGGGATTGTCGGCTTTAGTACTTTGCCCATGGACTTGGGCAATGGGAGGAAACGGCGGAACGTCGGAGACAATGTTAGGGAGAATAAATAAAAAAAGAAAGGAAAAAGGAAGAAAATAGCATATTATAGTGTTTAGTGAATTATAGCATTTTTTTTTTAATAATAATAGATTATAATATAATTTGATATTTTAAGTTTTAAATATTATTAAACATTTAAAAATATCTCTAAGCCTCCTTCTTATCCCTATTTCTTCTTTCCCCTCTAGTCAAGTTCACCATGGCAGGGGCCGGCGACTAGCGGCAGATTCCAACGATCGGCGGTTGGTTACAACGATCGGAGGCCCGCTTCGGTGACTAGTAAATATCGCATTTATCAATAAATAATATATTTATTGATAAATACTGCATTTACTATATTTATCTGAAAATCCGGCGATCAACATTGGTGACCGGTAAATATCGTATTTATCGGTAAATACCGTATTTACAGTATTTATCTAAAAATCCGGGCGATCGACTTTGACGAATTTTAAATATAGTATTTACTGGTAAATGCCATATTTATTGTATTTATTTGAAAATTCAACACCCAGCTCCGACGACTGTTAAATATAATATTTACTAAATCGGGAATTAACTGTTCGTGGTGTGACTTGCTTGTTAGAGAAGCTCATGAAGGTGGTTTGATGGGGTATTTTGGTTTATCTAAGACATTAGATGTTTTGCACGAACACTTCTTTTGGCCTCATATGAAACATGATGTAGAAAAAAATATGTGAGAAGTGTATCACTTGTAAACAGGCTAAGTCTAAGGTTAAGCCTCATGGTTTGTATAATCCTTTGCCTATACGTAGGGAATGACATATCTATGGATTTGGTGTTGGGTTTACCCATGACAAAAAAGGGTAGGGATTCTATATATGTGGTTGTTGATAGGTTTTCTAAGATGGCACATTTCATTTCATTTCATAAAACCGATGATGCATCACATATTGCTGACTTGTTTTTTAAGGAGATTGTGAGATTGCATGGCATGCCTAAGAGTTTTGTTTCAAATAGGGATGCAAAGTTCTTTAAGTTATTTTTGGAAGACTTTGTGGGGAAAGTGAGGAACTAAACTCTTATTTTCTACTACTTGTCACCCGTACACTGATGGTCAAACTGAAATAGTTAATAGGACTTTATCTATTTTGTTGCATGCTATAATACATAAAAACTTGAAATCTTGGGAAGAATGCCGCATGTAGAGTTTGCATATTATAGGAGTGTGCATTCTGCAACTAAGTTTTCACCTTTTGAAATTGTGTATGGTTTTAATCCATCAACTCCTTTGGATTTAACTCTTTTACCAATGGCTGAGCGTGTTAATTTAGATGGAAAGAAGAAAGCTGATTTTGTTAAGCATATCCATGAAAAGGCCCAACAAAACATTGAAAGGAGGACTGAACAACATGCTAACCAAGCTAATAAGGGGCGCAAAAAAGTTGTATTTGAGCCTGGTGATTGGGTTTGGTTGCATATGAGGAAGGAACGGTTTCCTGTTCAAAGGCATTCTAAACTACTTTCAAAGGGAGATGGTCCATTTCAAGTGATTGAGAGGATCAATGGCAACGCCTACAAATAAGACCTTCCAGGTGAGTACAATGTAAGTGCAATTTTTAATGTTACTGATTTGTCTCCTTTTAGTGTAGGTGAAGATTTGAGGACAAATTTTTCTCAGGAGGGAGGACATGATGAGAATATAGTAGCAACACTAAAGACTCCATTGCATGTACCAGTTAGGCCAATTACAAGGACAAGGGTTAAGAGGTTCAAAGAAGCACTCAATGGGTTGATCCAAGAACTTTGGGCTGATTCTAAAAAGTTGAAGCCCAAGATGGATCTAAATGAAGATCAAGTCTTAGTCAATGTCATCAAGGCAATTGAAGGGGCTGAATAGAAGTCTTGGATGTGCAATTGAAAAGGCTGAATAGAGTCTTGGACGTGTGGCACATGCATGCATGTTGATTTCCTATTTTCAGCAATCCAAATAAGGAGCAGATTATATTCCAATAAATAGCAGAAAACTTGCCTATTTTCCAAGTAATTACCATTTAAAGTCCTTATTTACTTTCCTGATTGTAGTCCATTTACTTTTCTGATTGTAAGGCATTATTGCTATAAGATTGTTTCCTTTTTTCTTTAATGTTCATAGGCATGATAGGCCAGCTGCCTTTGTATTTTGTTTCATCCTATTTATATAGGCGTGTATAACCCAAGAAAGACAACTTTTATGAATGAAAAAAATATTATTGAGAGAGAGTTTACTCTTAGGTTCTTCAAAGAACTATTATGAACTTATCAAGGCTTTCTTGTGGTATTCAATCTAGAACTATCACTCTCAAATTCTTCTTTCTTTTCTTGAATGTGGTGTCTTCTCTAATTCTTATACATTTTCTTCTTATCTCTTTAATAGATAACGGGTCAAGCTCTTTGTTTCGTTTTTCTATTTTGAGAATCTGAGTTAGAACGATTCTTACTTTGTGAGGTTCGTATCAGGTGAAGCGTTTAAAAAAGGAGTTAACTTGCTCAAATAATTTTCCTTTTCTGGTTGCTGTGGTTCAGCTTAGTCCATTTGCTGGTCAACTTTCTAAGTTCCCTGTTTCAACTTTGTTTGCTTGGCTGGTATTTTGTCCTTGAAGCATATTCTATAGCATTGCAGGTATTATCAGTAACTCTTATCATAATCTTTTAAATTTTTTTGTTTATAATAGATGTATTGGTTTGTTATGGTGCTATTACTTTACTTTATTTGTTATATTGTTCTTGAGGATCTAGCCTTATTGTTATGACTGTTTCTGTGTATATTCTATCACTATTTACTACCGGTTTTAATCTTTCCATAGTAGCATTTATTCATATTTGTGTCTTTATTTAAGATGTTTCATCTTTATCTTATTTTGATATGATATCATGATGAATAACATTGTTTTGTAGATGTGGAGTGTTATAAAATCCGTTTAAAATTGTTGTCGACAACTTTTTATCATTTGGATTGAGGCATTGTCCATTTGTTCTCACTAAAACTATTTAAATGATGGTTGGTTGCCCCTTTTTTTTTGGTCTGTCTTAATTTAAAAGAAACAAATATTCCATTTTTTGGGTCTGTCTTAATTTAAAGGAAACATATATCTCTGTTTATTAGTTGTTTGGCAATTCTTCTAAAACTTTTTTGAACTTTATCTTGATTTATATTTACTATGCCTTATGGTTAGTTGATTCTGTCGCATGCCAATGATGGTTATAACTGATTTTCATCTGTTTGATGATGCATAATTATTTTAAAAATTATTCTGCCTATATTTTGTTTACTTGGATTCTGATATTGTCTATAGTTCTTGATTAGGATAATTTAGATATCTTATTTTACTCTCTTTCATCTTATTCTAATGTTATTATTGTTTTCATTGGCTCATTTCATATTGGTTTTGATATGTCGCTATTATATTGGTTTTGATATGTCGCTAGTATTATATATAGTGTTTGACTGAAACTATATATATTCCTTTGCTTTTTTCCACTTTTAATTTTGCACTGATTTCTCTAATTTTTTGCTTACCTTATTTCATGCCAATCTATTGACTACCCACCTCTTAAGATCTGTTTCTTTGACCTTCTTTTGGTCAGTTGATATCGCGAATTTAAGGAAACATTCACAATGTCGCAGGTACTGTTACTAATTTATTCTTATGATTTTATTTTGTTTGTCATTGATAATGACTGTATTGATATGTTATAATGTTATTATTTTGTGCTATTTGTTAAAGCAGTATGTTTTTTTCTTATCTTTATCAATGTCTTCTCCCATACTTTGTTCAAACATACTAATTCTGTTTATTTCATTCATAATCACATGTATATCTATATATTCTTAGGTACGTGGCAATAATGATTATATTTAATTTTGACCCGTTGAGTTTGATATAACTTGTTCATAAATTATTGCCAATAATTCTTTTTGATTTGTACCTTGATTCTAAAACAATCTTGGTATCACTTTTGTTTTTTCCTAATCTTTTGAAACTGAAACCACTACAACACAGTAGCTTTTTAATAATGGTTAGTTATAACGTTTCTGAAAAAAACGTTTTTTTTTTCATAATATATATATATATTATATAATAGTGTTAAAAATAGTTATCTTCTATATGTATTTATATATATATATATATAGTAAAATTTCATGAAATTTTGCTGGGTTTGTTATATATATATATTTTAAAATATATTGTATATATATATATATATATAAAATATATATATATAATATTAAATTTTATTCCGCAGGTATTGAAAATTGCTTCCCCTATTAAGAGTTGTTCTTTTAGATTATATTTTAGAGTATAATTTGAGTGTAATTTTTGAGTTAAATTCAAATTATAATTTGAGTTAAAACTAAAATTTGAATAAAATTGAATAAAATTAAAATTTTTTAAAAAATAAATTTAAATAAAATTAAAATTAAAATTATCTTTTTTAAAAATTTTTAGACAAAAAAACGCGCCATTAAATTCCCGCTCGCTCCATTCTTTTTGTTTTTTGGCTCTGCTTGTTACTGAAATTCTTATACGAACAAAAGCTTCCCTACTCTGGTCTGCCATTTATTTATGCTGTTCTTAGAATGAGCTTATAGGACTTTTGGCATACGATTTTCATGTTGTTATTTTTCATGTTGTTGGTTGGTCTCCTGCTGCTTGTTTTTTTGACTTAGTTTCTCAAAGATTTTAACGTAGTTTCTCAAAGGTTAGTATTCCTTTATCTCTGACTCTCATAATTGTATGTCCATTACTGAAAAAGTGACCTATTTTAGACATTAGAATTTTAATTGTGCTGTTACTTGACAATCAAGATGAAATATGAGTTAACTCGTAGGTACTTGTTGTTAGTGTCCTGAGAAACTTAAGTGCTCTTGCTCACAAGTTTCTACCTTTATAGTGAAATTTATTATGTTGTTTAATTGTATGGTTTATTTGGTTTTTTCTTTTTGTGCTTCATTAGTTAATCAATTTATATGTTTTAATTAATTAATTGGACTAATTTTGTGACATGTCAATAGTTGTTTTGCTGGAGGAGATGACCTTTTTGTTGGAGTATTTTTTTCAAGATGGATTATTTAGGGCCCGTTTAGTTCGCTGATTCGAGTTGAAATGTGACTTTATGTGAGAGCATTTTATTGTAACAAAAAAATTAGATGTGATTGTTTCTGAGAGCTTTTTACTGTAGCAAAACTCGAATTCTAAACTCGAATCAGTGAAATGAACGAGGCCTTACTTAACCATTTCATTTGGCTAGATGTTTTAAATATTTTGATATCTATAGTTATTTCTCTGTATTCTTTACTTGTTTTTAATGTTAAAGTTGTGGACAAATGGTGTGACATGTATTGTAAATATCTTATTGCCAACTTTGTATATATTGATAACAATTATTACATTGAATGTTTTTATGTTTTAATTTGAATGTTTTTATTTGGATGTAAGATGTTGCTCGGAATCACTATCTATTTGAATGTAGTCAAAAGGATATTAACATAATAAAAATAGATAGGACGTTAGTATGTATTACTTTTACTATTGATAAAATATTCAATAATAATTTAAAAAGTTACAAGAGTATGAACATAACAATGGAGGAAAGCTATTGATTTGTACTGTAACAACGCCAAATAGTTATAAGAGGCTGAAAATAACATGTCTAAAACGTTATAAGATCTCAATTCTATAGCGTTTCTCATATCGTTTTCAGAACGCTATGTTTTCGTAGGATTTTTAATAACGTCCGATGTGCTAATGTTCCGCAAAACGCTATTAGTAGTGCTTAATAGCGTTTTTGATTAGCTATTGATAATGATATTTGTCATAGTGAACTAACAAGATTTTGAATACTTAATTTAAACTCAGGCTTAATTTTATTGCTTCAACATCCATTTCTATTTCATTCATCTCATCATCTTTAGCATTTCATTGTCAATATAGGAATAACCTCATTGCTATCACGTCTTTAGGTTCGCTACCTCTTTAAGTTTAATCTTCATAAGAACTTTCATTCCTATCTTTCTTCCATTATTTCAAATCTTAGAATTTGTTTAAGCTTATTCCACTACCTTCTTCTACACTTTCGCTACATTTTCCTTTGCTCAATTTAAAAGTTATATCCTTATTCAATATCTCCTATCTATTTGTCCATTTAAAGTTTTTTTCCAAAGGCTTCTTCTTTATTTCGAATTCTGGTGCATCTGTTCAAACTCTTTGATCCAAATTTATTCGTTTATATAATGTCCTTTACTTATTTCCTTATTTAGATTTTCCCAGTCATTTACTCCTCAAAAATTCAGTTTATAGAAAAGTTTAAGCCTTTCACATGCTTTATAACTTGATTGTTTACCACCTTCATTTCATTTCTCCCTTTATTATACGTAACCATAGGAGGGTGGTTTTGGCACTATTTATTAAGATACAAAGGTTTATTTCTCATTACTCACTAAGACACGGATCACTGTTCTTTGTATAATAATTTTGTTATTCCTTTTTTGTCCATGGGCTTTCTTCTTGCGTTTGGTTCCGGTGCATGCCGTTTTGGGCTTCTCGGTGGCCTCCAGTATAATCTGGCGATATCGTCCTTGCGTGTTAATTCTGATGATGCTTTTGTGCGCTTGCTTCTTTGTTATTGTCTGTATGCTACAGCTTTCCGATCACTGTTCTTTGTACAGTAATTTTTTTTGTTCTTTCTTTACCCCTGGGCTTTCTTCTTGCGTTTGCTTTTGGTCTTCTCAGTGGCTTACAATATAATCTGGTGATGTCGGCCTTGCCTGTTAATTTTGATGATGCTTTTGGGCACTGGCTTCGTCATTTTCTGCGGGGAAAAATAGTAGAAAATAGATCAATATAAAAAGTTTAAAAAAATATATAAGTTAATTTTTAATTATAAAAATTAATAGGTTATAACTTGTCAAGTTATAATTCATAATCAGATAAGTTATAGATAAATATATCAAGTTATGATTCATAATTAAATAAATTATAGATAATTATAGATAATAACTTATTAAGTTATGATTCATAACTAGATAAGTTATAAACAAAAACAGCAATTTAATATATTTATTAATTTATATAAATTATTGACTTATTAATTTTAATTCATATCGAGTTTTAACTTATTTTTTTCTTTTTCCTAGCTTTTGGGCTTTTTTCTTTTCTCCATTCCTTCTGAATTAGCCATTTCTCCTACTTTTATTTTTCTCAGCAGTGGCATCTCATTTGTGGTGGATTGTTACTGCTTACTAAGCGCTGTCGTCATCTCCTCATTGATTTTATTTTATTTTATTTTATTTTTCAATTCTACTCCTTTTAATTCACCTTATAATTTTTGGACAGACTTATATCTTATTCCAGTCATTTGTTTTTTTTTATAGACGTGTTATAACTTATGTGACGAATACAATTTGGCTAAATTCTCTGCCTTTGTCCTGTTGCCGCTAAATTGCCAGCGAGGAACTGGCTAAGAAAACACAAGCCAACTAATTTGCGATATATTGTTGACTATATCTAATATCTGAACCACAATCTTTCTAAAAAAACATTATTGCATCTATAATCCACTGATTTTTATATTTATTTACGGAAGAAAGAAAGAAATAGGTCAAGACTTGAGATGAATTAAAATTAATAAGTTAATAGTTTACATAAGTTAATAAATAGGTTAAATTACTATTTTCGTCAATAACTTGTCTGATTATGAACTATAACTTGACAAGTTATTATCCATAATTATTCATAATTATTTATAACTTATTTGGTTATGAACCATAACTTGACAAGTTTATCCATAACTTATCTAGTTATGAATCATAACTTAACAAGTTATGACCTATTAATTTCTACAACTAAAAATTGACCTATATACTTTCTTAAATTTTTCATATTGGCCTATTTTTTACTATTTCTCCTTATTTATTTACTTTATGTCATTTAATTTTTTCTCCTTTTCTCTTTTTATGAAATCTGATTAATAATGTTACGCACAAGAAAATTTTTGATATGTTTGTTCATCTGTGAATCAGGAAATTGACGATTGACAAATCCAAACATGATAGTATTTATCTGTATTTTATTTCTTTACCATAATAATACATGTATTATTTTTATTTTCTTAGTTCGTTTTGTGCGCCGCCATGCTAGATATGGCAAATCTAACAGCCTACTTATTGTAAATGTCTAATTATTATGGACTGTTTTATATATTTATCCTGCGATAAATACCATCTATAAATATGGAATTCCTGATTGCAAATTCAATTTTATAATAATACATTTGCAATTAAAGTATTTTGTGTAGATATATAAAAATTTTAGCAAATTATTTTGTTAATAAAAATAATCCAATTTAACTTTACACTTTACTAGTAGATTCATTTCATCAGTCATTTATACATACATTCGAGCATATTTAATTCATCTCTAAAAAAATACAAACAACAAAACTTTTACAAATAAAAAAATTATAGCATAGTTAGAACGTGAAATAACAAACTACAGGGAAAAAAGGTAATGCTCTAAAAAAAAAAAAATTAGTTCAAATTAATATCAACAAATTAGATGTCTAATTAATGCTCGAGTTCTAATGTTTCTCAAATAAAAATAAAACAGTTGAATTACATACTAACATTATTTTCTTAGAAATAATTTTCTGTTTGCTATCGTAATTCTTGGAATGATATCGTATTGTGACTAGCAGATGGATAAAACAAAATGCACAAAAAAGCAATTCGGATAAAAACTATATTCGCATTTCAGAAATGGACCACCATTTCAATGACATGATTAATCAATATCCGGATCATGTCAATAAAAATAATGAAGTTGTGTCGACGACAACTTTTTAGTCCAAAATTGATACAATGCTTGGACTTTTGCAATCTACAACAAGTGGTATGTTGGTTTCTCCAACATCTCAAACCTCATGAAAAAAGTAATTTTATTATTCATATAAATTATTAGACTTTTATAGTTATAGCCTTTTCTATAATAATAATAATGTTAATTCCTTATATATCATATCTACAAACTAATTTGATTAAATCTCTTTATTCATCATTGAATGAAAATGATGTCATCCAATTGTTAACCTTATTTTCTGTATCATATATATAGAGTTGTGCGAATCTTGAGAGATTATTATTAATTGGTAATAAAGATCCAATAAGATGATACACCTGTCAACTTATTTTAAAAATGTATGGTCCATTTGAGTTTTTCATATTTGTTTCTATGTTAGCCCCAAAAGATATAAATGCAAACATATAATTATATGGATGAAAGGTAATCTAGTTTTTCCAGAAAAACTCATTGGGCCTCCTTGATGATTAAGCAATTCATCCAATATAGAAGGTGTTTTTTGGATCAAAGGTAATCTAATTTTTCCATGTCGACAACAAAGATTAAATTGAGGTGAATTGTTATTTTTTACGCGTTCATTAAACCAGAATAGAGCACCATAGTATTCACAGGTGCAAGAAAACTCTCCAAAATCATTGTATGTATCAAAAACACCTATAAGAGGAGAAATTTAATCTCGTATAATAACATTCCCAGCTACCTACTTCATCATGTCTCCAAAATACAAGGAATAGGATTCAGGGTCTCGGAATCCGTACCGAGTAAATCAAAAGACACAAATCTATAAATAGGAGTTTGTTAAGAACTCAGGATTAAGATCATTCTATATATGACCATCGATATACTCAATTTGAATTTCTATACTTAACGGAAATTATTAGAAATTCATATTGTGTCTGTGTCCTTGTTCCACATAATCTCATTATGTGAAATACACGCATTCAATATCTCACCATATTAACAGTGCGGATAACACCATTCCATTCTAAATGGGAATGACATGTATTAATAATGTTTTAATTAAAGATTCTGAACTTTAATTAAATTCAGTATGAACATTGCTTTTTGATTATTATCCTTAAACATTATCCTCTCATATATAACACTTATATACAATGTTTAAGGTTACATAAATAATCATGAAATTTTCATTGATATTCATAAAATATTCATAAATATATGCACATAAAATAATGAATAAACTCTTTTATTAAATAAATAATAAACATCCTATTACATCTCATGCTTCTAGGACACCATTCCCAACACTCCTAACCTTAAGCCACTAGCAAACAATAGAAGAAGAAGAAGAAGATCAAAGTGTTCTAGGAGGAGTTTAGTCAAACATTTCTCCAAGGGTATAAACTATAAACCTTCTCATTCTTATGTTCTAGCAAAGTTTAAGATTTAGAAATATTCTTCTCAAATTTTCTTATACTCTTCTAGTTCCAAGCCATTAACAAACCTTAGAGGAAGAAGAAGGTGATCAAGGGTTCTAGGAGCAGCCTAACCAAGGATTTTCTTCGAGGGTATAAATTCTAAACCTTTATCCTCTATTTTTCCTACCAAAAATTAAGTTGTGGATCAAGGACGTATCCATGCAAGTTCCGAAGGAAGCTGCTCTGGGGCTGAAAAACTTATCATTTGACGTCGGAGGGAAAGATTCCATAACTTAAATTATGGACTTTCGATTCTCCAAAGGCTGGGAAAAAGGTTTCTAAGAATCCTATAAGGCAAACAAAGAATTTCGGGGTTGGATTCTCCATCACCCATTCATTCCTTAGTCAAATTATTTTTAAACCCCCGAGTGGGACTTAAAATCGGATCAGACTAAGAAACAAATGAGCTAGTTCGATTACCTATGGCCCACCAAACTGCAGCCCACGTGAGTCCCCCGAGCTTGGCATGAGTCCACGAATCATGCCCAATCTTGTCACGAGATGGAATCATTGGGCTTGGACCCTTGTACGGACCTTGTACAAAAACAACCATAAAGAACTTGATTTTTCTCATATAGTGCAAATCGAATTTTTCTGGGGAGTTTACGAGGACGTAAGCAGATTTTTGCCAAACCTCGTCAACAAATCGTTTGTTCTTGCATTCACTTTTCTCTTATTTGAGATTGGTGTTAAATTAATTTCTAACAAGTATAATATGAATTTAATATATAAAATAATATATAAAATATAATGAAAAAAAATTGATTCATTTATTTGGGAGTAATTTTAAGAATACTATTAAATGGAATATTAATATTTATCATTCCTTATGTTATATATATATATAATACTATTATTTTATATTAATATAATATATAAAATGTAATTTAATATATTAAAACTATACATATAATATATTATATAATCATGATATAAAATATTATATATTATATAGCGTATCAGAAAATATATTAGATAATAGTGTTGTAATTATAATATTTTATTAATTTTTAATTATATTAATGATGCATAATTATATTAATAATATAATGTAATATAATTATAATATATAATAGTATATAATTATAACATAATTACAATTATATAACATTGTAACATATCATGTAATAGTAAATTATATATATTAACAATATATAATATAACTATAATATGTAATATTATATAATTATATTAGATATCATATAATGAAATATATTAGATAATAATATTGGAATTACAATATTATATTAACATTTAATTATATAATGAATATTATTAATATCATATAACATAATTATATTAATATTATGATAATATAACATAATTAATTAGTAATATAATGTAACATAATTATAATATACAATATTATATGAGAAAATAACAGTATTACAATTATTCATATAATTATGATATTATTAATTATAATATTATATCTATATTAATTGAAATATATTAATTTTATATTCAGTTTTCTATAGTCTTGCTGTCATTCTCATATTTTCTCTCTAAAACTTGTGAGAATGCTTTGCAAGTTAGGCTAGAGCTCTTTTAGTGAGATAGAGATCAACCTTTGTTGAGTGACCCAATTCAGGTTTAGATTTCTCGTACTGTAATGTTTAATATTCGAATGAATTAAATTACATCTATTCTTCATTAATTTTTTAAAATATTGTGTGCCAACTTTTATGTAATTCAGTCATACTTTTTTTATGTAATTCTATCATACATTGTTTTGTTATTTGAATTATTTTGCGAGTTGTCTTTTACTGTAATATTGTCAACTTAATATATTGTCAATTTTGGATAATTTATAATAATAATATTTTCAGAATCAACATAAAGATTTAATTTATTCGATACTTTATTTTGAGAATTAAAACTTAAATTAGTAAACGAAACATAAGGGATTCTCGATACCTTTTATTTGCTTCACAAAAAACTTCCCTCATTTCATTTTATTTGAAATAAAATTTCTTAATGTTCTCTTTCTTTACTTTATTTTGTCAGTTTATTTTTCTCTAACATTCTTTTCTACTAATCTTTCTTATTGTTTTTGTCACCTCTCTACTAATGTTAGTTTCAATAATTATGAGGAAAGGAGTTCTTCGCCTTCTTGTTTCATTTGAAGGTATATAATATTTATAGCTCATATTTTCTTTCTATACATATTATCATTTGGTAATTCCTTTTTCAAGCACTTACGTACAATCACACATAATCCTTATAAAACAGGCAAGAATGGTTTTGTTTAATAAAACAGCAATATTATTGATTAATTAGGAAATAACCAAGAAATAAGAATATTAATAAAAGAGGAAATATAATGAGCCATAAGTATTGGCCCGTCTTCAATTGCCAACTCTCTTAAATAAAGGTAATTTTAACAAATACTCATTAAAATTATATGCGTTATGTTTTTTATTATTTATTCTTGATTTATAATTTTTTTAGTCATATAATTACACTAATAAAAGAGTAATTATCAAAAATAAAAAGTAGATACTTAGACTCATGCACTCTTAATAAATTCTCTATTTTTACTAACAATAAAGAGAAAGGAAAAAAAAAGAAAAAATTGAAAAACCTTAAAAATAAGCTAACAAATGTTCCCTCTTTTCTCTCTAGTTCAGCTCTAAAAGGTTGGTTTTTTTTTTATTTTTTTATTTATTTTTTTTAATAGTAAAGGCAGACGAATACATGTGTAGAATAGAGTGATTTTTCAAATATTTTTTTTGATCCACGAAAAAAAAAATCATTTAGAGACGTATAAAGATCAGTTATAGTCCAAAAGTTCCAATAATTAAAGGGTTGTTCTTTTGTCTAAAAAATTTTAAAAAAATATAATTTGAGTTCTAATTTTTCTATTTAAATCTATATTTTTTAAGTTTTAATTTTATTTAATTTTATTTAAATTACAACTTCAACTCAAATTATAACTCAAATTCAATTTAAAAACTACACTTAAATTACACTATAAAAGAATAAACACTAATGATCCGTTTGGTTCCTAAATTCGCTCCCTGATTCGAATTATGATTCATGGTTCGCTACAGTATTTTCTCTCACAAAAAATACACGTAAATCAAAAATAGTTCAAATAACATGATTTGAATCCATAAACTAAACGGACCTTAAAGGCTACAATTGGACCCGGCGATAAAGGTAGCGAGGACAAAGATAACAACCACAATAAGTTAAAGTTGTGAGGGAAAAGAAAAGGACTATTCTTGACGTAAGAGATCATATTAATTATTTAAGCAAAGAAATTATTCAGAGCAAAAAACATAGCAAGGAATTATACTTGGATTAACAAGTTGACGTTTTAAAGTAGAAAGAGAATAACAAGTACATGGACAAATAGGTAATTACAAGGGATAAGAGGAAAGGTGTAATAAATGGGCAGGGAAGGTTGTATATTTTCTTCACAATTTGCAACCAATCAAACCACCTTTCTAATAATTCAAGTTTGAAACTTTCAACTTGCATTGCAGGAGCTACCAATTATGGCAGATTCATTTCTTTTGCAGCTTGCGGGAGCAGTGGTTGAGGCTATTGGTAGTGAGGCAGTAAAAGAGATTGCATCAATCTGGGGTGTGAAAGAAGATCTTGATGAACTTGGGGAAACCCTTTCGACTATCAAGGGTGTGCTTCGCAATGCGGAGAAGCGGCAGCAGGGCGGAGATGGAGTTGTTGAAAGTTGGCTGGAGAGGCTAGAACGTGTTGTTAAAGATGTTGACAACTTGCTCGACGATGTGTCCTATGAATCGCTGCGAAAAACTACTACGCCCGGCAAGAAGGTATTATGATAAGGATATTACTTAATTTAATCTTGGTAATTTAGGAGATTACAATTAATTGAATATTTCTTCTTCTTTTTTTAAATTTTTTTTTAATTATTCTCATATCATATAGGACAGTTCATATGCACAACAACAATCAAAATACATAACATGCAATCTTATCTCAAATCCTACAAAGACCGATCCGCCAAGCAATATCCGTGCTTCATATACATTGCTAATCATCATATTTCTCACTTCAACACATCACCTCACACTTCCAAACACAACGGTTTTTCACATCACCTCACACTTCCAAACACAACGGTTTTTCAAAGCGTCATTCTGATCACATTGTTGATTTTACCCCAACGTGCGTAGTTATGTTAATTAGTTAAAAGAGCTAAATTCATAGATGGTTCCTGTTGTGTGGGAAAATGTGACGAAATACGTGGACCACCAAAATTACGACACGTGGCGACATACGCTCCCTGCCAAACGTATAACCCTCGACGCTTCGATATTTCGAAACCAGCCGACGAGCCCAAAGCCAACATCCAAACCGAGGCGATGACCTCATGTGGCGTCGACAGAACCAAATTGTCCGGATTAAGGCGCTAAGGTTCCTCGACCGCCGAGAGGGCGCTCAAAGAGGATAAAAGAGGCTCAGGCTGTGCTGGCGACGAGAGGATCTTCCCGTCGAGGTATGGTTGGTTGCGTGCAAAAGAGGAAGACTGCAGACAGCATTAATGACAAGTTTACAAACCGCCCAGGGGACACAAAAGCGTTACGGAGACTCACAGAGCCGTAATCGAAGACTAATCAGAAGAGTGAACAGTGCTGATTAGTGGGCTACTGGGGCTATCACTGGGCCTAAAAAGGAGAAGCACTCGAGTGCCTGAAGCCTACGGAGGAAAACCCCTTGTGAAGGCAATACTCGGCTATATAAGGAGAACAACCCCCCATGGAGAGGGGATCGGAAAATTAGAGAAAAGAGAACTTACATGTACAACTTCTGTAAATTGTAAACTCTCTCAAAAGAAATACAAATCACAGTGGATGTAGCTCTAATTTTATAGAGTGAACCACTATAAAATTTCTCTTGTGTTCTTATTTCCAGCAAAAGAGAACACTAATTACATATAGAAAATCAATAACCGGCCGGTAAACCAAAGGGTGACCAGAGGTATCCTGGCTGGTTTATTGTTGACGAAATTCCACCGTCAACAATTGGCGACTCCACTGGGGACCGGAAGCGTTAGGCCCCCAAGAATATAAACTGCAAACAAACCATCCACCTGGGATATCAGGATGGAAGGAGATTTACGTCCAGAAGGAAATGGAGTTCCCCCCCCGACGCACCACAGCCAGACCCGAGACAGATGCAAGCACAGATTACTGCCCTAACCGACCTGGTGCGTGGGCTAGTAACCGTGGTAGAGCGACTGGAAGGAAGGAACTCCATGTCGCCGTTAGAAGATGCCCCGAGACCACAAGGACCCGCCGTAATGGAAAATCCAAATCACGGTGAACATCCACACGTCCAAGAAGGAACCGGGGAGAGCGAGCACCGCCGGGGCCTTCCCAGGCCTCGGCCCACCCACTCTTCGGGCAGCCGGTTGAGAGCCGCTGGGATCCGAGCCATCGAGGAGCTACTCCAAAAGCCCGGAGGAAACCTGCCGGGAGACTCGGGATCAGTACAGGCGGACGGCCAGGCCAGGGGTGGACCCGTTGCTCAAAGGCCGGAAGCACCGGGAACTGCTGGGTCGGCCGTCTCGACGGAAGAAGCCCGGACCATCATGGAACGCATGGCCAACCTAGAAAGGAGACTGACCGGGGATGTGGCGGGGCTGAAAAAGAATATTGGCCGAGTGGCCGAAGTGGTGAACGTCGATATTACACCCAGCCGCATTCACGACCACCCGTTCACTACGGAGATAATGGCGCTCCCCCTCCCCGACAAGTACAAATCGCCATCGATTCCACCCTATGACGGACGAGGGGATCCCGACGACCATTTAGAGATGTACACGGGACACATGCTCTTACACGGGTACGCCGAGGAAATCATGTGCCGCGCTTTCCGGAACCACCTGACCGACTCTGCCCGGCGTTGGTTCCGGACGCTGAAACCAAACTCTATCTCCAGCTGGGATGAGTTAAAAGAGGCATTTTCCCTCCAATTCATCGGGGTCAAGAAGTATGTACCCCCAACACAAAACCTGACAACAATATACCAAAAGCCGAACGAGACGCTGAGGGATTGGCTTGCCAGGTATGGAGAGGCCGTAGCCGCAACGATGGATATTACCGACAGGGAAGCCCTGATGGGGGCCCTGTCGAGTATAAAGAAGACAGCTCCTTTCAAAAGAGAGCTGAACCGAAAACCCCCGTCCAGCTACAAAGAGTTCCTTGCACGGGTGCAAGGATACATCAATGCGGAAGAAGCAGACGCTAATGACCCCGATCATAAATCCAACAAGGGTAAGGGGATCGAACAAGGGTCGGCGCCACCAAAGCAAGACGGGAGGAAACGTCGAGGGGAAGGAAGCGGCGACAAACCACCAGCCTCGACACGAAGAACACCGGAGGCCAAGAAGCCGAGACAGGAGGAGCCACGCAGGCCTCGGCTATTCCAAAAATACGACACCTACCATGAACTAACGGTAGGCGTCGAAGAGATATTCAATCAGAGAGGCCGCGGGAATATGCTACGCCGGCCTGAGCCGATGAAGTCAGACCCTACCCGAAGGAGCCAAAGGAAATTCTGCAGGTTCCACGGCGAGGTTGGCCCCCACACCAATGACTGCGCCGACCTCAAGGATGAAATCGAAAGAATAATCCGCGAGGGAAGGCTGCAGGAATTTAGGGCTGACCGAAGGCCCCGTAACGACGGCCATGGTGGGCACAACGACGGTAGACGCCGAGAGGAAAATCACCGACCAGAAGATCGGGAGCCTGTCGGCGTCATTCGAACAGTCCTCGGCGGCCCTTACATAGGAGGAGACACTCGGAGGGCACAGAAGGACTACGCTCACGAAGCCAGAGGGGTCTACCAGGAGCGATTTTGGAATGTCTCCGCCACCAAAGCCCCGAGACACAGCCACACTGATGTGGCCTTCAACGAGGATGCCGCCAGCGGAGTTCACTTCCCCCACAACGACGCACTGGTAGTGGAAGCCGTGATCGGGAACCACACCGTGTGCCGGATTTTGGTGGACAACGGGAGCTCGGTGGACCTGTTATATTCCGACTGCTTGGACAAAATGGGGATTCCTAAGGAGCAGTTGGAACGGACTACCAGGCTACTATACGGGTTCACCGGGGACTCCGTCATCCCCCAAGGAACTATCCGGCTACCGATAACTGCCGGAGAGAAGCCCCGGCAAGCAACAACAATGGCCAACTTTGTGGTCATCAAAGGAGGCTCCCAATACAATGCAGTCATCGGGAGACCGACCCTCCAGGCATGAAGGGCGATAACCTCCATCTACCACCAGAAAGTTAAATTCCCCACCCCGAATGGCGTAGGGGAAATTAAAAGCAATCAATATGAGGCCAGGGTTGCGTACTCCGATGCCCTTCGTGGGTATGACCAGCCAGGGAGACAAGAAATGAGGATGGTTCAACAAAGCCTCGTCGAAGATATAGACCCCAGGGTTCAAGAGGAAGTTTCTTGGTCCCATCCTATCGAACAACTGGAAGAAGTCCAAATCGACCAAGATGAGAGCAACAAAGTACTGAAAATCGGCTCAAACTTGACCCCTGACCTCAAGAGCGAAATTGAGAAATTCCTTAGGCAAAACCTGGATGTCTTCGCATGGAGCCATTCTGACATGGAGGGAATCGACGCCGAGGTAATGTGTCACACCTTAAACGTCGATCCCACGTATCCTCCGAAGCGCCAAAAACGCCGACCAATGAACCCAGAGAGGTATGAAGCGCTGAGGGAAGAGGTCGACAAATTGATCAACAATGGCGTCATCAGGGAGGCGCATTATCCACGCTGGATATCTAATCCGGTCTTGGTTGTCAAACCTAACGGAAGCTGGAGAACTTGCGTCGACTTCAGCGACCTCAACAAAGCATGCCCGAAAGACGGCTTCCCCCTTCCTCGGATAGACCAGATGGTCGACGCCACGGCAGGACATGAGATGTTAAGCTTCATGGACGCTTATTCCGGATATAATCAAATTCCCATGAATCCAGCCGACGAGGAGCACACGTCATTTATAGCCGACAGGGGCCTCTACTGTTACAAAGTAATGCCATTTGGCCTGAAAAACGCAGGGGCAACCTACCAAAGGCTAGTGAACAAAATGTTCGCTCAAAAAAGTGGCAAAACGATGGAGGTTTACGTCGACGACATGCTCGTAAAAAGCACCAAGGCCAGCCATCACGTCAATCATCTGGGGGAGATGTTTGGAATACTGAGAAAATACCACATGAAGCTCAATCCCCAGAAATGTGCCTTCGGAGTCGGATCAGGAAAATTTCTCGGTTTCATGGTCAGCAGCCGAGGGATTGAGGCCAACCCTGAAAAAATCAAAGCCTTACAGGATATGCGGTCACCAACCAAACCAAAGGAAGTACAGAGGTTGACAGGTTGCGTTGCCGCCCTGAATAGATTTATATCAAAGGCTACAGACAAATGCGTCCCTTTCTTCGACGCGCTGAAGGGAAATAAGCACTTTGAATGGACTCCACAGTGCGAGGAAGCTTTTCAAAGGCTAAAAGAACATTTGGGCAAGCCCCCAATCTTGTCCAAACCAAACGCAGACGAGGAGCTTAGCCTCTACCTCTCAGTATCTCAACACGCCGTGAGCTCTGTACTTATAAGGGAAGAGGGGAAAGTGCAATTACCAATCTACTATGTGAGCAAAAGACTCCTCGACGCCGAGTCAAGATACAGCGAAATGGAGCGTCTAGCTCTCGCCTTGATGATCGCCTCGAGGAAACTCCGACACTACTTCCAATCCCATATAATACGAGTCCTCACAAACCACCCGCTGAGACAAGCGTTGCAAAACCCCGAGACCTCCGGACGACTTCTCAAGTGGTCAGTAGAGCTAAGCCAGTTCGACATAAAGTACATGCCAAGAACCGCTATCAAAGGACAAGCTCTCGCCGACTTCCTGGCCGAGTTTTCTCACAGACCAGCTTCCACCTCATCTGAAGAAGCAGATAATACTACATGGACGCTCTACGTAGATGGGGCATCGAGCGAAAACGGATCAGGGGCTGGCATTCTGTTGATCAGTCCTGAAGGTCACAAAATTACCTCGGCGGTACGATTTAAGTTCAAGGCTTCAAACAATGAAGCAGAATATGAAGCCCTGATTGCCGGACTGCGCTTGGCAAAACACTTGAAAGTCGAGAGGATTGACATCTACAGTGACTCCCAGTTAGTCGTCGCCCAGGTCAAAGAAGAATACCAAGCACGCGGCGAGAAGATGGGGGCATATCTCAGGAAGACAAAGGAAGAGCTCGTCAAATTCAAAAAATACGAGATATTCCAGATCCCTCGCAGTGAGAAGGCAAACGCAGACGCGCTGGCAAAACTAGCGACGTCGAGGGATGCAGACACCCTAGACGTCGTCCCCATTGAAGAGCTAGAACGACCAACAATTGAGGAACTTGTGCAGACACTCAATATCCAAGAAGGAGAAAATTGGATGACTCCCCTCATTCAATACCTAATGGACGCACGACTGCCGAATGATAGAGTTGAGGCCCGACGAATCAGGTATAGAGCCGCCAGGTATTTATTATACGACGGCCTGCTCTACCGACGAGGCTATTCAACACCCCTACAACGATGCTTGGATGATACCGAAGCTCAAGGAGTCCTCCAAGAAATACATGAAGGGGTATGTGGTAACCATTCCGGGGGACAATCTCTAGCGCTAAAGGTCTTGAGGCAAGGATACTATTGGCCTACGCTAAAGAAGGACGCATTTCAGTACGCCCGGCGATGCGATAAATGCCAAAGGTACGCCACAATTCCCCGAGCACCCCCGGAAAAGCTGACTTCCATTCTTAGTCCATGGCCCTTCGCCAAATGGGGGATCGACCTAATCGGACCATTGCACCCCGCACCTGGGGGGTTGAGGTTCGCAATTGTAGCGGTGGACTATTACGCGAAGTGGGCAGAGGCCAAGGCCTTGACTACCACAACAGAAGCAGCCTGCACAAAATTCCTATGGGATCATATTGTGTGCAGGTTTGGGGTGCCCCACTCGATAGTCTCCGACAATGGAAAACAGTTCGATAACGCCGCAACGCGCAGATTCTGCGAAGGCTTGGGCATCAGAAAGGACTTCTCGGCGCCGATCCATCCGCAGTCAAATGGGCAGGTCGAAGCAGTCAACAAAATACTCACGTACACTCTGAAGAAAAGGCTCGATGACCTGAAAGGAAGATGGGCCGAGGAGCTCCCCAAAGTCTTGTGGGCATATCGAACAACTAGCCGAACTACAACAGGAGAAACCCCTTTCTCCATGACATATGGCGTCGAGGCTGTGCTTCCCATAGACATCGAGGCGCCGACCCTAAGAACCGTTGTTCACAACGACGAGGACAACGCAGAGGGCTTAAGTGGAGGACTCGACTTGTTAGAAGAAAAACGACTCGACTCCCAACTACGCCTCGCCGCTTATCAACAACGAACGGCGCGGTACTACAATAAAAAGGTTCGGCAGAGAAGGTTCATCCCGGGAGAACTATGTTGGAAATGTGTCCATAAAGTGGGATGTAATTTGTTATTTATGAAATGACAAATGTAAGACATTATTATTTTGCTGATTTTATAAATTAAGATAAAGTTATGTTTTGACACATACTCAAGAGTGTTTATGATATTGCTTAGTCCATAAACTGTTACCAACGAAAGAAGAGTCAGGGGAACCCTGCCGGACAAACTCTTCGGATACAGTTTAAAATAGATATTCGCAGTCTTAGGATTGAGTGGGCAATCGAATCCGATTATGACTGTTAGATCGAACCATGTGATGCTGGTCTCGGGGCATGGGAGTTGGACTCTGTGGTTGATCTAGACATGCTCGCAACATGTTGAATAGACCATGTGATTGATTAGGTTAGAGTAAAACCGTTTACACAACTCTAAACCTAATCCTCACAACTTAAGTATATTTGTATAATTATCTTAATCCTGAAGTGAATGCGTAGCTCAACTTAGTATCTCATGATCTTTGATTCGCCAATGAGGTTAGTTCACAGTTACTGAACGACATCTCGGTCATTGGGATCATGACAATATTAAGTTGGAGTTATGTGATTCAAAGATATGGAATTCGTAAAAATAATATCACCTCATGCTTTATTGACGGGTGTGTGAATAAATAAACCAGGCCTGGTATTCAATGATGATATTCATTGATTAAGACATCGTAACATGTGCGAGACATCTTACGAACGTTTGTCTTTCTTATTCACAGTCATATAAAGGAGTTGAGAAAATAATGATTAGAATGGTAAAACGGTAATATTATATACACCATTCTGATCACTGATATTTACGAAGGATAATAATGCATTTACACTGTGGACAGTGTGATAAATTGTATCAACACCAAAAGAAAAATTAGCGCACATGAATCGAGAGATTATTCGGCATCGAACTTTTAGTGGAGTTGTACGATGTCGGAATTAAATATGTCGATAACTTATAGGGATGAGTTAGTCGAATATTGTAATTCCATAGCTTTTTTCATGTGGGTCCATTCGGTCTCAAGGCTAGCTCTAATAAATGGGAAAAACAGAAACTGATAATTATGTTTAAATTCATTGTGTTATTTTTCATTTATTTGATAATTGAAAAATAAAAAGAATGAGTTTAGAATTTTGAAATTAATGGAGATTAATTTAAAATTCAAAATGAAATTTAAACATGATTTTATTTGGCAACTAAAGGAAAGAGAAAAGTGAGATTTTATTTTGGGAAAATTCGGAAATCCCTTACCTTAAGGGGATTTCGAATTTTGCTCCAAAATAGGGAAGGAAATTCGGAAATCCCTAAGCCATGTAGGGATTTTCGGATTTCAACCCTAGGGTTAAGGAGAAATTCGAAAATCCCATCTAGGGTTTGAGTTTTTGAATTTTCTCCTATATAAGGATATTATTGAAAACCCTAGAGAGAGAGTCTTTTGGAGAAAAGAAAAAGAGATCACACTTTCCTTAGGGTGGCCGGATTTTGTAGAGACAAAATAGAAGGAAAAAGTTTCCTTAGGTTTTTGAAAAAGAGCCCACTCTCTCATCCTAAAAATTGTAGAGACAGAGCCTTGAATCAACGAGTGGTTCTTGGTGTGATCGTGACAATAAACAACGATCTTGTTTCACGGCAATTCTCCATCTTGGAACGTGAGATAGTGAGACTAGATCCTTGCGGTCAATTCATTCAATCGTCACAAAGGTATGTGAGATATTCTAATCCTTTGTCCATAAACATATATCATGCATGAATCTCTCGTTGTGGTTTACGTTTAATTATGAATTAAATGGATATGATAAAATTTTGAAATTCCGCCTACAATATTGTTGTTGTTCAAATGATTTTTCATATATAAATCACAATAAGATCCTACAAATGGTATCAGAGCCTAGGGCTATTGATCATGCATGATTTATGTTTATGCGATTGAATGTATGATATGTGTTGATATTGGCATCTTGCATGAATATATGATGAATTCAAAAATGTTTTGATTGAATATGTGATTGGATCCCGATCGATTGGCTCTAGGTTTTTAATTACACCATGTTGGTGGTTTATGTTTTTTCTTTAGAAAATAATGTAAGCCATTAAAGGGCATAGGAAATTTTGTAATTTAAATTTCCGGAAAATATTTTTCTTTTGTGCCGCCGCCGCCGCCGTCACCGCCGTCGCCGTCGCCTGCCGCCGCACGACTCCCAGCCTCCGCCACAAGCCCAGCCGCCAAACCCTTCCCTGGGTTTTGGCTGTGCGGCAGACTAGGGTTTCGGAAACCCTAGTATGCGCTAGGGTTTCCTGAAACCCTAGCGGGCCTGCAGGCCCTGCCCAGGCAGGAGCCGCAGGCCCTGCAGATGGCCTTGCCCAGGCAAGGGCCGCGGCCCCTAGGCAGGGGCCAAAGGGCCGGCCGCAGGCCCTGCCCAGGCACGGGCCACAGGCCTTGCCCAGGCAAGGGCCACAGGCCCTGCCTAGGCACGGGCCACAGGCCTTGCCCAGGCAAGGGCCACAGGCCCGGCCACAGGCCTTGCCCAGGCAAGGGCCACAGGCCCGGCCACAGGCCTTGCCCAGGCAAGGGCCACAGGCCCGGCCACTGGCCTTGCCCAGGCAAGGGCCGCGGCCCAAGCAATGGGAGCAAGGCCTGCCTGGCCTGGCAGCCCATGCTGTGCCAGGCAGGGCCTGGCCCAGCCGAGGAGAAGGTGGGCCCAGGATTGTCCCGGGCCCAGCCCAAACAAAAAAAAAAATATATATATTTTTTTATTTTCACTTTTCAGGGATCGAGAGAAGAGAAAATTGAGAAGATGCCAAGAAGACAAGATGAAGAAAATTATTGTAATTATTTTCATTTGTTTTTATGGGTTGTAATTAGAAATGAGCCATATAGAGGTTAAATTGTAAATGTATGATTTATTGTTTAATCTCGCATCATTATAACATGCCATATAGGATATAGAGATGCCAATATCAAATTGCCATGCAAGCATGTTCATGCATCATTGTAGTTTAATATTATAAATTGTTATCATAATAAATGCAATGGGTAAATTTTATAAAGAGTTATAAAATACAACAAATTTATAAGGGTTATAATTTTGTTGAATTATTAATTGGACTTAATTTCAAAACAAAATCCATTTTTCAAAAAGCTAAGTGGGAGGGTCGTTTGCGTTGAAACGTTCCCAAGGTCTCCAACTTTAGCCTGATCGTGACATGTGGATAGGTTAAGAACCACCTTAGTGGTCCTCACTTCAATGGGAGAAACCCATGAAACATGTCGCTAAGGAGTCATCAGGTTGCTTATAGAAGATAAGACTTGAAAAGGAAGTCGTGAGGCGAGACCATCCCTAGATGGATCGTTAGTTCATAACAACCTCTAGAGTCGATAAGTCGGTTAAACACTTAGACTAAAGATCATTGTAATCTCCCATAGGAGCTAGGCAATGGATCTAAGGTGACCAAAAAGATGGTGATTGGTTGCACTAGATGTAGAGACATCTGGTAAAGTGGACCAAACGAGAGGAGTCTCGATGCGATAGGAGGCTTCACGGACGCCACCCCTAGGTGGGACGTGTTGCCGTTTATGATAGCAACACCATAGATGAAACATTTTTTAAGGATTTTATTTATGTTTAAGTATTTGCATTCATGCATCATACTTCTCTTAAATATAAGCAAATTATCAACACCGCTTTATTTTATTTTTCAGCAATTATGTCTTTATCCCCGATCGCGCAAATTCTTAGTACAAACAAACTAGTGGGTGAAAATTACGTTGACTGGAAAAGTAACCTCGATATCGTGTTGACGGTAGACAAGCACAAGCATGTGCTCACTACCCCCTGTCCTCTTGAGCCGAATGATGATTCGACTCAAGAAGAGCGAGACGCATACACTGCGTGGATGCGTTCTGATGAGATTGCTAGGTGCTATATCTTAGCATCAATTAGCAATGTGTTGCAACAGCAACATCGGAACATGCTGACGGCTGCAGATATGATCTACAGCATCTCCGAAATGTTCGGAAGCCAGGGCCGTCAAGCCAAGCAAGCTGCAGTGCGCAACTTCATGAACTGCCGGATGAAATCCGGCACTCCTGTTCGAGACCATATGCTATTGATCATAAGTCACCTGAATGAGATGGAGCTCATGGGAGCTGAAATAGATGGAGAAACTCAAGTGGATATGATCCTAGAGACTCTCCCGGAGATGTTTGACAACTTCAAAATCAACTGCTCGATGAATAAGTTGAGTTATTCACTCCCAGAACTCATGATGGAGCTTCGAACTACGGAAACTCTACTGCTTAAAGGCAAAAAGGAGAATGGAAAGGCAAGCCTTGCTGAAGCAAAGCCTTCCACCGCTGGTGCCAATAAACAGGAGAAAGCCCGCAGTAACAAGAAGAAGCCGGCTGCGAAAGGCAAGAACGCTGCAAAGGTAGACAAGAGTACTGACAAATGTCACCATTGCGGAATGTCTGGCCACTGGAAACGCAACTGTCCTACATACATCAAGGAGGTCAAAGCTAAAGGTACATTGCTTGTTACCGAAGCCTGTTTTGTGGCTGACTCTACTTTTTCTTGGATTGTAGACTCTGGAGCCACTAATCATGTTTGTTGTTCTCTGCAGGGGTTCAGGGGAAACAAAAGGCTTAGCAAGGACGAGTTCAACTTCCGCTGGGGGAATGGAGCATCAGTATCAGCAACAGCCGTTGGAAGTATTAAATTAATTTTTGAGAAAAGTTTTATTGTTTTGAACAATGTTTATTATGTCCCGGTTTTTGGGAAAAACCTTATTTCTGTGGCTCGTTTGATTGAGCAAGGATATTCTTTGGATTTTACTAATGATGTTATTCAGATTCTAAAGAATGGCTTCATGATTACTTCTACAGTCATGATAAACAATCTGTTCTACGTTAAACCAAATATTCCAACGATTTGCGATACTGAATTGAATGATGATTCAATGAGAGAAAGTAAGAGATTGAGGTTAGACTCAATTGATCAAACCTACAAATGGCATCTACGTCTTGGACATATTGGCCTTGACAGGATTAAAAGGTTGGTAAGAGACGGTCCCTTAGTGAAATTCCAGGGGCAAGTGAAGACACGACACTTAGTGAAATTCCAAGGAATTTCCTAAGACGACGACCCCAAGGGGTTATATCGACGTCAGAATCCTCCAAGGAGGAAAGACGCAACACTTAGTGAAATTCCAAGGAATTTCCTAAGACGACGACCCCAAGGGGTTATATCGACGTCAAAATCCTCCAAGGAGGAAAGACGCAACACTTAGTGAAGTTCCAAGGAATTTCCTAAGACGACGACCCCAAGGGGTTACATCGACGTCGGAATCCCCCACGGAGGGAAGATTCGACACTTAGCAAAATTCCAAAGGAATTTCCTAAGACGACGATCCAACTGAATGAGCTCGACGTCAAAAAAAAAAAAAAAAAAAAAACAAATTCTAAGGAATTTTTCTAAGGAAACGGAAAGAAAATAGCGGGCAATCAACAATCAAGGTATGATATGAAAAACTGTTGCCATTATATAAAAATCGAAATACAGATAATCAAATTGTCTGAAAGGAAGATTAATTACAAAAAACAAAAGGAAGATTTATAAACGGCGAGAAACAGCTCCTTAAGCCTCGTCGCCGCCTTCATCGCCGCCGGCAGCTGCTGGCTCAGCATCACCTTCCGCTGAAGGAAGCAAATCTTCATCGACGACCGGAGTAGAGGGGTTATAAAGAAAGCTCAAATCCCACTCAGGACGCTCTTTCTTGATCAAATCAACAATTTGATCACCCGCTGACATAAAGTCCTTGTTGCGGATATCAAGAAACTCCTGAGAGACCTTGAACTCCTCAAGCATCTCCGCCCGCCTAGCGTTAAAAGCGGCTTCAGCCGCAGCCTCCGCCTCCAGCTTCCCCTCGGCTTTTCCCTCGCGGTAGCGATTCTCGACGTTGGCAAGAGCCGCAG
Source organism: Morus indica (assembly GCA_029231665.1). Taxonomy (NCBI): domain Eukaryota; kingdom Viridiplantae; phylum Streptophyta; class Magnoliopsida; order Rosales; family Moraceae; genus Morus; species Morus indica. The sequence goes on along the minus strand of JACAGA010000009.1, from coordinate 19,056,968 downwards.
CCAGCTTTTTCTCAGACGACTCCAGTTGCCGGGTGAGGTTTTCTGTCTTGGTCGTCAGCTTGGCAAACTCACCCTCCAGACTTAGCAACTGGGTCGCGGCCAGATTCTTCTCATCACAAGCCTCGTCCCTCTTCTTATTGGCTTCATCAATAAGGGACCTCAGCTCGGCCTCTAGCCCATTCATCGCCTCCTGACGCTCCTCGACCTTAACAAGATCGAGAAGGTTGAGGATAGAGAGGACCAGGCTCTGAAAAAATCACGAAGAGTTAGGATAGAACGCCAAAATATCTACTGACAGAAAAAATGTGTTTACATTTATACTTACATGAATCTGGAAGGAGATCTGCTTCCTCTGCCGATCGACCATGGAGGACTGGGAGGCGGCAACCCAGTGAGGCTCCAGGAAGGACTCATATAACGCCTGGAAGGCGAGGGAAAAACGGGGAGGAAGCTTGAGCATCGCCTCAACCTCGGCGTCAGAGAGGTCCGAGACCTGGAAGTTCCCATCCTGGACCTTCCCCCCGGGGATCATTATACGCTGTCTTGGGCCCGGGGTGATAGGGACATCCGGGATGGGTACCGCCGGCGTCCACCCCTTCCCAGTTGACGTAGCAACATCATCCGGGGGTTCGGTGCGTTGCCTTTTCCTGCCCTTGCCCTTTTTCCCCTTGGTGGCTGGGCGAGACGAGCTGGCCACCTCCTTCCCCTTAACCGATGGTTGGTGGCTCGGCGGGGGCTGAGTGGCGGGCGGTGCCTGTTCTCTCGGCGCCTGTTCACTCGACGCCTGTTCCCTCGGCGCCTGTCGAGGGCTTGGCATCGGCCGCGAGGCCCCGGGAAGTTGGATCCTCAGAGACGCCATCTCTGACGACGAGAAGAAGAAGGCATTACGTAAAAAAAAAAAAAAAAAAAAAAAAGGGAGTTACCTTCGTCGTTTAAATGGAAATACCCGCGGACGGCGTCTAAATCAGAAGGGTCGGGGAGATTGAGAATCAGGCCGGATGCTCGGAGGTTCTCTTCGGTAAGGAGGTTTCCAATCTGGCGAGCCTCCGAAGGAAGAGAAAAAGCTGCCTCGACCCTCTCCAAGCTATTGGCCGCGAACTTCGGCCGGTCGTGGTTAACTACACAATAGAAGGCACGTCGTCAGTATAAAAGAGAAAAGAAGGGCAAGTTATTTCAAAACACAATCTACAAACTTACTCATCTCCCCAAACGACGACTGAATCAGCCTTCGGTGAGGACGGCGGTCATTAGGGTGAAAGTTGAATGGCCCCCGAACCATGAAGAACATGGGCTTCCACCCATGAGACGACGAGGGGGCGCCCAAAATGAGCTTCCCAAATCGCGGCTGGGACCTCCCATGACCGCTTAAGAAATACCATCCGTCGCACTTGGCGACGTGGCATAACTTGTACATAAAACAGAACTCCTCCAATGGGAGTTCCATATCGAACTTCTGGTGCCACAGGACCCAGGTCCCCGCAAAGCAGTACCAGAAGTTCTGCGCCAGCTGAGCAGGAGAGATGCCATAAAAATGGCAGTACTCCTTAACGAAGGGATGAATCGGAAGAGTCATCCCCGCCGTTACCGCCCTCGTGTAAACTGGAAGGTAACCAGTCGGCGGCATGCTGGTCCTGAAGTGTTTATCAGGGAGAAGGTACTCGAACCACCTCCCCTCGATACCTCCTTCCTTCACAGCCCGGATAATGTCCTTGTTCCGAACCTTCGACGGTACGTCGTCGGCTGTGAAGGAAGGTCTTTCCGGATCACCACTCATAGCGGCGAGAGGGGCGTTTACCGCCGCAGCCTCCACCCCGCTAACACTAGCCCCGGTAAAAGGGATCTGCTCGATCCTCCGGTCCACCAGCTCCTCAAATCTGGCAAACTCGTCCCTAAACTCGTCAATCGGCTCGAATCTTCCCTCGACGTCTTCGATATCACTAGGGTAAGAGCCGACACTAGACGACGAAGAGCTTCCTGAAATCTCCACCACTGAAGGAGGGTCAGAGCGGACAACGGAAGAAGAATCCTCTCGACTGCTAGGGTTTCGAGCCATTGTTCTGACAAATAAAGGACAAAAAGCTAAAGTTAAGACCCTAACGTCGAGAGGAATAAACGACGACTGCTCTAAACGTCGATCATTTATGGCATAAATGGAGACGACGAGTGTTCAAGGGAACCACGGGTTCCCAGAACCCAGAAAATAAAGGAAAAAATCCAACAAACAGACAACTACGCGTACGAAAAAACCAGGTTATCCAGTGCAACAGAAAGATAAGTTTTCCTAAACTTAGCAATATTCCCGTTTTCAGTATACACATATGTCCACGTTCCGGGTATGCAAAGAAAGACCGAGTAAAACCGAACGAACGAAGGTCTCAAAAACTCACCGGAGAATGGAGTGAAAATCGATTCGCGACGAAGTACGCCGAGAAGGACGGGAAGAGCAACGTCGGAAGTCCGGCGAGATACGCTCTGAGGCAGTGCAGGGATTTCAAAAACGGAAAAACAACGAGAAGCTTTGAGTTCGAGGTTTTGAAAGTTCAAAAAATGGTTCCCGGATTTTCAAGGGGATATTTATAGGCAAAATCTGCCCTCGGCCCCCAGCCGTTGGATGGAGAATTCAAAATCCCACGGTCAGGGATTTCTGCATAGATCCAGCGGTCAAAAATTGGGCGGGAAATCGAAAGGACACAGATCCAACGGTCAAGGGTCGACCTCTCGAAGAACGGATGCCATCATTAGAGTCAGAATAATCGACGCGACGGTTGCGTTCCCGAACCTGCCAAGCACTCATTACGAAAAGAGGTTCGGGGACGGTTTCCCACACCCGAAGCACAGAAGGAGAGAACCGAGCCTAGAGGTCGAGGCCACCAAAAGAGGAACCCTCGACCTGGGGGGTAGCTGTTGTGTGGGAAAATGTGACGAAATACGTGGACCACCAAAATTACGACACGTGGCGACATACGCTCCCTGCCAAACGTATAACCCTCGACGCTTCGATATTTCGAAACCAGCCGACGAGCCCAAAGCCAACATCCAAACCGAGGCGATGACCTCATGTGGCGTCGACAGAACCAAATTGTCCGGATTAAGGCGCTGAGGTTCCTCGACCGCCGAGAGGGCGCTCAAAGAGGAAAAAAGAGGCTCAGGCTGTGCTGGCGACGAGAGGATCTTCCCGTCGAGGTATGGTTGGTTGCGTGCAAAAGAAGAAGACTGCAGACAGCATTAATGACAAGTTTACAAACCGCCCAGGGGACACAAAAGCGTTACGGAGACTCACAGAGCCGTAATCGAAGACTAATCAGAAGAGTGAACAGTGCTGATTAGTGGGCTACTGGTCCTAAAAAGGAGAAGCACTCGAGTGCCTAAGCCTACGGAGGAAAATCCCTTATGAAGGCAATATTCGGCTATATAAGGAGAACGCCCCCCAATTGAGAGGGGATGGATGAATTTAGAGGAAAGAGAACTTACATGTACAACTTCTGTAAACTGTAAACTCTCTCAAAGGAAATACAAATTACAGTGGATGTAGCTCTGATTTTATAGAGTGAACCACTATAAAGTTTCTCTTGTGTTCTTATTTCCAGCAAAAGAGAACACTAATTACATATAGAAAATCAATAACCGGCCGGTAAACCAAAGGGTGACCAGAGGTATCCTGGCTGGTTTATTGTTGACGAAATTCCACCGTCAACAGTTCCTAAACTTTTTTCTCTTTCTACAATTAGTTTTTATAGTTAATTTTTTTTATGAACAATCTTTGAACTCTAAAAGTGATCATAAATAGTTCATCTGTTAAATTTTAAATAGAAACCGTTACTTTTATCTCATAAAAGGTCCTTAAACTATCTTCTCTCTACTAATTTAATCCCTAAACTTAAAAATATATATATTATCTTAAAATTATAAAATTAGAGGAAAAAAAAAACTAAAAAAACTCAAAAAGTCAAATAAAATCTAAAAAAATAAAAAACAAAAAAACAAAAATCTCTAAAGAACAACAACACAGGTCGTCATTTTCTCCACTAAAAATATGAATCTAAAAAATTAAATCTAAGAGTTCAACAACACACATTTTTCCTTAGTGCCAAAACACACAAAATATTCAAAAAGCAACATTGGTCGTCATCTTCTCACTGTTTTGTTTTTTATATTATTTGGGGTCTCGAGTTCTAAATTTGAAATCCCATAAAGTTTAATATCGTGTATGGTGAAAATTTTCAAAGGATTTAATTGGAAAAAATCTTACACAGGGAATTCATTTATCTCCTACTAAAGCATAGGGTTGAACATAACACACTTTAATTGGAATTGGGAGCACATTGTGACATATTTTAGGGGTCTATTTGCGAATATTTACAAAATTTGGGCCAAATTGTTATTTTTTTTTTTAAAAAAAGCATGTGTTGAAATGCAATTTTGATGTGATTTAAAATTTCTTTCCCATAAAATTTTGGAAATTTCAATTTGACTTCAACATTTTAAAAATTTTGTGAAAAAGGACCCATTCTAATGACAACATCAAATGTGAGATTGGATTAAACTAAAATTCAATCTATCCTTTCCTATACTGTCACGACCCCAACAATAAGGCCATAATTATTGAGGTTTAATTTAAAATTTAATTTAATTAAACTGAAGTAATTAAGCAAAATTCGTGAATATAAAATAAAATGTACAAATACCAAAATAGATATTAAAATATATTGCTCCGGAGTCTTTCTTTTATAAACAATATTTAAAACAGTACATAAAGTTTAAAATTATACAACTCTGGGACAATGTCGACCAAATACAGTTTATACACAGAGATACAATACAACTCAAAATTAAAAACTACAAATTTAGAATAAACTAGCCACTTCGAATCTCATGCCTTCAATTCATCGGCATCCACCTCCAATGCTATAAATCTAAACCACTAACTCTAAAGGGAGTTTAAAACATTGAAAACATAATAGTAAAAGTGAGCGGAATGTCCAGTAGAATATAATTTATAAAACTTTATAAATAAAAGTGATCACGGTCCGAACATATCATCCGGAACCGATCATCATTTAAAGAAAGGAAATACTCTCGTATTAGTAGTAAATTATCTGAATAATGAAAATATGCAAAGCCATAATATCACCACTGAGCACCCAAGGATACATTCCCATATCCCGATCTCTGTGGCCATCATGCGTTTTATCATTTCTTAAATATCTCATTTTAAGAAAATATATGTTAAAACCTTAATTCAGTTGATTAGGAATTCAATAGCATTATTCATGCTATTTCCTTAAACTACATTTCTTTATAAATTATATTTCTCAAAACCTCATTTAACACAATGATGGTTTAATAGCATAAGTCATGCTATTTTCTCAAAATCATTTTCAAAACATTTACGTAGGCCGAAATCATTTAAAATAGGGCTATCAAGGATATGGATAAGAATATCCTACCTCTTGACAATTTAGTCTATGGATAACTTCACCTGTCTAACCATCTATTCTTGAAGCTCCGCGGCTCGCTCTGAACCTCAACGAATCCATTTGATTCACCTCGATCTACGTGCACAGTAACGGTAGACTTTTCAACGGAGTGGAATTGGCGCAAACAGAGGTCACCCTTGCGTTTAGCACATCAAAACAAGTCAGGATATGGTTCAGATCTTCGATTGGGCTGGGAACCTCAAGAAGTGAGACTCTCCGGAATCCGGCCACTGGCAGCAACTGCTCAGGTTGTCGGAGCATATTTTCGCGGCCGACTTGGTCCTACCCCCTCTAAATCGACCCTTCTGAATTCAATGGTGTAGTCAATTTCACTCAATTCGGCCTCTATCTATTCCGATCAAACCTAAAACGTTGGCAAAATCTGGTGACTTTGATATTAATTCTTTTGAAATGTGGCTTCAAAATTGATTGAGGGCTTTTGTTACCCACTTCCTTCTAAGTGTTTTGACACAAAATCACGACGATCCAACGGTTAGATACCTCATCGGACAGCGGCGAGGGCTCTGTTTTCTGACAAAAGGAGGCGGGACCGTGAAATTGACATAGAGGTTTTGGTCAGCGTTCTTCTCTAAGTCCATTGACACTGGCGGTGTCAAAAATGGCAGCAGGGATGGAGCTAAACGGCGGTGGTGGTGGCGGAAACTCCGGCCACCATAGACGGTGGTGTTCTGGCAAGAATCGAGCTGTGAAAAAGGATGAGTTTTCTTCGTCTCTTCGTTCTGAATCCATAGGAACTGGAATCGCCTTGATTGAATGTCGGATGGAAGAGATATTGCAATTGGAAGCTTTGGTTGTTTTCAGAACTTCGGTCGGTGATTGCGGTTGATTCCGGCGGAGTTGGAGGTCATGCGACATGTCAACGTACTTAGCTTATCGAGATCTTTACAACGAGCTAGGAGGTGTAAAAAATGAACACCAAAGTCCTTATCAGGGTGTTTGCCCAGCATGGAGAGAGAGGTAAAGAGAGAGTGAGCGTGGAAGAGAGAGAAAAAGAGAGAAAAAGGAGAAAAGAAAAAAAAAATGGACTTGGACTTTCTGTGTAAATTTGATAATTAGATTTCAAAATTCAATTTGAATAGAGTATAGAATAATCAATTATTCAAATTCTGAAAAATTAGCTACCAACACTTAAAACTGTTCGAGGGACAACATTGTTAATTTCAAAACAATCATTTTTAAAAGAAAAATGTCATTTACGTGATAATTATAACTGAGAATTTTTCACTAATCACATATTAATTAACACTAACCAATGAATTCGATTAATTAATCTCAATTAATTTAACTGGATCCTTTCCTATACACTCCAATGCAAACACCTAAGATTATCATATCCAATAACGTACTCTAATCATGTGCACCGAACAGCCCCCTTATTTGCCGTCATCATTAAATATATTCTTTCTGATAAAAAAGAGATCTAGTGGTGCACTTTATGTCTCGTAGCCCATTCGACTATGGAAGCAATCCCGGGGTCATGAGTTTAGGACCCGATCAAAAGGGCCGCAATCTCCTTCAATTGCAACCCTGTTTATACTTGATCTTCAATAGTTAACGTTACTGTATCAATTTTACTTGATCTTAAAGTAAAATTGTTCGATGCCAGTATTTCAATTCCACATTTAAAGTTCGAACCCAGACTTGTGCATTGGTTTGACGTTGATCTTTATATGGCATTAAATCTTGAGCCCATCATAGCATAGGAAGAATTCCTGGACCTACAATCAAAGAAAGAGCCTGCTCACCAAACCTTATATATCACGATCCTCAAGATTAGTAAAGTGCAAATTATAGTAATCCTATATATATATATATATATATAATATATATATATATATATAGGGAAATTATATATTCTCTGATGAATATCTTTAAGTAGCCAAATTTTAGACACTTCTTTCTTTGGATCTAGTGATATTTTCCATGGACCTTTTCCCTTAAATTGTATCATTCTACCAAACAGTGATTCCTACAATGTAACAGATTGCTGTGAGCAGATCACGATTAATGTTTACTTTGTTCTTTATTAAGTGCAAAGGAGTGCCCTTTGCGTGCCCTGAGATTCTCCCACCAATCAACTTGCCAATGCCTTGACTGAGCCGTTTTGGAGATCAACTTATTCGTGAAAAAACACTATCTTGGAGAGGCATTATGTTAAGGAAACCACTTCAGATATATTTGGCAACGGTGTCTAGTCTGCTACACTGTTCTTTTCTTCACAAAAATTTGAAGTTTGGTTCAAACCAGAAGGCTTGAACCATGAACCAAACGGGCCATTAGTTTAGTTTTAAGTAATTTAAGAGATTGCGATTGATAGTATGTTTACTCTTTCTTGATTTATTGATATTAATTTGTATAATCTTTTTTTCATTCGTTCATTTTATATAGAGTTATATCGTGCATATATTGTAGTCATTGTCACCAATAAAGGTTGGCTATAAGTTATTTAAAAATTTCGAATCTCTCTCTAATTCTCATAGGTGTGCAATCTCCTCTCACTCCCCAAGGGTCTTGTTTTCCGGCATAAGGTTGCGCATAGAATTAAAGCTATTAGGAGAAGGCTAGCTAAAATTGCTGAGGATAAAAAAAACTTCGATTTTCAACACAGCAATGATTCTGAGGAGAGCGCAGTTCCCAATAGATCAGAGAGAGAGACTCACTCTTATGTAAATGAAGAAGAAGTCACCGGGAGGGAGAAGGAGAAAAAGGAGATCCTAGAGCTACTTTCTTTGGGTGCAGAAAGTGAAACAAGTCATGAGGATCTTTCAGTTATTCCTATTGTTGGTATTGGGGGCCTAGGAAAGACCACCCTTGCCAAACAAGTTTACAACGATCCAAGAGTTGTCAAACATTTCGAATTGCGAATATGGGTATATGTCTCTGAAGATTTTAATGTGAGATCGATTGTTGAAAAGATCATTAATTCCGAGGACCAGACTTTGGCACAAGGACTTCATGGGATGCAGCAGTTGCAAAGGAAACTTCGGGAGGATATATTAAATGGAAAAAGATACCTCCTTGTGTTGGACGATGTATGGAATGAAGATCCTATGAAATGGGGAGAGCTGGAGACTTTGTTAAGGAATAATGGAAAAAGAGGGAATAAGATACTACTAACTACTCGCAACGAAGACGTTTCAAAAATCACAAGCAGAATGGAACCATATTGCTTACATAGTTTAGATGGGGATAACTCTTGGGATCTGTTTAAGAGAATTGCTTTTGTGCAAGTGGAGGATCTAATTGACAATCACAAAGTTAGCATTGGACGGGAGATTGTCAAAAAATGTCATGGAATTCCTCTTGCAATAAAGTCAATGGCAAGTCTATTGCGGGTCAATCCCGAAATAGATCATTGGCTCTCCTTCAAAGATAAACTTTCAAGCATATCTGAGGATTCTCAAGGACATGGTCATATTTTACAAACTCTCAGGTTGAGTTACGAATATCTTCCGTCAGCTACGAAACGTTGTTTTGCTTTTTTAAGCTTATACCCTAAGGGCTATGAAATAGATAAGATTATGTCAATAGATCACTGGTTGGCGCAAGGATTTATAACCTCGACATCAAATTCAAGTCATGAACCTAGAGAGGAGGAAGCTCTTCGATGTTTTGAAGGTCTAGTGTCGAGATCATTTCTTGAATATGATCAGGGTTATCATGGCCAATACAAAATGCATGACCTTTTCCATGACCTTGCAGTTTCGGTTGGCGGAAAGAGGTATGCTATACTAAGCAACGATAAGGCTACAATTGATGAAAGAAGTACTCGTTACGTATCATTGCAACTCCATAATCTCCAGCCGAGTTTCACGTCGCAGATCCGATCTTCGTTGGTTCAAGCAAAAATGATTCAGTCAATTATCATCCCTACTGAATCCAATTTTGCAATCGTCGACAGGAGATTTGAACCATCCTTTTATGAGGAAATGCTTTCGAAGTTCAAGTTCTTGCGTAGTTTGGATCTACATAACTCGGGGATTGAAATAGTTCCAGAATCAATTGCCAAGTTGAAGCACTTGAGAACTCTCGACCTTTCTCGAAACGTGAAGCTGAAGACGTTACCGGATTCTATTAGCAAGCTTCTGAATCTGCAGTCACTGAATCTTAACTCATGTTTCCGTCTTGAAGAATTGCCAAGAGGGGTTTCACAACTGGTCAACCTCAGGAATCTCAGGCTAGATTATTGTCATTGTTTGACTCATTTGCCATCGGGACTAGGGCAACTTAGCAACCTTCAAACCTTGTCCCGATTGGTATTGAGTGAGGACAGTCAAAGCGCCAAGGTAGAAGATTTAAGGAATCTAAATAGCTTGAGAGGTGGGTTGGAGATTAGAAATTTGAAGCATGGCATGGACATTGAAGTTGCAAATTTTGGAGAAAAACGTTATCTGCAATCCTTAAGCTTATTTTGGGGTCATGATGTTGCTATGGATGCTATTGATCATGAAAGGACATTGAGAGGCACTCAATACATCCCAAGTCTTAAAGATTTCACCTTAAATGGTTATGGGGGTGTTTGTCTTTCGAGTTGGTTTCCATTCACAAAATTAGTTTTGTTGAAGCTTGAAATGATGCCCGCTCTTGAGTATGTCACGGGTAGTAGTTGCGAGCGTTCAAGACAATCAATGATTATGCCATCGCTAAAAGAGCTGAGACTGACAAATTTGCCAAATTTAAAGGGATGGTGGAGAGAAATGGACAAGGGCAATGAAGATGATTCTGATCTCTTCATGTTGCCTTGTTTTCCTCAGCTTGGATCATTATATATTTGCCATTGTCCACGGTTGACATGCATGCCACTTTTCCCATTTCTTGACTGGGAGCTGCAGCTGAGGAATACAAGCTGGAAACTATTGTTAAAAACAATTAAGCAACAACAAATTAATCCGCAAATGGATGAAATGTCTGCTTCATCATCAACAAGTACTTTCTGTGCCTCACTCTCCAAAGTGCAGCGCGTCATTCTTTCAAAGAATGATGATCTAGAGTTTTTTCCGGACTACCTACGGAATCTCACTTCTGTGCGGTACTTGAAGATTGAGGAATTCCCGAGACTAAAGTCTTTATCTCCAGGTGTTCAATACTTTGTGTCGCTTATAGAACTACACATTGGAAGCTGTGAAATGGTTGATCTGTGTGATGACAATGTATGGCAAAGCCTTAGAAGACTTACTCATTTGAGCCTTCGAGAGCTACCGCAACTAGTGGATCTTCCCGATGGGCTTCAGCATGTTACAACACTAAAGTTCCTTGACATTTGCTTCTGTGACAATTTTTCCAATCTCCCAGAATGGATGTGCAATTTCCAAAGTCTCTCGTGTATTGAGGTTTTGGAATGCCTTGAGCTCACATCATTCCCGAAAGGATTGAGGGCTGAAATCAGTTCACGAGATGAGGAGAATCTTTACAATTTTCCACGTCTAAGGAGAAGATTTGGTAGAGCAGCTGAGGAGGAGGGGTATAATTGTATACCCATTCCAATGTTGCGTTTGCTTCTGCAGTCCAACAAAGTGGATGACGACCCTTCCCAAAATTCTTCTCCTTCGTCGACAGGTACTTTCAGTTTGTTGATCAATACAGAACCATGTCTCTCTCTTTTATTTCTATCAAGTTTCAATTTACATCTTTGAGTTGTATTTGCAGGAGTTAATTGGCGCTGGCGCCCTCCTTTTCTGCATCCTACTTTGACAACAAATCAGTAACATGATGATAGCCATCGACCAGGTTTTTTCCTTTCTCTCTCCCTTTCTGTACCACATGGAAACCTAAAAGAAATAAATAAAATAATACCTTTTATTTCAATAAATAGCACAAGAAACTCTGCAATTCACATAATTTCGCTATCCATTCAGGGGTAAACCTAACCAATCTTCATTACTTCTTTAAATAAATAAAGTTTCGCCATTCAATAGGAGCAAAATATTAGTATTCATCTATTCCTGATAAGGGAATGTATAAGATAATTCATTGAACATTTTAGTTCGAGAATATAGAGACTGATTAGAATACTTCACCTTTTTACTCTTAATTGTGTTTTACATGTCACAGAGTTTTAAAACTATAAATTTCAGTATGATTTATTCGGCAAACTTTTCACCTGTACACTGATGCCACCAATTTAAGCACTACGCCATGTAACGAATCATAAATTTGTCACTTTCATTTCAGCAGAAATACAATAATGAAGGCAATTTCATTTCAGCTAGTAACTTTATTAAATAAAAAAAAAAATTTCAATGTCAAAGTGAGAAGGTGCAATTTTCCTTGCATTCTTTTTTAACAACATCTACTTGAAGTTCTCTTGTCACCAATGCAATCATGTTAATTGTTAGAACTGTAGTATTTTCAACGCTATTTGCACATTTCATACAAGTGGATTTGGAGTTTATGTGGATTTTTTTTGCACTAATTTATTATTTTTTACTGTCGCTGGCCAAAAAAACTAATCTGAAGAACGTTATTAGATGTACTTACTCTGGACAGTTGCAGTAATGGACGTTGGGCACTCATATTTCTTTCATGTTGCATTTGTTGGATGCAAAAGATCATTCTGATTTAGTTATGAGATATCAGAATGTGACTCAGTTAAGCACCCTTTTCGGCTAGGAGAGTACATCTCCACTTTTCAATCCAAAAACAAATTTTCATTTTATTTTGTGATTCAGTTTATGATGTTAGCCCCATGCGTTAAATGTTTTCTTTTGCTTATCTTAATTTGCTACTTTTCGTAATTTAATTTAATTTTCTTTATACATAAAATATATTGGCAGGCTAATTAGTGCGGGTTAGGACCTCGAGTGGCTGATAACCTAGATGAACTACGCATGCTAGTATAATAGATACCAATGAGCTTTGGCAGGTCTAAAATTTTTTAAATTTTTTTTTTTATAATAAGGATAATTTTGTTTTTTTCCTTCCTAAAAAACTGCCTTGAGGTACTAAAAGATTATTTTTTAAAAGGTCAAGGTACCGACATGATCAAATTATTAAAAATAAATTGTACTATACTCATATTTCAATATAATATAAGGTACTAAAATAAAATTTTTGCCATTTTTTTAAGAAAAAATAATAATAGGGATAAGAGATTTTACAGAGCAAAAATGGCTTGATAGAGGGATTCATTTCCTTATTCGAATCATGATTCGTAGTTCGTTACAATATTTTCTCTCATAAAAAATACACGTAAATTGAAAATAGTTCGAATAACATGGTTTGAATCCTCCAACCAAACGTATGTGAATCAAATTTAGTCTCTCTGTTACATTCCCTAAAGTTTTAGATGGAAAACGTTAACATATTAGTAGTTAAATAATAAACAAATGAGTAAATGTTGTTGACCATCATTTCTTTCAAAAAGGGACATTAGAAGTCAAATACAAAACATAGAAAAGAGTCCGTACACCTAAATTCATCAATGATAAACAAAACTATACAAATGTATCCATAATCAGATTTTGCTCCAAAACAAAAAGATTATAAAAAACCTCTCTATAGTCACAAAGGACGGACGCACCAAAGGGACTAGTTCATAGTCGCATAAATAATTAAAAAGTTCTATTTACACATGTTTAAACTCATTTATTTTTTATGAACTAGTTGTATAAATAATTAAAAAGTTCTATTTACACATGTTTAAACTCATTTATTTTTTATTCAGAAAAAAAGGAACTAGTCGTATAAATAATTAAAAGTTCTATTTCACATGTTTAAACTCATTTATTTTTATTCAGCAAATATATATATATATATATATATTATATAATTTCAGGACCACAGTGCAAATTACGAAGGAATTTAAGGACCACAGTGCAAATTACACAACCTATACTCAACCTAAAAAGTGAAGCAAAAATATATTCACCTAACGAAACTCAGTGTAGATTAAAAAAACGAATCCGCTCAAATTATTAAACAATTTATTTTTTTCACAATTCAAATTATAATTTAAATTTTATTATTACAATAATTTTTTTATAAAAATTTAAATTTAATTTTTATTATAATATTTTTTTTCTTATACACATCTTAAATTAAAAACTTTAAAACCCGTTTATTTCATATATATATATTTAAATAAAAAGTAAGTTATAAAATAAACATATTCTTTAAAATTGTTTATTTCATATATATATATATATATATATATATTAAAACGTAAGGTAAAAAAATTCATATCATAATTTAAATTATAATTTATTATAATATTTTTTTATAAAAAATATATATAAATTAAAAATAATTTTAATGTCATAATTTTAATCAATCGACGAAACCTCTCCACTTATATTCTGAATCAAAGTATCCCTTCTGTTTGGCCTAACTCTGTACAAGACTAGCTTCGTGGTCGACCGTACCCGCAATCCCCAACTTGAATTTCCTTTCTGCTTTTGCAAATAACATTGCCAAAGTAATACTTTGGTCCCATTAATCCTAATTTCTCAAATCCACCCTAATCTTCGGTAAGAGTCCTTCTGTTCTTGCTATTTTTTTTTTCTTTTTCTGTTTAAGATTTCTTTATGTAAATCCGGTTGTTTTATTTCCTCTTCAGTTGTTTTATTCTGATTGGGGACGGATTTTGCAAAGTAAAACCCTAGGTATTCAGTTTGGAGATTGAGTTGAGTCTACAAGGAAAAGGGAGAATGGATTCTGATTCGAAGAAGGCATTATTTCGCGCTAAATTGAAGAATTCCCAGAAGAAGGAAAAACGACGTATAGATTCTCCTCTTGTAAGGTAACTTTTGTCTTTGCTGTCTTCGTATTTAGTTTGAATACTGTGATTCCAAAAACAAAAATGACCAAATTCTGTAATATTTTGTAATTTTATAAATCACATGGATTGAGTTTGAAGGTTTCAAATTCCAATTCCTGAGATGAGCAATTGAGAATGTTAGTTTGTTGGTATTTTTGTTCATGTATTCTACTATTTCCTCTTCTCTTTAAACCAACCAAGGCTCTTTCTGAATATTTTTCTTTCTTTTCATGTCTTGTTTTGTACTTATACGTATATGATACAGGTATAATGAGTCTGATGAGCCGGTATGTAGAGTCTGTAACATCGTCTTAAAGTCCGAGTCTCTTTGGGATTCACATCAAGTGTCTCGTAAACATCGTGAGGTGATGATCAATAATGTCATACTACTAATACTATTTATTTCTTCACTGCAGAATTATACATATAGCTATATATGTATGTGTGTGTGTGTGTGTGTATATTAGTTTGTGCTTGATTATGGAGACTAAGAATTGTTGGTGGTTGGTTATTTTGTTTTTATTCTTTTTACCTCCCAACTTTTTGACCATATGTAATCTTGTACTGTCCTAATGAGAAGGCTGTGTTGGATTAGGCAATAAGCAATCTCAAAGCTGCTGCAGCTGGATTACCCAAAGGAAACAATGCAAAACCCGAGCCCCGTAAGGCGTTGTCTGAATCTAAACCTGAACATGTTGAAGATATTCAAAAACCAGGACCTGAGAGCTCTAGAGAATCACCGAGGCCTCAGTTGTCTTCATCAGGGCTTCCTCCAGATTTTTTCGATAACATTGGCACACAAAATCCGAACTCAGGTATGAAATTTTCCCCCTTTTTCTTAAAACTGTTTAAAGGAATAATTTGGAATTGAAATGAGCTTGCTTTTTATTTTCGTTTTCAGTTTTGTTGTTGTTTTTCCTGAATTTTATGGTCGGATATCGCACTATCTGTTCTGCCTCTTGGCATGTCGCTGAATTTGTTTCACCTTTGTGTTTATCATGTTGTGGTGTTATTTAAGGTGAAAGTACTGAAGGGATTAGACTTGAATCTCTAAAGTATTATTGTGGGTCGAAAATTGGAATTGCACTTGACTTGATACTTTGAATGAAATTGTAGAAAAGAACTCTGTTCAAGTGGAGGTTGAGAAACATAAAACTCCTAGTGGTAGAGAACTGACACAAGCATTGAAGATTACTGGTTCAGAAGCAAAGCAAGCAAAGGGAGCTCTTCCAGAAGGCTTCTTCGATAATAAGGAAGCTGATTTACTTGCGAGGGGCATAAAGCTTGTTAAGCCAGATGTCAAGTAAGTCCAATTCGATTCGTATTTATATCAAGTTTATATAAATAGTTTGCATGTATGCACCTGCCAGTAGCTGAAGGCTCTCATCTCATGTCTTCAATCATAGACCTTGAATTCGGAGATAATGTTATTTACATTTTTATTTCTTTATTATTGAATTCAAAGCAGCTATCTCAAGTTTTGTCTAAACATTTTTGAGCTAACTATATTTTGAACACAAGATTTTCTTTGTTTCATGTCTATCACTTCATTTTCTGTTCTCGTCAAGCATGGAACAGCCTGTTAATGTAAATTTGTGTTGAATTTTTGTTAAGAGATGAATACAAAGAATTTGAAAAGTTGATCCAAGAGGACTTGCAAGAGGTGGACAATCGTTTCGAAGAAGAGGAGGTAACACTATATATATATAATATATATATATATATATATATATATATAAACATTTATTTATGTATTTATTTGTTTATTTATATATAGTATATACTCTGTTCAATGACACATTAAACTCTTCTAGTCCACTATAGGACATTTATCTAAATGAAAAGGCTGTAATAATTTTCTGTTGTTCCGATTATGCTGCAGTTTGATGCTGCTGAAATGATAGAAGAGGCTGAATCTGTGGAGCAAAAGTGAGTTTAGTAAGCAGAAATGCTCTTGTTGCATTCTCTTCCACCTTTGTTTTATTTTATTTTTCCAGAAAATACAATGTCACTACGTAAATGGCAATATTTAAGCAACTGCATAAGAGTGGAACCCAATTATTTTACGAGATAGTTTTTTTTCAGTGTAAGGTGTGTGGCGGCGCGTCACTTGCGACCCTGAAGAACAGCACCTCTTTTTCACGTCAATTTTACTTATCATTGGTTTTTTTCTGTTTCTATTTGTTCAGGACTTATAGGGAGAAAGTGGAACTCCTGAGGAAGAGGAAAGTGGACTTGAAGGCTGCTCGGTCTGCCAAGCAAAGCAAAGGCTCGAAGGAGGTTGTCAAAGAGAGGCCAAGTCCTGAGAAGTCATCCAGTGATGACGACAGTGATGAGAATTTTGCAGTCGATTGGAGAGCTCAACATTTGTGAATAAAACTTCTTTTTCGTCCTTCAAACGAAGAGATTAAAAAAAAAAAAAAAAAAGATTACTCTTCCAAAATTTGTTGGCATCCTTAATGATATGATCTTGAAGAGCTAAAAGGCCACAAAAGCCTCAAATGTGCACCATTTGACTGACTGGTTATTGCTCTTTTGTTGCAATTTTGTACACTTATACACTTACAAGTATTTGCTGAGCTTCTGAGGTTGCATGAAATCCAGCACAGGGATATTCCCCCTGTGGTTGGCACAATGGTTGGCACAAATTATAGATCGGGAAGGAGAAATTTTTTTTTTTTTTTTCTATTCTACAGTCTAATTATTTATCTACTTTTTTTTTTCAAGAGAGAATGAATTTCATCGTGTATATTGACATTTCCGGCTACTTATTTCATCACATCTTTAAAATACAAAGAATAGGATTTAACATCTCAGAATTCATATTAAGTAAATCAAAAAATATAAATTCATAAATAGAAGTTTGCTAATAACTTAAGATTAAAATCGTTCTATATATGATTAATGATAGACTCAGTTAGAATTTTTATGCTTAACGAAAATTATTAGAAATTTATTTTGTGTATGTGTCCCAATTCTACACAGTTTCATTATGTGTAATACACTCATTTATAAAATTTTTGGTGATATTCATATAATATTTAATAATATATGTACATAAAATAATGAATAAACTCTTTTGTTAAATAATTAATAAATATCATATTACATCTCATGCTTTTAAGACATTATTCTTAACAAATTGTTGTGTCAAATTTGCCACCAAATACAATATATGTCAAATTTGACATTTGATTACTATTGCTTAATATGTTTACTTTTCATTTAATTATTGTAACATTACATTTTTAAATTATTTTAAAATGGAAATTTATTTTTACAACTTCCAAAATTAATGACTATGGTAAAAAATAGATTTAACATTTAAATAATATTATTCACGGAAATAAAAATAACATGTCAAATATACTATTTGTCAACTTTTTGATGCCAAAATTTGATATCCAAATACCGCTAGGCGAAAGCGCGGATAGGTTCCACGCGGACCATGCTCTCGGCTCTTGTTTGTGAGGCAGAACAAAAACTAGGATTGGTGATTAGTAATTAGACCATGGCGAAGTTAATTTCCTCAAATAACAGAAATTACATTAAAATATTGTAGGGAAGGTGATATAAAAAACAAAAGGAGAGAACTTGACGTTTTGGGGGTATTTTAATCCCCATAGTCTCATTTTTTAATCACATGACGGATAAAAAAACCAAGTTGTCTTTTCTTTTCATAGGTTTACGCATAAAATTCGAATAAAAAATTTAACAAAACAAAAGATATAAACTGTAGTTTAAATTTATATATGAACCAAATACTACCTAATTCTATGTTATGACACAATGTGATCTAATGTGGCCATATGCACACTAATTTCTTCACCAACATTATAGAAACTTAGGCAGCATAGTCTAATGAAATAATCTAGTGCGTATTGGGCTTAGCACTAATGCCCCAAGGCCCTAAAACCCTATTAAACCAGCCTTTCTTTTCTTCAGTTCCTCACTCTCTCATTCTCTCTCCCACCTCTCTCTCACATCTCATAGCCATTTTTCATGGACGCCATTGGCAAGTTTACAAGCAACACAGACCGCTATCGAGGAAGCTCGTCGCTGGAACCGCCAAACCCGAACTCTTGTCATGATCTAACTCTTTGTCTTTCATCAAAAGAAGATCAACTCCGAAAGTTTCAACTTGACAAAGATTAAATGAATTAAACAATATTCCTACTCGGTTTTAGCAAAAGACAGGAAAATAGACAAAAAAAGAAAAAGAACTTGAGAAATTTTTTTTTGCGAAATGTTTCGTAACTTAATTTAAAAAGAGTTAGATCAAAGGTAAAATATGTTTATATAAGGACACATATGAAAATAAATTAATTTAAAAAGGTAATGAAAAAAATATTTTACATAATTGTAAAAAAGTTTTTAAGGGAGATATATTTGAAAATATATAAAAAGCAAAGATTAAAAGATGCAATAAAAAAAGGAGGAAAAAGATGCAATAAAAGAAGACGAAGGAGGAAAAAGAAGAATAAAAAGAAAAAATAAAAAGATAACAAGGTAAAAAATAAAAAATAAAAAAAAAATTTGAGGAATGAAACGTGGGGAGCAACAAAACGCACCCACACCCCGAAACTTATTCTCCCTTTTAGGGAGAGTATGGATAATATAAGTATAACGATACTTAAATAATGTCGCATTTGAGTCATATTTAAAAACAACAGCATTTATGAAAGTCATATTTAAAAAGGGAAAAATAGAGAAAAGAAAAAAAAAAAAAAAAACAATGAAATGTAGAATGATGGAACAGAATGTACTTATGTTGGATATCCTAAAGTGCACAGACTACATATCATCCATTTGTTTAATTAATAATTAATCTTAGCGAAGCACTTTTAGGATTGGACGAAATCTGAACCGTTCTTAAATTCGATTAATTTACTGAAAGAATACAAAAAGTGTGGTTGTACAAATCAATTAGAAGTCCACATGGATGACTAATTATTTTTATGTAGCGACTTACTTTTTTTTAATGTAGCTAAAGGAGGTAATTAATTAAATTAACATAAGAAATTTGCAGACCCCTAATTATTCTCGTCTTTTTGAAATTCAGCGATCCGTTTGAGACATTAGACCTCATGTGGTTACTTAGAAAAATTTATTAGCTTCACGTACATGATTATATACGTATAAAAGCCTCTAATATATATCACACCATCTTTTTCATTACTTTTTAACTCGTTACATTAGCACTAGATTAGTTAAATTTTGATTTCTCTAATTTTATTTTTTATTTTTTAAATTACCCTTGTTTAGCTGGTAGTTTCTTACAATAGCATGGTTATTCTTTTATTTTCATCCCCTTCTATCTTTCAAATCTTCAAAAGAGAAAAGCAAAAGAAAATTAATTACCAATTTTACGTACAGTTATATATAAATATATAACTTAATCAATGAAAGTAAAAGCATAAAACTTCGAGTTATTTGGGTATGTTATATATAAATATATAACTTAATATATCTTTGTGTATGGTCACTATCTCTCTCTCTCAACCCTGAAGAACTGATCGATATATAACTTAATATATTTGACTGGGGGACCCCTACGTACTTACAGAATTAGGCAAACATTATGCATTCAGGCCCCCATATATCAACGCATCTATTTATTATCATAAATAAGTCCACTTAGGCACGTATAATATTAATTCTGACTTTTTCTTCTTGATCATGATCTTCATTTTCTTTCATCTTCTTAAGATTAATATTAATGCTGAATTATAAGATTGTTAAGTTAGGGATGCAGATTCTGGTCTCAAATGCGGCCGCTTTATCTTAAACCAACACGTACTTGTATTCTGTTACAAAGATTAATTGAATCTTATACTACCACGTATTAACGTTTTGCTTCAAACAAATATTGATCATATAAACCATGCAAATTCAAACTTACAAGCAAAAGCACGCTTTCCTAGCCTCGGATTTTCGGTCAATGTCTTCAACAAATCACTAATATAAATTCAATATCACATTTTCCTGTGTAAAAATCATCTCTAAATCAGTTTTCTAAACTCACTTATCTTCAATATCATGAGACTTATCCGCCAACTCTTTGACAAAATGCGCTTCGCATTCGCGGATGTGGATTCGGAGGCGGCAACTGATGTTCCGCCAGGAAGTGGCCACCGGAGCACTGAGTGGGCAAACGCATTGCTTCCAGTCTGCTTCGGAGTGTCGACGGCGATCAGTATGATGTCGATACAAGCTCGGCCGGAGATTCCGTCGACCGTCCACTTGGTGTCGCTCGGCATTATGTTTGCCGCGGCGTCTTTCTTCGTCAGCAAATTCGTGGTTCTGAAGTTTCCGATGGCAGCTCATTTGCTCGAGCGAGTTGGAGTGTTCGTTATGGTCACGGCATTCTTCGCAGCTATGTCGGTTCCGCTTCCTGTGTGTGTTTCAGAGCAACTACTTGGGCGGTCTTCGTGGTTTCCTTGCTTGTCGTTTTGGTCTGCAATTGCTTATGAGGACCAGTATATGTGGAAAAATTGTAGCTTGACACTTTGATGCTTTGTTTTTGGAAGTACACTCTAATGCGATCGCTTTTATTGATGTTTCTTTGTTTGTTTGTTTATTTTATTTAGAAAATCATGTAGTAGGTGCTGTTTGAAATATAAAGTATGGCTTGTGACATGTTGTGCAATTTCAAATGTTGGATTATAAACTTGAATTTGGTCCATTATTTTAAGTACACTACAGAAGGAAAAAGAACTGCAAATGAAATGCAGATATGGTCTTTGATTTTGAGTTGGGTGGCACGTGGTTCTGGTGACAGTAGGCGACGCGGCGGTTATGTGGTTTCACAGATCGTGATGTGGTGTGGGTGGCGGTGTCGATGATGGCAGTGGTGGAGGCGACATGCGAATGGAGGAGATGGCAATAGCTCGTGATCTGATGGGCGACGACATTAGAGTTTTTTTTGGAGTTTTAATTTGTTGGAATGTGGTGATATGTTGTAATGTGATATATTCTTTGTTGTTTTTAATTGTTCATTTCTTTTCGTAATATTTTTGGCATTGTATGTATTTTTTTTTTTTTTAATTTCTAAAGTGATTTCTGAAAACTTAAAAATAAAAATCTGTGTTGAAATTGTTCATGTTTAAATATAAGAAGAAGGCTTGTAGCTTGTCAACTAGAGTCTCGTATTGGTAATTTATAAAATGGAGTAGCACTTTATGAGCTGTTACACAAGGGAGCAAGTAGATGAAATGGCAACAAGAGAGTTTCTTGTGGATCACATGTGTGCATGCGCTAACGTATATGGTTTTTTTTTGGGAAATTGTAGGAAATAGACCAAAATTTAAAAGTTATGGAAGTAAATAGCCAATTTACCAATTTATAGAAATTAATAGGTCATTTTATGTTTTTAATTTATCATTTTCTAAATTTACCCTTTTCTTCTATTTTTCATTTTTCATTTTTCATAAATCTTGGGTTTACCATTATAATTTACCGTCTTTTCATTATATGGTTCCAATTAAAGTTAACCATAAATCCTGAATTTACCACATAAATTTTGGATTTACCCATAAAGTTGATAACTTTTTCTTATAAGGTTCCAAGTGAAGTTATCTTAGTAAATCATGAATTTACTATTAAAGTTAATAACATTTTCCTTATAAGGTTCCAAGTAAAGTTATCTTGGTAAATCCTGTATTTACCACGTAAATTATGGATTTACCATTAAACTTGATAACCTTTTCATTATAGGGTTCCAAGTGAAGTTCTCTTGGTAAATCTTGGATTTGGTTTACCATTAAAGCTGATAACATTTTTCTTATAAGGTTCTAAGTGAAGTTATCTTGGTAAATCCTAGATTTACCACGTAAATCTTGGGCTTACCATTAAAGCTAATAACCATTTCCTCATAAGCTTTCAAGTGAGGTTATCTTAGTAAATTACGGATTTACCACATAAATCATGGGTATACCATTAAAGTTAAAAACCTTTTTCTTATAAGGTTCCAAGTGAAGTTATCTTAGTAAATTCTGGATTTATCACGTAAATCTTGGATTTATCATTAAAGTTTATAACATTTTCCATATAAGATTCCAAGTGAAGTTATCTTGATACGTCGTTTTATTTACCACGTAAATCCTAGGTTTACTATCACAATTTACAGCCTTTTCATTATAAGGCTTCAAGTAAAGTTATCTTGGTTAATCCTGAATTTACCATGTAAATCCCGAGTTTACCACATAAAGAGAGTGAAGAGAGAGAGACGATTATGACAGAGAAAGAAACGAGTATGACAGATAGTAGGGTTTTGATTGGGCAATTCTCATCTAAGGATATTTTTGAAAATTCATGTGGTTGTAAATCGAGATTTACCTTAAGTTGGCATATTTACTAACTTTTTTAAAACTTTGGCCTATTAATTTTGATTCTTCTTAAATTTTGGCCTATTTCTCCCCTTATCCCTTTTTTTTAGTGCATAAACACAAAAAGACTTGTAATATCCAAAAAGCAATTTGCTATTGAAACCTATAAGCAATCTCACAGAGGAGAGAAAGCAAATAACACTTTAAAAAAAGCGTACTCGTTACATGCTTTAAGGCTTCATTACTAGATGTCCAACAATCTGTTGAGTTCCTATAGTCTGGATTACTTTTGATTCGGTGAAATATATATATATATGCTCTGTAACTGAATGAATTTCTTTAGGTTTGTATAATTGTATTTTGGTGTAATAATGTCTTTAAATTCTGGTCTGAACATCCCGTGTAAAAAAAACAAAAAAAAAACATTGCTTAAAATAATATTTATTTTATTTTAATTTAATTTGAGTTTATAAAAGGCTTAGGGTATTTTTGAATTTTAAATTACAGGTAGCACATATCTCTAAAAAGGTCAATTAATGGTTGTAAATAGGAAATCGTCATCAGAAAATTACTCCTATCCTTTCTTCTCCTAGAAAAATATGTGTTCTGTTTTGCTTTTGTTTTGTTTTTATTTTTATTTTTTTAACTTTTGCTTAGTGTATAAACACACAAAAAGACTTGTCATATCCTTGAAGTAATTTACTATTGAAACCCATAAACAATATCACATAAGAGAGGTGGCAAATAACGCTTTAAAAAAAACCAACTCATTACGTGTTTTAAGTTTTCATTATCAGATTTCCAACAATCTGTCAGGTTCCTATAGTATTCTACTGAATTACATTTAATTCGTGAAATACATATATGTTCTGTTAACTGAATGAATTTCTTTAGGTTTGCATAATTGTATTTTGGTGTAATAATGTCTATATATTCTGGTTTGAATATCCCAATGTAATAAAATATAAAAAAACATTGTATTGATATTATCAGAAACACCTCTATTGGGCTTCAAGCCCAAATGCCAACAAAAAATAAAAGAAAGGCATGATGCTCACGTGGGCAGCAAACCAGAAAACAAAGAAAAGAAAAGGAGGAGAATCGGGCAGCAGAAGGGAGCCGAGAAAAACCAGAGAAATAAAAGGGAAGAAAAGGGAGAGAGAGAGAAAGAGAAAAGGGGTAGGGTTTTGGTGCTTGTACAGTATGATTGGGTAGCGAAACGTTATCAGTTTCAGCTCAAATATGACGTGGAAAATTTTTGTGGTGAGCTCTTCCAATCTATCGGACTTGATTTCTAATTTAGCCTCTCTTTAGTACTCTCTTAAGTACTCCTATTTTGGTTAGACCTAAGCTTCTCTGTGGTGTTATTGTTATTATCCATCTTTGATGATGATGTCTATATTGTTGGTGAACCAAGAATAGTGTTTCTTAATGATATTATTGTCGTGAGCCTCTAGTTTGATTTTAGCGAGAAACTTTGTAATCCCATTGTTAATATAGTAGAAGAAATTTAAGTGGCCTAAGGGTCCCGTGATTTTTACTCTCAATTTGAGAGGTTTTCCACGCTAAAAATTAGTGTTTCATTTGTGGTTGATTATTTTGATTAATTGGTGCATTGGTTGTTTGGCTTTGTTGGCATTTTGTTTGAGATCCTATTTTAGCACACAAAGAGGAAAAGTCTTATCCGCAATTGTTAGTATTAGTTTTCCCAACAAACTGGTATCAGAGCCTTTGGTTGGCTAGAGGCTAATTCTTGTGTGTTAAAATGGAAGAACAAAATTCGTATGGGATGATATCGAATTATTCCATTTGGAAGTGCAAAATGCAAGATTAGCTTATTGTTAAAGATTTGTATGGGCCTGTTATGGGCAAGTCAAAGCTAGAAAAAATAAGTGATGATGATTGGGACATGAAAGCTCCTACTACGATTAGGCAATGGGTTGATATTAATATTTTTAATCACATTTTTGTAAAAATGAAAGCCGATGCACTTTGAAAGAAATTGGAGGCTATGTATGAGAAGAATACCTCCAGAAATAAAGCCTCGATCATTAGAAGACTTGTGAATTTGAAGTACAAAGATGGAAAAAGTATGATTGAGCATACTAGTGATTTTCAAGGCTTGGTGAACCAATTGGCCACAATGAAAATGCCTCTTGAAGATGAGTTGCAGGCATTGTTACTTCTTAGCTCCTTGCCTGACAGTTGGGAAACGTTAGTGGTATCACTAAGCACTTCAGCGCCTAGAGGAAAGCTAACCATGAAGATGGTTAAAGAAAGTTTGTTGAGTGAAGAAGCCAGAAGAAAGGAAAAAGGGTGAATCTTCTTCTAAGGTACTTGTTTATGAAAAACAAGAAAGACATGGAAGAAGTAAAAGTAGGCATCCTCAAGGTCATAGTAAAAAGGATACATTTAGGAGAAAATCTAAAAACAGGAAAAATGTCAAGTGTTATCATTGCAACAAGATGGGTCACATGAAGAAAGAATGCAGAATTTGAAAAAGAGAACACGGTGAAGTAAATAAAGATGAGAAAGAGACTAATACAGTAGCCGCCGAAGGTGATGTTACCATCAATTGTGATGATAGTTGTGTTAGTCTTGTATACTAGGAAAGTGATTGGGTGATTGATTCTGGTACTTCGTTTCATGTTACTCCTCATGGTGATTTCTACACTTCTTACTCTACCGGTGATTTTGGCAATGTCAAAATAGGAAACAGTGGTGCCTCTAAAATTGTGGGCATTGGAAATATTTGCTTGGAAACTAATCTTGGAAGCAAGTTGGTACTCAAGGATGTTAGGCATGTTCCGTATATTCGCCTAAACTTGATTTCCATAAGCAGACTTGATGATGAGGGTTTTACTAGTTATTTTGGTGAAAGTAGGTAGAAGCTCACCAAAGGTTCTCTAGTGGTTGCAAGAGGAAAGAAAATGAATACACTCTATGTCATGCAGGCTAAGCTTCACAAAAGAGAGATAAATGTTTTCAGAAGGGTGCAAGCATTGATCTATGGCATAAGAGGCTTGGCCACGTCAGTGAGAAAGGACTACAACTTCTTGCTAGAAAGCAATTCCTGCCTAGTTTGCAAGGTATGCCTCTTAAAACTTGTGTTGATTGTTTAGCTGGAAAAACCCATAGAGTTGCATTTCATTCACACCCTCCATCTAGAAGATCAAATATTCTTGATTTGATTCATACTGATGTCTGTTCTATGCAAGCAAAAACTCTTAGAGGTGCATTCTGCTTTGTGACTTTCATCGATGACCATTCAAGAAAGGTTTGGGCTACTGCTTTGAAAACTAAAGACCAGGTGCTTGGTGTCTTTAAAGAATTTCATGCCAAGATTGAAAGAGAAACATGAAAACAGTTGAAATCAGTTCGCGCTGATAATGGTGGTGAGTACAGGGAACCGTTTGAGAATTACTACAAACTCCATGGAATCAGGCTTAAGAAGACTCAAGCTAAGATACCTCAGCTTAATGGTGTTGCAGAGAGAATGAACAGAACAATGGAAGAAAGAATCAAGTGCATACTTTCTCATGCAAAGCTTCCTAAGTCCTTTTTGGGAGAGGCCATGAAAACCGCAGTCGATTTGATTAATCTTTCTCCAGCGGCTGCCTTGGATGGTGATGTTCCAAATAGAGTTTAGACTGAAAAAGATGTCTCTTATGATTACTTAAGTGTTTTTGGCTGCAAGGCGTTCGTTCATAATCCTAAAGATGAGAGATCCAAGCTTGATATTAAGGCGAAACAGTGTATTTTCTTAGGCTATGGCCACAAGGAGTTTGGGTACAGATTATGGGATTTGGTGAACAAGAAAATTGTCAGAAGTAGAGATGTTATCTTCCTTGAAGGCCAAGTGATTGATGATGGTAACAAGGGTGAAAAGTCTTGTTCCTCTACTGAAATTCCTATCAATTTGGATCCAATTTCTCCACCTGTAGAGAATACTGATCAAGGAGGAAATGCCTAAAAAGATGATGGTGATGCTGTTAATGATGAAGCCCCTCCAGTTGATGATGTAGAGCCAGTTGAACAAGTTGAGCAAGCACCGCTAGCACCACCAGTTGAGTCTCAGGTGAGAAGATCTATAAGAGAGCGTCGTCCGCCTAGTCGATACACTACTAATGAGTATGTGATGCTCACTGACGGGGGAGAGCCAAAAACTTACCAAGAAGTTATTTCATATGAGAAGAAGCAAGAGTGGTTTAAAGCCATGCAAGAAGAGATGAGATGCTTGTGTGAGAACCACACTTATGACTTGGTGAAGTTACTTAAAGGCAAGAAAGCACTCAAGAACAAGTGGGTTTACAGGTTGAAAACTGAGAACAATAGCTCACAACTAAGGTACAAGGCGAGGTTAGTTGTGAAGGGGTTTGGTCAGAAGAAAGGTGTCGACTTTGAAGAAATATTTTCTCATGTTGTGAAGATGTCATCCATCAGAGTTGTTCTTGGTCTAGATGATTGCTTGAATTTAGAGTAGAGCAACTTGATGTGAAAACTGCATTCCTTCACGGTGACTTAGAAGAGGAAATTTTTATGGAGCAACCAGAAGGGTTCAAAGTTAAGGGAAAAGAGCATCTTGTGTGCAAGTTGAGGAAGAGCTTGTATAGGCTCAAACAAGCACCAAGACAGTGGTACAAAAAGTTTGACTCTTTCATGATCAGTCATGGGTACACTAGGACTTCATCCAACCATTGTGTGTTCATTAAGAAACACTCCAATTATGATTTCATCATCCTTTTGCTATATGTTGATGATATGTTGATCGTTGGCTATGATGCTAGCAAGATTGAGAAGCTAAAGAGAGAGTTAAGCAAGTCTTTTGCCATGAAAGACTTGGGATTGACGAAACAGATACTCGGTATGAAGATCTCCCCTGATAGGAAGAATGGGAAGTTATGGTTATCTCAAGAAAGCTACATTGAAAAGGTTCTTGAAAGATTCAATATGAGTAAGGCCAAGGCTGTTTGTTCTCCACTTGCAGGCCACTTCAAGCTTATAGTTGAGCAATGTCCTACAAGTGAGAAAGAAACAAAAGAAATGAGCAAAGTGCCGTATGCGTCTACAGTTGGCAGTTTGATATATGCCATGGTTTGTACAAGGCCAGATATTGCTTATGCAGTTGGAGTTGTTAGCTAATTTTTTTCTAATCCTGGAAAAGAACACTAGGCAGCAGTAAAATAAATATTGAGATATCTGAGAGGTACTTCTAGGGTGTTTTTATGCTATGGCAGTGGTGAGCCTATTTTAGATGGGTACATAGATTCAGACATGACAGGTGACATTGATTTCAGGAAGTCTATTTCGGGATTCCTGATGACTTTTACAGGGAGTGTAGTCTCTTGGCAGTCTAGGCTACAAAAGCATGTTGCCCTATCCACCACAGAAGCTGAGTACATAGCAATTACTGAAGGTTGCAAGGAAGCTTTGTGGATGAAGAGGTTTCTTGAAGAACTATGCATGCAACAAGAGAACTGTATTGTCTACAGTGACAGTCAGAGTGCCATCCACCTCTCCAAGAATTCAACATTCCATTCGAGATCCAAACATATTGATGTTAAATATCACGGGATTCGTGATGTGCTTGAAGGGAAGCAGTTACACTTAGAGAAGATCCACACTAGTGAGAATGGATCAGATATGTTGACGAAGACTTTGCCTGAGGAGAAACTTGAAGCTTATAGGCAGAGAGCGAGCATAGTTAAGCCCACCAAATGATGTGGAGGGGGAGTTTGTTGGGTTCAAGCCCAAATGCCAATAAAAAAAATAAAAGAAAGGCATGCTGCTCACGTGGGCAGCAAACCAGAAAACATAGAAAAGAAAAGAAGAAGGAGAATCGGGCAGCAGAGGGCAGCCGAGAAAAACCAGAGAAAGAAAAGGGAAGAAAATGAGAGAGAGAGAGAGAGAGAGAGAGAGAGAGAGAGAGAGAGAGAGAGAGAGAGAGAGAAAAGGGGTAGGGTTTTGGTGCTTGTACAAGATGATTGGGTAGCGAAACGTTGTCGGTTTCAGCTCAAATTTGACGTGGAGAATCCTAGTGGCGAGCTCTTCCAATTTACCGGACTTAATTTCTCACTTAGCCTCTCTTTAGTACTCTCTTGAGTATTCCTATTTTGGTGAGACCTAAGCTTTTCTGTGGTGTTATTGTTATTATCCATCTTTGATGATGATGTCTATATTGTTGGTGAACCAAGAATAGTATTTCTTGATGATATTATTGTTGTGAGCCTCTAGTTTGATTCTAGAGAGAAACTTTGTAATCCCATTATTAATATAGTGGAAGAAATTTAAGTGGCCTAAGGGTCCCGTGGTTTTTACTCTCAATTTGAGATGTTTTCCATGCTAAAAATTAGTGTTTCATTTGTGGTTGATTATTTTAATTAATTGGTGCATTGGTTGTTTGACTTTGTTGGCATTTCGTTTGAGATCCTATTTTAGCACACAAAGAGGAAAAGTCTTATTCCGCAATTGTTAGTATTAGTTTTCCCAACAATTCTGTTTTGCTTTTGTTTTGTTTTTGTTTTTGTTTTTTTTTTGTTTTTTGTTTTTTGTTTTTTGTTTTTTTTTGTTTTTTTTTGTTTTGTTTTGCTTTTTTTTTTTTTGTTTTTTTAAACTTTTGCTTAGTGTATAAACACACAAAAAGACTTGTCATATCCTTCAAGTAATTTACCACTGAAACCCATAAACAATCACACAGAAGGGAGGTGACAAATAACGTTTTAAAGAAAGCCAACTCATTACGTGTTTTAAGGTTTCATTACCAGATTTCTAAAAATCTGTCAGGTTCCTATAGTATTCTACTGGATTACATTTAATTTGTGAAATACATATATGTTCTGTTAACTGAATGAATTTCTTTAGGTTTGTATAATTGTGTTTTGGTGTAATAATGTCTATATGTTCTGGTTTGAATATCCCGTGTAATAAAATATAAAAAAACATTGTATTGATATTATCAGAAACACCTCTATTCAAAAAATAATATAATCTGTTGGATTCCTTAAAGTTTTTTTCTGGATTAATCGATAGACTACTCAAAGAATCTGATGGAATGTTTTTCTGGTTTGTAACTTAATTAGTAGTAATTGAAGTAATTATATAAAATGCTTACTATTGAAATCTTAACTTTAAAAATGTATACTATTATATAATATTACAAAAATACTTATTACATATTTATGACGCATTTATGATACCGAACATGCCCTTATAGTTTATATTAGGAACGTTCCTTATATTGATATTGACTATTATTACATCAATTCTCTCTCTTTTCTTTTTTGCATTTATGCGTTTGCTTTTGCCAAACGGCATTTGGTTTGTTCCGTTGTGGAGGTTGTGTGCAGAAATTTTAAGGGTTGTTTAGTATATATGCTCAAAACTCAACTATTTGAATTAAAAAAATTTCTGTCAATAGTTTTTCACAAAGAATTTGAATTAAAATCTAAATCATAATTCAGATATACTTACCAAATGGGCCTTTAGTGTGTGAGCAAAAAGGATATGCTTCTCTTTATTTGATCAAACGACCTGAGAAGGACTTTCTGCAAGTTTTTAGTGTTCAAGTTTTTATAGATTCATGTATCTATTTAGTGTTTGGTGTCATGAATTATGCAAGATTCTGCTTCTCTTCAGTAGGTTTTTTTTTTTTTTTTTTTTTTTTTTTTTTTTTTTTTAAATCTTATCTTATCTAACTTATCTACATTATGTTTTGTTGCATTTTGATTTTTTTCAAATATTCCTCACAGATTTATGTTCATTTGTTTTTATAATGTTATTGTCATCAAGATAATAAAACAGTTTTCTTATAAGTAATCATTTTTTTGTCATTGTGAATATTTCATTACTATGTCCACAAAAAATGCTACACTTTATTATAAAGAAAACCGAGTTGAAGCAAAAAACAAAGAAGTAACTGAACTTTGCAGGAGTTGTTTGATTAGGTGATTTCATTATTAGAACGAATTATGCCATCGTAAATATTTCATTACTATAAAAAATGCTACAATTTATTATAAAGAAAACCGAGTAATATAAATAAACAAAGATCATTATTGTGAAGAAAGTTGAGTTATAATATAGAACTTGGGCGAGCTTAGAAGTACGCAGACCTTTTGCAATTCCTTTCTGATGAATTATGATTTGGTGATTTCATTATTATAAAGAAAGTTGAGTTATTGTAAAGAACTTAGAAATATGCAGACATTTGCAATTCCCTTTTGATTTCGTGATTTCTTTTTAAAATAAAAAAAAAATAAAAAAAAAAAATCACCCCCGAGTTGTAGTAAAGCACCAAGAAGTATACTAAATATAGCGAAATCCGAACTTGGTCGGGTCGTAGGATTAAATTGTCGTTTTCGGGTTTTTATCTTCTATTGTGGAAATGCTTTTTGGATTTTTATATTATTTAAAAAAAAAATTGGGTAGGCACTTTTATGTGTTTGTTTAAAGAAACTTTCTTTCTCTTGAAATAACTAGGTTTCATTAAATTCAATTATTTGACTTTTTGTATTTAAATCTGAATATCAAAGATTTTATTTTATTGTTTTTAGAATTTTGGGTGATTCATTACTTTTTTTCCTTTTCTCATTATGTAAGGATATGAGGGTATGTTTGGTTTGATGAAATGAAATAGAATAGAATATATATATATATATTATATATATAATGGAATAAGAATGAGAATAGAACAATGATTTATTCAAATTCCATTGTTAGTTGAGCATTAGAATTATATTAGAATCACAATTATTTTGTTTAGCTAGACATTAAAATAGAAGGAAAGAGTATAAGTTTTTGCTAAAATGCCCTTTTTGTTTTATTCATTAATAATGTATTTAAACTAAATTCAAATATTTTTCAAGTTATTTTTTTACCTCGATGTTTAAAGTGAATATTTTATTTGATATATAACCAGTATTCAAATAATTTTAACTTTGATATATAACTAATTACTCAAATAATAAAATAAAAATAAACTATACAAACAATATCATTCTAACATAAATGTTGTCAAATGTATTCTGCATGATTACATTGACAAAATAAAACACAAATATTCTAACATAAAAGTCCTAAAATGTATTCTGCATAATTAAATCGATTAAATAGTAAAACATAAACCAAATGCTTAAATATGTCTCTTCAAATTTAGCAAAGACTAGAGGAAAATGGTATTTAAAGTAAATTTTCAATATTGGGAGGGATGATTTAGAGAGAGAATTTTAGTTAACATCTATTTTGGGATGGAATGATCATTCAACTAGTTCACTTTAGTAATTGTGATTAAACCATTTGATGGAATATCAATTCTATAAGAATAGTCATTCTTAAGTCTTTTTGCGCAACTAAACATAGGACTAACTGAATTTTACAAATTGTCATTCCATTCCATTAGTCATTCTATCATACTAAACGTACTCTAAATGTCTTTATATGTATGGCAACATATATTTTTGTGAATAAAATAATTAGGCATTTTTTTGAACGATAATGAAATATATTCATTAAAGAGCCACTAAAGAGTTGAAATATAAGGCAACACTAATGTTTTAGGAACGGGTGTCACTCACATGACTAGACAATACAAACACACTCTTATCACAAAAATGGAGAGAACTCCTCCACAAAGTGGCACTAGAACAAGGTTCGGCCACGTATAAATGACGCAAGATGAGCCATATCCTAGTCCAACATTGGACCTATGTCACACAACTCAATATTAGAGCAGTGTGAAAACCACCACGTACCCTCTATCTGAGAGACACACTACAGACATAGATGAGTGGGAAGACCACCCTCTAGCTGAGACAAAATGTCGATAGATGGGGAAGCATCACCGTTATTACAATGCAAACACAAATAAAAACCATAAAAACATTAAAATATCTATAAAGATCCCAAAAGACACCCAATAAGATCGAGCCCCTCAGCGCCGAAAATATGCGAAGATCGGTAAGAACAGATCCGAGAAAAGGCTCCCTCGCCTCCCTCTTTCAACCTAGCTAGTTCCCATGGTTTTAGCGGGACCCTGCGGTAGACGCGTCCTAATCTACGATTTAAAAGCATTGGCCTCTTCCCTTGACACTGCTGCAAATCAAAACTTTCAACTCCTCCAACGACAAGAACTTAACCAAAGTGACCTTTGCGACCTTCTCGGCGGTAGCATTCAACATGAGGAAGGCGAACCACAAAGCAAAACAAAACCCAGATTCGCCAAGATCCACCCTACGCATAGAGGAGCAACACCCACTTGCAAAACAAGGCAAAAAATAAAAAATAAAAACCAAAAGAAAAGCAGATAACCACACAATGCCGGAAGGCTGGAGATTGACAGGAGGCGGCCTTTTGAGGAGAGAAACCCTAGCCACGTAGGGGGAGAGAGAGAGGGAAAACACACAAGTAGCATAGGTTAAGTGCACATGTTTTTATTTATAAGTAGGCATTTTTATATCCAAGATATTCTAATTAGGCATTCCTATAAATCACCCTTAGTAATTTGCGTATAAAATAATCTGTTAGATTCCTCAAAATATCCGGCTAAAATATTTTTATGTTATGTAATCTGCCAAGAACATTATCTATTAGGTTTCTCAACTTATTCTGCTAGATTATTTCTCTGTTTTATGATGAAATTCCATTTGGCTAGTAACAATAATAATTTGTTAAATTACTCAAAATTATTTTGCAAAATTGTCTTTCTATTTTATAATCTATCCACAAAATCTATTAAAATCTCAAAGTATTCTACTGGATTATTTTTATGTTCTATTGGATTCCTGAAAGAGATTGCACTAGCGAAGGTTATTTTTCCAGAATCCACTTACAAAAATAAATAAATGACATTTACCAAAATATCATAACAAAAATCCAAATATTCAATTACAGCATCAAAACAGATTACATACACATATGCGAGGGTTGTAATTGCTTGCTATATCTATTACGAGTGAAATGAAAAGAGGGAAAACAGAGAAGCCAAATGAATGAATTCTTCACTCTGTATTGAATTGACTATTCGTTACATTAGTGAATATATATATACACACAGCTGTACAAGTACACGTGTACAAGAGCACGTGTAAGCTACATTAGTGAACTAAGCACTAACCGACTCTAGAAAACTAACAACAAATTCTAAACTAACTAACAACCTAAAACTCCCCCTCAAGATGGATTGTGGATATCCTTGACAGCCATCTTGGATAGTAAAGAAAACAAAGAAGGAGCAGGCAAAGCCTTGGTAAACAAATCAGCAACCTGATGTTGAGAACGTATGGGCAGAAGCTTGATTGTGCCATCAGCAACTTTATCTCGTACAAAGTGGCAATCAATTTCAATATGCTTGGTGCGTTCGTTAAAAATAGGATTAGATGCAATATAGACAGCAACCAGATTATCACAAAACAACAAGGTTGGAACGGAAACAGGGAAATTGAAACTAACAAGAAGTTGCTGAATCCAAACAATCTCACTGGTGACTGCAGCCAAGGCACGATATTCAGCTTCCGCAGAGGACCAAGCTATTGTAGTATGCTTTTTGGCTTTCCAAGAGACCAAAGAATCGCCAAGAAAAACACAAAAACCAGTAACGGACCTGCGTGAATCAGGACAAGATGCCCAATCAGCATCAAAAAACGCCTTGAGCTGCATAGAAGAAGAGGAGGAAAAAAATAAACCCTGCCCAGGCTTATTCTTAAGGTACCGCAAAAGATAATGAGTGGCCTGCAAATGAGGAACCCGTGGCTTGGACAAAAACTGGCTGAGTTTATGCACAACAAAGGTAATGTCAGGACGGGAAGGAGTGAGGTATAACAATCGGCGAATGAGACGCCTATACTGAGAAGGATCCAGCAAAAGTTCCCCATCTGTAGCATTAAGCTGGAATTTAGGATCCATTGGAACAATCGCAGGCTTGGAGGCCAAGAACCCCGTGTCTTGAAGAAGTTGCAAGGTATAGTGTCGCTGCGAAAGAACAATACCCTTAGAGGCCCGAGCAATCTCCAGACCAAGAAAATACTTCAATGAACCGAGATCCTTGAGCTTGAACTGAGTATGCAAAAACTCCTTGAGAGAAGCAATGACAGCATGAGACGGACCAGTAATGATGATGTCATCAACGTAGACTAACAAGGCTACAAAGTTGGACCCCAAGCCTTTAACAAAAAGAGAGTAATCAGATTTTGATTGAGTGAATCCAAACTTTATCAAGGCATGAGAAAACTTTGAATACCATTGCCGTGAAGCTTGTTTAAGGCCATTAATTGACTTATGAAGCTTGCACACAAGCTTCTGTGCATGATTAACCGCAATATCCTGACTTTGATAGCCAAGAGGGAGATCCATGTAGACTTCTTCAAATAAATCCCCATTTAAAAAAGCATTATTAACATCCAACTGCACCAAATGCCAGCCATGACTTGCAGCAAGAGCAAGCAAAATTTTGACAGTAACTAACTTGGCAACCGGAGAAAAAGTTTCAGTGAAATCCACGCCCTCTTGTTGTGTATAGCCCTTAGCAACCAAGTGAGCTTTATATCGATCAATCGAACCATTAGCTTTATACTTGATTTTGTACACCCATTTGTATCCAATGGAGTGTTTTCCAACAGGCAAAGGGACAAGAGACCATGTCTTGTTGAGTTCCATGGCGGACAATTCTTCCTTCATATCATCTTGCCAATGTGGAAATTTGACAGCTTGGTGGAAAAACTGGGGTTCAAATTAGGAAGAAACATTTAAAACAAAATGCTTATGGGAAGAAGAGAGAGAATCATAAGAGATGTGGCGAGATAAAGGATATAATGATCTGGAATGGGAAAAAGGCTGAAGAGAAACCAAACTACAATGGAAATCACGAAGATAAGAAGGTAGATGAATATTCTTAGAAGAACGTCTCAGTGGAATTATGGCTGATGTAGAACCATGGTCTGGGGAAGGAAATGAAGAAGAAACGGTGTGAGGCTGAAAAGATGATGAAATAGAATCAAGAGATGGAGAAGGCAAAACGAAATCAGCAAAAGGATCCACCAAGGAATATGTGTGAACAATCGTATGAAATGGAAAAACATCCTCATGGAACACAACATCCCGAGAAACAAAAAATTGTTTTGTCTTCACATCATACAACTTGTAACCTTTCATGCCAGTTGGATAACCCAAGAAAACACAAACCCGAGCTCTAGGATCAAACTTGGTTCTGTGAATTGGCAGAGTGGAGGCAAAGGCCAAATAGCCAAACACCCGAAGAGACAAGTAATCCATAGAAGTTTTATAGAGCAGTTTAAAAGGAGACTTGTTGCCAAGAAAAGGGGAAGGGGTCCTATTTATGAGAAATGCCGCTGTAAGGACACATTCACTCCAAAAAGAAAGTGGAACTCTTGACTGAAAATACAATGCCCGTGCAACATTCAAGAGATGTTGGTGTTTACGCTCCACCACAGAATTTTGTTGAGGTCGATCAACACACGAAAATTGATGTAAAACACCATTGTCAGAGAAAAACTCAAAAAAATCTAGCTCCTTAGCATTATCAGAACGAAAAGTGTTTATTTTGCTGTCAAACTGAGTATGGATCAAATTAAAGAAACGAGGTAAAATCTTAATTGCATCAGACTTGTGTTTAAGAAGGGAAATCCATGTAAATCTTGTACAATCATCAACAAGAGTGAGGAAAAATCTATGACCAGACCTAGCACTCAAATGATAAGGGCCCCATAAATCACAATGTACAAGATCAAAAGGAAATTGTGATTTATGATTATGAGAAACAAAAGGCAATCTCCGCTCCTTTGCCAATGGACAATTGTAGCAGGGACTATTGTTATTACAAAATGAATCAGGAAAATGTAAAGTGTCTTTCAAAGCTCCTAATACTTTGGAAGACAAATGGCCCAATCGACAATGCCAAGTGTGGAAGGAAGCATTATTTACACTTATAGGAAAGGTGTTTTGCAAAGAATCTGGAAGGGAACCAGTCAAGAACACATATAAGTCTGCAACTCTATCACCCTTGCCAATCATCCTCCGGCTGGCAAGATCCTGAACCTTGAAGTGATCAGGGAAAAACTCGAATGTAAGCTGAGAAGTAGCACTTAGAGCACTCACAGAGATCAAATTAAATTTGAATTGGGGAACAAATAAAACATCCTTGAGAATGATTTGATCATTTAGTCTCACATCTCCACAAAGACTAACCGGAAAACTGACATTATTAGGCAGAGTGACCCACGCATTTCTTATAGGCCTCATAGAGAGAAAAACATTTGCATTGAAACAAATGTGCTTGGAAGCTCCAGACTCAACAATCCAAATATGTTCAGAGGAAAGATAAGATGCCGAAGGAACAGAAAAACATATACCTGTCAAAAGTGTACCTGAGGAATCCTCTGGCTAATTATGAGTTGCAATTGAAGCAGCCAAATGAGAAGAAAGCATGCTCATCAGGTGCTGATATTGGTTGCCGTTCAAGGTTTTGATGAAACCCAAAACGTCTCCAGTGCTTTGGTCTTCAGAAACAGACGTGTTAGAAATCTGATTTACTGTAGCATTCTGGCCTTTTTGTTTTGACTTGAATCCAAGAGGGTAACCATGGAGCTTATAACACCGATCAACAGTGTGACCGTGGTAATTACAATGAGTACAGAAAGGCCTTTCCTTCTTTGGATAACGATTACCACCAGAAAAACCTGCCTCTGCACTGGACTTCTTACCAACATCATTGTGAACAACAAAGGCCAAATTGTTAATAGGATCAAAATTCCCAGAGGTGACTTGAGTGCTGACCGTTATTTGACGTTCCTCTTGAGAAATAAGAGAAAACACCTTGTTTATGGGCGGAATGGGATCCAGAAGCAACAATTGACCATGAACTTGAGAGAAAGATTCATTCGATCCCATTAGAAAAGACATAACGTGCTCCATTTGGAAATAGGAAGTTAAATCCTTTACTCCACCGCAAGTGCATCTTCCACAGGTGCAATTAGGGCGAAAATTGCTCAATTCCTCCCACAACGCTTTCAATTTGGTGAAATAAACACCAACAGAATTTTGATTCTGATTGTGATTAATCAGTTCCCGACGAAGCTAAAAAATCCTAGGTCCATTACTTTGTTGGAATCGATCCTTAAGATCAATCCAAATTTCACAAGCAGATTCTGAAAAAAGATACTCGCAGAAATTTCTTTCGATACGGAGTTCAAAATCCAGGAGATAACAACATTATTATTTCTGGTCCACGAATTGAGAAGGTTCAAATCAGTACCTTCTGGTTTCAGAATAGAACCATCGATGAACCCTTGCTTGTTCTTCACCGAAAGAGCAATTATCATCGCTCGACTCCAGGAGGCATAGTTATCTCCAGTCAGCTGTTGTGAGACAAGCGCAAGGCCAGGACTGTCGGAATGATGAAGAAAATAAGGACTCAAGGGATCGTCAATGGCGGACTTGCCAAAAGAGGTAGAATCGCCAGATCTCAGAGTTCCCATGGAGATTGAAGAAAAAACTCAACCGAAAATTGAAGAATGTTGAGGAAGAGAATCAATTCGTGAAGAAATTGAAGAACACTCAACAATCTTGTAGAAGAAGAATCGAGAGAAAGGAAAAAAGAAAAAAAAAAAGCAAACGGCGAGCGAATCGTGTTCTGATTCCATATTACGAGTGAAATGAAAAGAGGGAAAACAGAGAAGCCAAATGAAAGAATTCTTCACTCTGTATTGAATTGACTATTCGTTACATTAGTGAATATATATATATATATATATATATATATATCTGTACAAGTACACGTGTACAAGAGCACGTGTAAGCTACATTAGTGAACTAAGCACTAACCGACTCTAGAAAACTAACAACAAATTCTAAACTAGCTAACAACCTAAAAATATCAACATTCACATGTCAACCCACAACAATTAAATTGATGACGAAAAATTGTAACAGCTTGGCTCATAATAAAAACATTAGAAGTTTGATGTGTCTGATGTAAGACCGGGATAGGATAAAGAACAGACATAGAATTTAGAGAGGAGAATAGAATCATGAAGAAATATAATTATGAATTTATGATAGAGAAGAAGAACCACGAGTGAGATAGAAATCGATGAGAGAATAATAACTCAAAATATGGAAATTAGAAACTGAATATTTTAATCATCAAACTCTGAATAAGAATTACATTCACCAAGGTAATTATAAAAATCTAAAACTAACAAAATAAACTTCACTGGATTCGAAATAATCATACAAGATGAACATGATCCTAATCTAAAATAAAATACTAACCATAAATCATATCGCAAAAATACTATCGCTAGTCTTTTTTTTTTTTTTATGCTCTCTTTATTCTCTTCTCCGTCTCGACCTTTACGTCTGATGGGACATTTTTGCACTTCTTGACATTTTTGCTCGGATCGCTATTAGATAAATGGGACTTAAATCGAGTGATACCTCCACCCTTGATTTCTAGGCCACAAAAAGAACATATCACGCCATTTCTATTGCCATCTATGGGGGAGCAATACTTCCATGCCCAATCTCGTTTGCTCCCAGCACTTCCAGTAGTCTTACCTTCGAATATTACCATATGTAGGGGGATCCCATATCATAAATATTATGAATCAAGTTAGAGTAATTAGATAAATTGCAGTCCATGTAAAGTTAATCAAATTGCTTAATTGGTTGCCAAAAAAAAAAAAAAAAACTGATCATGTAATTAAACAACTAAAAATAGGTCCCCATAAAATATTAGAAGCTATGCATAGTACTGTGCATATGGTTGATGGTACAGAATTCAATTAGATTATCAACGACCTAATTTATAGAATCGAATAGCACTAAGAAAATTTAAACTACGCCCACGTCGTATCTAGCTCTAATTTTGCTCTAGGAGCATAGTCTAGGTAGTCTTTTCACAACTCTAGTCACAAAGATCTCATATATTGATCTGAAATATATAATCTACAAGGTCGCACACCAGACCTTTTGCAAAATGCACCTATAAGGTATGTTTCTATGGCGTGTGCGGATAATGCAACCTAAGGTTCCACATTCCTACACGTAATGATCAAAAAATTAGTAATAAAAATAAATAATAAAATGTTCTAGCTAGAATGTTTTACCGGATACAGTATTGATAGCCGTGGCATGCCTTTCTTCAATTGTTTCATCTTTTAGGCTACTACCCTGACTAATATTATCACCACGCACTTCTGCTGGCTCGGTCCTTGGTGTCGTTTCTAGACATTTTGCGTTTGGATAACTTGGCTCTGGTAACACGCCTAATATTTTGTCATTGATTTGTTGTAGACCAGATTGAACAGCTGGTAAAGAATCAGAAATAAGTTGCTTAATCACCATAACGTGTTAATACTAATAATATTACAAATGACTAATATATTGGTCTAGAATGTTTTACCTCAAATAAAAACTGAACTTATGTATGTATAAATCAATTAAACATGCACGTCGATTAATCATTAGAACCTGTCGCATACTATCAATTAGATTACTATTTACTAGTGTAGTAATATATGAAATCAAGAAATAAACCTGATAACATTCCATACAAGGTTTCGCTTGGATTTTCCTTTTCGAATGGCCCGTCCGTGAATAGTGGGGTAAGAGATTGAATGTCTCGTGCAGAATCATTACTATGGGCTTAGTTCTTTTGGATGATTTGAGTTGTGTATTTGAGAGAAAAACACTGTAGTAAAAAATGTGAATTTGAATTTTTATATGAGAAAGTACTGTAACAATATGATTTAAGTTATGAAATGAATATACCCTAAGTTGCTTAATCACACTTAACGTGCTAATACTGATAATATTGCAAATGACTAATATATTGGTCTAGAATGTCTTACCTGAATTAAAAACTGAGCATCTGCATGTGTATAAATCAAATAAACATGCACGTCGATTAATCATTAAAACCCGTCGCATACAATATATATCGTCGATTCAATTAGATTACTATTTACTAGGGTAGTAAGTATATGAAATCAAGAAATAAACCTGCTAACAACGAGAATTTGGTTTTCGTTCTAGCTAAATCCAATATAATTTCTGTAACCAAGCTCTGTAAGCTATGGGAAAAGCAAAGCTGCTCCAAATTATTATACCAAGTGTAATTCTTCATGACCCCGAAATCAGAGTCGATAATACTCTATATAAGCTCTCTTACAACCAAAGCGACAGCAGAACATGGCAAAATGACACGGAAAATAAGATAAACAAAGAAACGATAACCAACTAAGAGAGCAACGTCCAACGACAAGTCGTACAGCAGTTGCAAAATCAACAACCCTTCTACATCAGTTACGAAGACCTCTAATATATAGATATATCGAAGAGACAAAATCTAAAATACGACCATGACATATCTAGCTCTCCTTCTGGAAAATAGTCGTCTAGATAGGTGTTTCACGACTCTGGTTATAATGATGTTATATATTAATCCTGATTATATAATCTACAGGATGCATAAATGTATAAGGTTGCATACCAGTCCTTTTGCAAAATGCACCTATAAAAAGCTATGTTTTTACTGCACGAGGGCGGATAGAGCAAGCTAAGTTTCCACATTCCTCCACATAATGAGCAAAAGACTAATAATAAAAGTGATCAATAAATAAAATGATCTAGAATTACCTGTGGTACTTTTCGTGGCCCCTTTTAGGCTAGTTTCTCTTACAGCCATGCTTGAGAAGCCACCCTGACCAATAGCAT
The DNA here is from genome assembly GCA_029231665.1 of Morus indica. Taxonomy (NCBI): domain Eukaryota; kingdom Viridiplantae; phylum Streptophyta; class Magnoliopsida; order Rosales; family Moraceae; genus Morus; species Morus indica. Next base: position 19,015,662 of record JACAGA010000009.1, on the reverse strand, counting down.
CGAAAACTTCGGCTGGCTGGGTACTTGATATCATGTCCGAACATTGTTCGGTTTGGTAACTTGGCTCTGGTAAAAATCTTTCATCCCAGGCTTCCCTCGAATTTTCCTTTGGGAATAACGAGTCCCTGGCTCCATTCTGTCCGACCAACTTAATAGGTTCTAGAACTAATTTAAAGGATGGGTACTTAAAAGGTTGTCCGAAAATTGACAAATACAATTTGTTGAGACGCTCTATGTGCGTAAAGTTTTTTACGTTTTGTCGTAGAGTTGAGATCAATTTGTCGATTTGCTTCTTCTGTTCTTCAAAGTCATCGCAATTACAAGGCAAGAAAAACTCAAAGACAATCTTGTCTGGAATACGACAAGTGGGAATATCACAAGTGTTGACGACCAGGAGAGGTATAGCGATAGCAGAAGCCATATTGAACCTTTTGATTCCAAACTCCGTACATTCCGTATCGGGAATGGAGAACACGTCGGTTGAGAACCAAGGATGATTAGTCGCGAATGCTTTCCCTACGATGCCTTGATCTTTTAAGAAGTTTTGCATATTGCAACTATAACGGTTACGCTCCTTAAAGAATAGTTCATGACTATAAGACTGTAGGCACTGATCGGTAGGGCTTTTCTTGATATCCGGAACCCAAACTTGTACCATGCATAATTCTGTCAAACGGAAGACATTTCTGACTACCGTGTCGATCACATTAAGTACAAAGTCATTGCATGTTTCCCCTGTCCCGTTGCACGTCCTGTTGAAAAGTTGCCTTGTTATTGTTTACCTCAGGAAGCACACCGGAAACATTTACTAAATTAGATAACATTTATTACCTCATCTAACTGATACAATATCAAGCAAGCCTGGCAACTTAAAAGATTGAACGTCTGCAAATATGACACTGACGTATAAAAAAGAAATTAAAGTTTATAAGTTTTCGAACAAAAATAAAAATGATAGTATGGGAAGGTGATGAATAAGAATAGCCTGCAAGTAAGATCGACATAATAAATATAGAAAACAGTTTTTAGTATAATTTACTAATGTTCTTTTAATAGAGTATGAATAAGTTTCTCACAAAACAATTTCAATCTGTTTTTCTTCTTTTCCTTACTAATAGTTAGGAAGTTTTCGTTATTTGTTAATTTACTTTCCTATTTGTTGGGAAGTTTTCGTTATTTGTTAATTTACTTTCCTATTTGTTGGGAAGTTTTCGTTATTAGTTTTCTTTTCATATTTCCTCTCCATTCGTTCATATTCTTTTGAATCTTTTCGATTTAAATTCTAAATTCTCTCTCTTCATCTCTAATTCTTTGTCTCTTTCTCTCTCTAATCTTCCTATTCTCTTTCTTACTCTACGTCAGAAGGAGGCCGACTAGGATTCTTCCCCTGGGTCCGTTTATAAGTAGTAGTTCCTGTCTCTCTTTTGACTGCAGCTCTCATGAGTTCAGCAAAACACCACTCGAACTAATAGTCTCTAAGCCCAGTTTTTCCACTCTCAAAAACGATAGTTAAAAAAAGAACATTTCTTTTCTTTTACTTTAAAAAATTTACAACCAATTTCCTTTTGTTCTAAAGAATTAACAAATAAAAGAGGGGCTTGGACTAAATTTTTCGGTTTCAAGTGTATTTGACGCATTTTTAGATCCGATTAGGGATTGTTACTATAATTTTGAGATCACCTAAAGTGTGAAAGTCTATGTTAAAAGTTAAAAAGTGCAACCTTAATGAAAGTTTCCATTATATCAATAACTTTTTCATGGAGAAGAAAAGTACAAAAGACTCGGAACCTAAGGGGAAAAACGGAAGAAAAAAAAAAAGAAAAAAAAAAGTGCTTGAGAATTGATAAATGTTTGAAGTTATGGTTGTAAAGCACGTACTGAGTCCAAAGAAATAAATTCCAATTTTTCTTCCCCTTAAAAAAGAAAAAAAAAAACACCCCTCTAAAGAAATAAATTAGAGGGGAAAGGAAGGGTTAAGCCCCCGGGACTTCAATAGCTTCGTCCCTTGTGCCACACTCCATTCTTAGGGGGCGTTTGGTATGGGGTAATCATAAGGGTGGGAATGAGAATCTTTCAGATTCCTACGTTTGGTACAATTATTAGACTTTTTTAAAACCGGGAAAGTGAAACCCATGGGTTTCACATTACCCCATTTGGGGTAATCCTAATCCCACCCAATAGGGTGTTATTCAAATTCCCAGGAATCTCAAATCAGGGAATTCATAATAATAATAATAATAATAAAAAATAATAATAAAATAATAATAATAATAATATTAATTATTATTATTAAATGAATAATATTATATAATATTAATAATAATTATTATTATAAATTAATAATATATTAATTATTATTATAATAGGAATAAATAATGATTATAATTATAAGATTAATAAATAGTATGAATATAATAATAATAGTAATAAGAATTATAAATTATAATATTAATAATAATTATGAATTATATAAGAATATGAATAATAACTATTAATATTATGATTATAATAATATGAAATATAATATTAATAATAATTATTATATATTAATAATAATAATTATATTATAATAATTATTATTAATATTATAATTATAATAATTAATATAAATAATATAATATAAGATATAATAAAATAATACTATATTTATTATTATTATTAATATAATAATAATATTATAATAATAATAGTAATAATATAATTATAATATAATATAATATAATATTATAATTATAATAAAAATATAATAATAATAATTATTATTATATTAATAATTATAATAATAATAATAATATTATAATATATAATAATAATAATAATTATTATTAATTATAATTATATATAATTATTATTATATTATAATTATTTAAAATAATAATAATTATTATTATATATATTAATATTATAATTATAATTATAATTATAATAATAATTATTAATAATAATAATAATAATAATAAAATTATTATTATTATTATTATTATTCATTTAAAAAATATTTTTTAATTCACAACATTCTCATGCACAACCAAACACAGTAATGTAATATTCCTAGGAATTTGAGAAAGATTCCTGTATAGAACCAAACACAATAATGTATTATTCCTAGGAATCATATTACCCTCCATCACTTTCCTGGGAATATGATTTCTTATGATTACCCCATACCAAACGCCCCCTTAGACCTCAATTTAAGCGAGAATGAGGGAAATAGCGTAATATGAACTTCAATAAAAAATTAAAATTAAAAAAATTTTAAAAAAAAATATATATATATATATATAGCTTTATTATAAAAAATTTAGTAGGGTCAAATAAATTATCCAAAAGCTTTCAGGTTCTAATAATTTTTAAATAAACAAATTAAAATTTGACCCCTCAATTTTTAAAACTTAAAAGTTCACCCTAAATTTTAAAAAATACAAATTCACCCTTCAACTTTAAAAAATTATAATGCCCATTAGTTTTTAAATTTACAATTGACACCTTAATTTTTAAAAAATTACTTTTTTACCCAATTTTAAAAAACTTTAAAAAACACCCCTCCTACCCCTGATAAATGATTCATTTACCTATTAAATGACTTATTTACCACATTTACCAAGTAAATGTAAATGATTCATTTACCTAATAAATGATACATTACCAGTAAATGAATCATTTATCTCATTGATGAGGTAAATGTAAATGATCCATTTACCATGGGTATAAACGCAATTGTTTTTTAAAAATAGGTCAAAATGTAATTTTTCAAAAATTAAGAGGTTAAAATATAAACTTTTAAAAATTAAGGGGTCAAAATATAATTTTAAAAGCAAGGGTTAAAATATAATTTTTTAAAAGGTAAGGGGGTAAAATATAAATAATTCAAAGTTTCAAGAGAGAAAGAACGTAAGAGTAAAATTGGAACACACATATCAAAATTGCAAATTCTCCCACAGTAAAAAACTCTTAGAAAATGTCACATCTCACCTCAAATGAAACTCAAATCTGCGAAGTGAACGATGCTATATTATTTATTTTCACTGCGGGTAATTATGCTATTTACCACAAATGGCTTAATAAAAATAGTTTATATGTTACAATTTCCCCAATTTGTCCGACATCTCCAGAGTCTAAAAGATTTTTCCTCTTAGTCGCCCAAGCTACTAAATGATGATGTAATATTATAATTGATTTTTAAGGCCAATCTCACTCTCATACTGTATTAAGACTAATTTGCGCAAACCGCAAAGTACCACTTTTCTCTAAAGAATTAGGTATAAGCCAAGAGTTTAAAGAATGTTAAGCAGAAAGATATCTAGATTGACAATACAACTTATTTTGTTGAATATACAAAATTGAAAAACTTAGTGAAACATAGCCAAATTCGGCACCATTTTCAGATTCCACAAAACTTGATATTAAGACACCCAACACTTTAATTAGTACCACAAACGTGTCCTCACAAGCCCTAACAATTTACTTTAATGGGGGCAGCATAAGCAACAACATGGCTCGATAATATCAACCTAAGCTCCCTCAAACAAGGCAGATATGCTTTAGCACCAACTCATTACCAGATTATCACAGAGAGACCAAGTTGACCAAACCAGAAAAGTGAAAGTTTGCTAAACAGGGCAGGGCACAAACACTAGTAGTGAGGACAAAAAAGAGTGGAAGAAATTAAAAAGAAAAAGACAATATCAGATGATAATCATTGGTAGGCAGAATACAAAACAAGACATTATCAATAAATCATGGGAACCATATACAAAGAAAAACTAATGTACCTTGATGGCAAAGAAACAACCAGAGAGCTTCTAATGCAGGACGGCAACAAGCACTGAGGAAGCGACGATCCGAAAAGACCAGCCACGAAATATGTGGAGCTGCAGCGACAGATCTTACTTTCAAATTCACAGTTTTTAGATTTGCGATTGGGGTTGGGGAAAATAAAAGGCCTCGGAGCCAGAGGACCGACCTTAAGGAGCAGCAAAAAACAGACGCCAATTCTGACTTTTACAAGTATAAAACAAAGTAGTGTGTTAAAGCCAAAATTCTCCGATATATCGATCTACGGAAATAAGTGATAACTCGATGTATGGGTTTGTTTTGCCTTCTTTTTTAGAATTTTTTATTTTTAAGTATTCCCTGAGCGATATTTGGGTTCTCTAACCTTTTCTGCAAAGATGTCGGCATTTCCATCAAAGTCAAGGGACTGGCGGCATTTACTCGGAAGAAGGCAAGAAGCCTACCCAATAAATCGACGTATCGATATATCGATTTGTTTTGTTTTCCTTTTTATGGTTTTACCCTAAAGAAATCGATATTTGACCTTTCTTCAGTTTTTCTGAAAAAAAAAAAAAATTAATAAATAAATAAAGTGTGCGAAATGTTTCATAAGAAAATCCTCAAGAAAGGGATTCTCTCTATTATTAGAGGGGTTGTAACTCAAGTCGAGTAGACTTGAATATCATCATTTAAGAAGTCCTCTCAAAAGGATTCAATAGCTCAAGAAGATTAGAAGACGATCCAGAATCAAGATCACCTCAGAATGACTTTAGCATCTAGAGTCGACTACGACTGCTCAACAGAGTAGAGGTGACTGCTCTGAAGAATATTCCAAGAATCTTTTGAAGAATCTTTCGTTTTGGGATTTTGGGAAGCTACCAAATCATACCAAAGGTAGCCCCAATCTCTAAAGATATAGATTTTACAAGGAAAGTTGAATAAAAACATAATTAGAAAAGTCAACTCAATTCAAGAAAATGAAACTAACCTTAATTGAGAAATAAGAGTTTGCGGCTATAAAAAGAGGACTTCCTCAACGTCCTGAGCATGATTCCAAGACACACAAGCTCTTACATTACCTCTGCAACAAACCCTAGAGCCGCCCTCTCTCTCTCTCTCTTTTCCTCCATTATTGTCTCTCTCAAACTTTATCAAGCTTTTTTGTACTAGTCATCACGTACATAGTGCAAACAACAAACAATCACAATCAATCAGCCAATCAATCCCAAAATACAATCAATCATTCCCAAAATAATGACAATCAAATACGATTAGAATCAATACAACATTTAGGAAACAAATCCCAACAGATTATAAACTTGAATTTGGTCTATTATTTTAATTGGACTTTAGAGGAAAAAAAAAAGAACTGCAAATGAAATGCATATACGGTTGTTGATTTTGAGTTGGGTGGCACGTGGTTCAGGTGGCAGTAGGCGACGCGGCAGTCACGCGGTTTTGCAGATCATGATGTGGTGTGGGCAGCAGTGTCAATGGTGTTAGTGGTGGAGGCGACATGCAAATGGAGGAGATGGCAACATCTCGTGGTCTGCTGGGCGACGACATTACAGTTTTTTCAAGTTTTAATTTGTTGGATTGTGGTCATATGTTGTAATGTGATATATTCTTTGTTGTTTTTAATTGTTCATTTCTTTTTGTAATATTTTTGGCCGTGTTTGTATTTTTTTTTTAATGTGATTTTTTTTTAATTTCTAAAGTGATTTCTGAAAACATAAAAATAAAAATCTGTGTTAGAATTGTTCAAGTTTAAATATAAGAAGAAGGCTTGTAGCTTGACAACTAGAGTTTCGCATTGGTAACTTATGAAGTGGAGTAGCACTTTATGAGCTGTTACACAAGAAAGCAAGTAGATAAAATGGCAACAAGAGAGTTTCTTCTGGATCACATGCGTGCATGCGCTAACGTATATGGTTTGTTTTTTTTTTTTTTTTTTTTTTTTAGTGCATAAACACACAAAAAGACTCAGTGGACATTTGGTTCGTGTATTCAGAATCATGATTCAGAATTATTCTCGTTTTACGTGTATTTTTTATGAGAGAAAAACACTATAAAAAATAATAAATCACTATTCAAAATCAATGATGAATACAGAAAACAAACGGGCTATTGATATCCTAAAAACCAATTTGCTACTGTAAGCAATCTCACTGAGGACACTTAAAGAAAGCGTACTCGTTACATATTTTAAGGCTTCATTAATTGATGTCCAATAATCTGTTAAGTTCTGTTTAGTTTGTTAATTTGAGTTTTTAATTTGAGTTGAGATGTCACTTTATGTGAGAGTTTTTTTACTGCAGTAAAAAAATTAAATGTGACTGTTTCTAGAGCTTTTTACTGTGGCAAAATTTGAATTCTAAACTCGAATCGGTGAAATGAACGAGGGAATTACTTTTGATTCGGTGAAATATATGTATATATATATATATATATATATATATGCTCTGTAACTAAATGAATTTCTTTAGGTTTGTATAATTGTATTTTGGTGTAATAATGTCCTTATATTCTGGTTTGAACATCCCTAAAAAAAAAAAAAAAAAAAAAAAAAAAAAAAAAAAAAAAACATTGCTTAAAATAATATTTATTTTATTTAATTTTAATTTTAGAGTTTCTCAAAGGCTCAGTGTATTTTTTGGATTTTAAATTACAGGTAGCACATATCTCTAAAAAGTGCAATTAATTGTTGTAAATGAGGACATCGTAATCAGAAAATAACTCGTATCCTTTCTTCTCTCAAAAAAAAATACGTGTTCTGTTTATTTTTGTTTTTGTTTTTTTTGTTAACTTTTGCTTAGTGTATAAACACACAAAAAGACTTGTCATATCCTTCAAGTAATTTACAAAAGACTTGTCATATCCTTTAAGGTTTCACTATCAGATTTCCAACAATCTGTCAGTTTAAAGAAAGTATTCTACTGGATTACATTTAATTCTTGAAATACATATATGTTCTGTAACTGAATGAATTTCTTTAGGTTTGTATATTTGTATTTTGGGCGTAATAGTGTCTCTATATTCTGGTTTGAAATCCCGTGTAATAAAAAGTAAAAAATAAAAAATAAAAAAAAACATTGTATTCATATTATCAGAAACACCTCTATTCAAAAAATAATATAATCTGTTGGATTCCTTAAAGTTTTTTTTTTTTTTTTTTCTGGATTAATCGATAGACTCCTCAAAGAATCTGATGGAATGTTTTTCTGGTCTGTAACTTAATTACTAGTAATTGAAGTAATTGTATAAAATGCTTACTATTGAAGTCTTAATTTTAAAAATGTCTACTATTATATAATATTACAAAAATACTTATTACATATTTATAACGCATATATGATACCGAACATCATGCCCTTCTAGTTTATAGTAGGCACGTTCCGTATATTGATATTGTATTATTTATACCATTTCTCTCTTTTCTTTTTTGCATTTATGCGTTTGTTTTTGGCAAACGGCATTTGGTTTGTTCCGTTGTGGAGGTTGTGTGCAGAAACTTTAAGGGTTGTTTGGTACATATACTTAAAATTTAAATTATGATTTTGTTACAGTGTTTTTTTTTTCACAAAATATTTAAATTAAAAAATTTTCGCCAATAGTTCTCTCACAAAGAATTTAAATTAAAATCAAAATCATAATTCAAATATACTTCCCAAATGGGCCTTTAGCTTGTGAGCAAAAAGGATATGCTTTTCTTTATTTAATCAAAGGACCTCCGTTTTGGTTTACTTGAGAAGGACTTTGTGCAAGTTTTTAGTGTTCAAGTTTTTACGTATTCATGTATCTATTTGGTGTTTCGTATCATGAAGTATTCTACAAAGATTCTGCTTCTCTTAAGTAATTTTTTATTTTATTTTATTTTTTTTTATCTTATTTGGCTTATCTACACTAGTATCTATTTGTTTTGTTCCACTTACTAAATTGTTAAATTGTTACATATCATTTTGTTTTGTTGCATTTTGAGTTTTTCAAACTCCTCACAAAAATTTGTATTCATTTGTTTTGATAATGTTATTGTCGTCAAGATAATAAAACAGTTTTCTTATAAGTAATCATTTTTTTGTCATTGTGATTATTTCATTACTATGTCCACAAAAAACGCTACACTTTATTATAAAGAAAACCGAGTTAAAGCAAAAAACAAAAGAAGTATACTACCTTTGCAGGAGTTGTTTGATTTGGTTCATTTTTTTTATTAACCCTCGGACGTATATTCTTGACGTCCCTCTCGGGTATTAGCCACAGCTCGTATTCATTCAGTAATTCTACCCCTTCGTCATTCTAAGGCCTGTCCTTCTTCAGGCCCAGGTCATCTAGTCGGGGAGACCCCCCCACACTTAATATAAAGGAGATGTAGTTGACCAGTCATAGAACCGGCAAGAGATTTAGCAAGATTGAGCCTAAGTTCACTTTTGTGAATCAAGTGCCAGGACTGGACAATTCTCTTCTTTTTACGGGGCAGTCAATAGAGAGTCAATTTCATTATTATAAAGAATTCTGTCATTGTAAATATTTCATTATCATTTCTATAAAAGATGCTACACTTTATTATATAGAAAACCGAGTTACAGCAATAAAACAAAGATCATTATTATAAAGAAAGTTGAGTTATAATATAGAACTTGGACGAGCTTAGAATATAACAGCTTTTGGCTCATAATAAGAGTATCAGATGATGTTTAGTACGAGGATTCATATTATAATTTAAATTATAATTATAATTTGATATAATATTTTTTTATAAAAAATACACGTAAATTAAAAATAATTTTAAATCATAATTCTAAATACATAAACTAAACGTCCACTAAAACTTTGATGTGTCTGTTGTGAGACTGGGATAAAATAAAGAACAAACATAGAATTTAGAGAGGAGAATAGAATCCAGAAGGAATAGAATTATGATAGAGAAGAAGAACCACGAGTGAGATAGAAATCGAGGAAAAAATAAGAACTCAAGAGATGGAAATAAGAAATTGAATATTTTAATCATCAAACTCTGAATAAGAATTACATTCACCAAGGTATTTATAGAAATCTAAAACTAACAAAATAAACTTCATTGGATTCAAAATAATCATACAACATAAACATGATCCTAATCTAAAATAAAATACTAACCATAAAACATATCGTAAAAATACTCTCGCCAGTCATTTTCTTTTTTTTATGCTCTCTTTATTCTCTTCTCCGTCTCGACCTTTACGTCTGATGGGACTTTTTCGCACTTCTTGACATTTTTGCTCGGATCGCTATTCGATAAATGGGACTTAAATCGAGTGATACCTCCACCCTTGATTTCTAGGCCACAAAAAGAACATATCACGCCATTGCTATTGCCCTCTATGGGGGAGCAATACTTCCATGCCCAATCTCGTTTGCTCCCAGCACTTCCAGTAGTCTTACCTGCAAATATTACCATATGTAGGGGGATCCCATATCATAAATATTATGAATCAAGTTAGAGTTATTAGATAAATTACAAACCATGTAAAGTTAATCAAAATGCTTAATTGGTTGCCAAAAAAAAAAAAAAAAAAAAACTGATCATGTAATTACACAACTAAAAATAGGTCCCAATAAAATCATTAGAAGCTATGCATAGTACTGTGCATATGGTTGATGGTACAGAATTCAATTAGATTATCAACGGCCTAATTTATAGAATCGAATAGCACTAAGAAAATTTAAACTACGCCCACGTCGTATCTAGCCCTAATTTTGCTCTAGGAGCATAGTCTAGGTAGTCGTTTCACAACTCTAGTCACAAAGATCTCATATATTGATCTGAAATATATAAACTACAACGATGCACACCAGACCTTTTGCAAAATGCACCTATAAGGTATGTTTCTATGGCGTGTGCGGATAATGCAACCTTGGTGTCGTTTCTAGACATTTTGCGTTTGGATAACTTGGCTCTGGTAACAATCTTCCATCCGAGGTTTCACTCGGATTTTCCTTTTCGAATAAGATGTCTTGGATTTGTTGTAGAAAAGATTGAAAAACTGGTAAAGAATCAGATCTAAGTTGCTTAATCACCTTAACGTGTTAATACTAATAATATTACAAATGACTAATATATTGGTCTAGAATGTTTTACCTCAAATAAAAACTGATCATATGTATGTATAAATCAATTAAACATGCACGTCGATTAATCATTAGAACCTGTCGCATACTATCAATTAGATTACTATTTACTAGTGTAGTAATACATGAAATCAAGAAATAAACCTGATAACGAGAATTTGGTTTTCGTTCTAGCTAAATCCAATATAATTTCTATAATCAAGCTCTGTGAGCTATGGGAAAAGCGAAGCTGCTCCAAATTATTATACAAAGTGTAATTCTTCATGACCCCGAAATCAGAGTCTATAATACTCTATATAAGCTCTCTTACAACGAAAGCGACAGCAGAACATGGCAAAATGACACGGAAAATAAGATTAACAAAGAAACGATAACCAACTAAGAAAGCACCTCCAACGGCAAGTCGTACAGCAGTTGCAAAATCAACAACCCTTCTACATCAGTTACGAAGACCAATAATATATAGATATATCGAACAGACAAAATCTAAAATACGTCCATGACATATCTAGCTCTCCTTCTAGAAGCATAGTCGTCTAGATAGGTGTTTCACGACTCAGGTTATAATGATGTTATATCTTAATCCTTAGTATATAATCTACAGGATGCATAAATGTATAAGGTTGCATACCAGTCCTTTTGCAAAATGCACCTATAATGTTTTTACTGCACGAGGGCGGATAGAGCAAGCTAAGTTTCCACATTCCTCCACATAATGAGCAAAAGACTAATAATAAAAATGATCAATAAATAAAATGATCTAGAATTACCTGTGGTACTTTTCGCGGCCCCTTCTAGGCTAGAATCGGGGGCATTGATAATTGTGTCTCCCGTGGAGTGTCTTTCTTCATTTGTTTCTCTTATAGCATCGAAAACTTCGGCTGGCTGGGTACTTGGTATCGGGTCCAAACATTGTTCGGTTTGGTATCTTGGCTCTGGTAAAAATCTGGCATCGGAGGCTTCCAACGGATTTTCCTTTGGGAATAACGAGTCACTGGCTCCATTCTGTCCGACCAAGTTAATAGGTTGTAGAACTGGTTGAAAGGATGGGAATTTAAAGATATTGTGATCTACGAATTCTCGTAGAGTTGAGATCAATTTGTAGATTTGCTTCTTCTGTTCTTCAAAGTCTTGGCCATTTAACAAGAAAAACTCAAAGACATACTTGTCTGGAATACGACAAGTGGGAATATCACAAGTGTTGACGACCCGGAGGGGTATAGCGATAGCAGAATGTAAATTCAAAATTTTAACATCCGTACAGTCCATATCGGGAATGGAAGATACGTCGGTTGAGAACCATGGCTGATTAGTCGCGAATGCTTTCCCTACGATGCCTTGATCTCTTAAGGAGTGATTCTTATGGCAAGGAAAAGTCCAGCTAATTGCCTTAACGAATTGTTCATGACGATAAATACACTCATTTGCGGAAAAAAACTCGAGCCACGGAACCCAAACTTGTACGGTGCATAATTCTGTAGAATGGAAGACATGTCTGACTACCTCTTTGATCTCTTTAGGTATTAAGTCACTGCATGTTTCACGAGACATCCTGTTGAAAAGTTGCCTTATTATTGTTTACCTCAGAAAGCACCGGAAACATTTACTAAATTAGATAACATTTATTACCTAATCTAACTGATCCAATATCAAGCAAGCCTGGCAACTTAAAAGATTGAACGTCTGCAAATATGACACTGAAGTATAAAAAAAGAAATTAAAGTTTATAAGTTTTCGAACCAAATTCCTTTTGTTCTAAAGAATTAACAAATAAAAGAGGGTCTTGGACTAAATTTTTCGGTTTCAAGTGTATTTGACGCATTATTTAGCTCCGATTAGGGATTGTTACTATAATTTTGAGATCACCTAAAGTGTGAAAGTCTATGTTAAAAGTTAAAAAGTGCAACCTTAATGAAAGTTTCCATTATATCAATAACTTTTTCATGGAGAAGAAAAGTACAAAAGACTCGGAACCTAAGGGGAAAAACCGAGAAAAAAAAAAAAAAAAAAAAAAAAAAAAAAGTGCTTGAGAATTGATACATGTTTGAAGTTAGAGTTGTAAAGCTCGTACTGAATCCAAAGAAATAAATTCCAATTTTTCTCCCTTTAAAAAAAACACCCCTCTAAAGAAATAAATTAGAGGGGAAAGGAAGGGTTAAGCCCCGGGACTTCAATAGCTTCGTCCCTTGTGCCACACTCCATTCTTAGACCTCAATTTAAGCGAGAATGAGGGAAATAGCGTGAACTTCAATAAATAAATAAATAAATAAATAATATATATATATATTAGCTTTATTATACAAAAATTTGGTAGGGTCAAATATAATATCCAAAAGCTTTCAGGTTCTAATATTTTTAAAATAAACAAATTAAAATTTGACCCCTCAATTTTTTAAAATTAAAAGTTCACCCCTTAATTTGAAAAAATCACAACTTTTAAAAAATTATAATGACCCATAATTTTTAAATTTACAATTGACACCTTAATTTTTAAAAAATTACTTTTTTACCCAATTTTAAAAAACTTTAAAAAACACCCCTCCTACCCCTGATAAATGATTCATTTACCTATTAAATGACTTATTTACCACATTTACCAAGTAAATGTAAATGATTCATTTACCTAATAAATGATACATTACCAGTAAATGAATCATTTATCTCATTGATGAGGTAAATGTAAATGATCCATTTACCATGGGTATAAACGCAATTGTTTTTTAAAAATAGGTCAAAATGTAATTTTTCAAAAATTAAGAGGTTAAAATATAAACTTTTAAAAATTAAGGGGTCAAAATATAATTTTAAAAGCAAGGGTTAAAATATAATTTTTTAAAAGGTAAGGGGGTAAAATATAAATAATTCAAAGTTTCAAGAGAGAAAGAACGTAAGAGTAAAATTGGAACACACATATCAAAATTGCAAATTCTCCCACAGTAAAAAACTCTTAGAAAATGTCACATCTCACCTCAAATGAAACTCAAATCTGCGAAGTGAACGATGCTATATTATTTATTTTCACTGCGGGTAATTATGCTATTTACCACAAATGGCTTAATAAAAATAGTTTATATGTTACAATTTCCCCAATTTGTCCGACATCTCCAGAGTCTAAAAGATTTTTCCTCTTAGTCGCCCAAGCTACTAAATGATGATGTAATATTATAATTGATTTTTAAGGCCAATCTCACTCTCATACTGTATTAAGACTAATTTGCGCAAACCGCAAAGTACCACTTTTCTCTAAAGAATTAGGTATAAGCCAAGAGTTTAAAGAATGTTAAGCAGAAAGATATCTAGATTGACAATACAACTTATTTTGTTGAATATACAAAATTGAAAAACTTAGTGAAACATAGCCAAATTCGGCACCATTTTCAGATTCCACAAAACTTGATATTAAGACACCCAACACTTTAATTAGTACCACAAACGTGTCCTCACAAGCCCTAACAATTTACTTTAATGGGGGCAGCATAAGCAACAACATGGCTCGATAATATCAACCTAAGCTCCCTCAAACAAGGCAGATATGCTTTAGCACCAACTCATTACCAGATTATCACAGAGAGACCAAGTTGACCAAACCAGAAAAGTGAAAGTTTGCTAAACAGGGCAGGGCACAAACACTAGTAGTGAGGACAAAAAAGAGTGGAAGAAATTAAAAAGAAAAAGACAATATCAGATGATAATCATTGGTAGGCAGAATACAAAACAAGACATTATCAATAAATCATGGGAACCATATACAAAGAAAAACTAATGTACCTTGATGGCAAAGAAACAACCAGAGAGCTTCTAATGCAGGACGGCAACAAGCACTGAGGAAGCGACGATCCGAAAAGACCAGCCACGAAATATGTGGAGCTGCAGCGACAGATCTTACTTTCAAATTCACAGTTTTTAGATTTGCGATTGGGGTTGGGGAAAATAAAAGGCCTCGGAGCCAGAGGACCGACCTTAAGGAGCAGCAAAAAACAGACGCCAATTCTGACTTTTACAAGTATAAAACAAAGTAGTGTGTTAAAGCCAAAATTCTCCGATATATCGATCTACGGAAATAAGTGATAACTCGATGTATGGGTTTGTTTTGCCTTCTTTTTTAGAATTTTTTATTTTTAAGTATTCCCTGAGCGATATTTGGGTTCTCTAACCTTTTCTGCAAAGATGTCGGCATTTCCATCAAAGTCAAGGGACTGGCGGCATTTACTCGGAAGAAGGCAAGAAGCCTACCCAATAAATCGACGTATCGATATATCGATTTGTTTTGTTTTCCTTTTTATGGTTTTACCCTAAAGAAATCGATATTTGACCTTTCTTCAGTTTTTCTGAAAAAAAAAAAAAATTAATAAATAAATAAAGTGTGCGAAATGTTTCATAAGAAAATCCTCAAGAAAGGGATTCTCTCTATTATTAGAGGGGTTGTAACTCAAGTCGAGTAGACTTGAATATCATCATTTAAGAAGTCCTCTCAAAAGGATTCAATAGCTCAAGAAGATTAGAAGACGATCCAGAATCAAGATCACCTCAGAATGACTTTAGCATCTAGAGTCGACTACGACTGCTCAACAGAGTAGAGGTGACTGCTCTGAAGAATATTCTAAGAATCTTTTGAAGAATCTTTCGTTTTGGGATTTTGGGAAGCTACCAAATCATACCAAAGGTAGCCCCAATCTCTAAAGATATAGATTTTACAAGGAAAGTTGAATAAAAACATAATTAAAAAAGTCAACTCAATTCAAGAAAATGAAACTAACCTTAATTGAGAAATAAGAGTTTGCGGCTATAAAAAGAGGACTTCCTCAACGTCCTGAGCATGATTCCAAGACACACAAGCTCTTACATTACCTCTGCAACAAACCCTAGAGCCGCCCTCTCTCTCTCTCTTTTCCTCCATTATTGTCTCTCTCAAACTTTATCAAGCTTTTTTGTACTAGTCATCACGTACATAGTGCAAACAACAAACAATCACAATCAATCAGCCAATCATTCCCAAAATAATGACAATCAAATACGATTAGAATCAATACAACATTTAGGAAACAAATCCCAACAGATTATAAACTTGAATTTGGTCTATTATTTTAATTGGACTTTAGAGGAAAAAAAAAAGAACTGCAAATGAAATGCATATACGGTTGTTGATTTTGAGTTGGGTGGCACGTGGTTCCGGTGGCAGTAGGCGACGCGGCAGTCACGCGGTTTTGCAGATCATGATGTGGTGTGGGCAGCAGTGTCAATGGTGTCAGTGGTGGAGGCGACATGCAAATGGAGGAGATGGCAACAGCTCGTGGTCTGCTGGGCGACGACATTACAGTTTTTTCAAGTTTTAATTTGTTGAATTGTGGTCATATGTTGTAATGTGATATATTCTTTGTTGTTTTTAATTGTTCATTTCTTTTTGTAATATTTTTGGCCGTGTTTGTATTTTTTTTTTAATAGTTTTAATTGTTTTGTTCCACTTACTAAATTGTTGTTACATATCATTTTGTTTTGTTGCATTTTGAGTTTTTCAAACTCCTCACAAAAATTTGTATTCATTTGTTTTGATAATGTTATTGTCGTCAAGATAATAAAACAGTTTTCTTATAAGTAATCATTTTTTTGTCATTGTGATTATTTCATTACTATGTCCACAAAAAACGCTACACTTTATTATAAAGAAAACCGAGTTAAAGCAAAAAACAAAAGAAGTATACTAACCTTTGCAGGAGTTGTTTGATTTGGTGATTTCATTATTATAAAGAATTCTGTCATTGTAAATATTTCATTATCATTTCTATAAAAGATGCTACACTTTATTATATAGAAAACCGAGTTACAGCAATAAAACAAAGATCATTATTATAAAGAAAGTTGAGTTATAATATAGAACTTGGACGAGCTTAGAATATAACAGCTTTTGGCTCATAATAAGAGTATCAGATGATGTTTAGTACGAGAATTCATATTATAATTTAAATTATAATTATAATTTGATATAATATTTTTTTATAAAAAATACACGTAAATTAAAAATAATTTTAAATCATAATTCTAAATACATAAACTAAACGTCCACTACAACTTTAATGTGTCTGTTGTAAGACTGGGATAAGATAAAGAACAAACATAGAATTTAGAGAGGAGAATAGAATCCAGAAGGAATAGAATTATGATAGAGAAGAAGAACCACGAGTGAGATAGAAATCGAGGAAAAAATAAGAACTCAAGAGATGGAAATAAGAAATTGAATATTTTAATCATCAAACTCTGAATAAGAATTACATTCACCAAGGTATTTATAGAAATCTAAAACTAACAAAATAAACTTCATTGGATTCAAAATAATCATACAACATATCGTAAAAATACTCTCGCCAGTCATTTTCTTTTTTTATGCTCTCTTTATTCTCTTCTCCGTCTCGACCTTTACGTCTGATGGGACTTTTTCGCACTTCTTGACATTTTTGCTCGGATCGCTATTCGATAAATGGGACTTAAATCGAGTGATACCTCCACCCTTGATTTCTAGGCCACAAAAAGAACATATCACGCCATTGCTATTGCCCTCTATGGTGGAGCAATACTTCCATGCCCAATCTCGTTTGTTCCAAGGAATTCCAGTAGTCTTACCTGCGAATATTACCATATGTAGGGGGATCCCATATCATAAATATTATGAATTAAGTTAAGAGTAATTAGATAAATTACAAACCATGTAAAGTTAATCAAAATGCTTAATTGGTTGCCAAAAAAAAAAAAAAAAAAAAAAAAAAAACTGATCATGTAATTACACAACTAAAAATAGGTCCCAATAAAATCATTAGAAGCTATGCATAGTACTGTGCATATGGTTGATGGTACAGAATTCAATTAGATTATCAACAGCCTAATTTATAGAATCGAATAGCACTAAGAAAATTTAAACTACGTCCACGTCGTATCTAGCTCTAATTTTGCTCTAGGAGCATAGTCTAGGTAGTCGTTTCACAGCTCTAGTCACAAAGATCTCATATATATATTGATCTGAAATATATAATCTACAAGGTTGCACACCAGACCTTTTGCAAAATGCACCTATAAGGTATGTTTCTATGGCGTGTGCGGATAATGCAACCTAAGGTTCCACATTCCTACACGTAATGATCAAAAAATTAGTAATAAAAATAAATATTAATAAAATGTTCTAGCTAGAATGTTTTACCTCGAGTACTTTTTGCGGCATCTTCTAGGCTACGACCGGGTACAATATTCATAGTTTTCTCTCCCGTGGCATGACTTTCTTCACTTGTTCCACCTATGGCCAAGCTTAAAAAGTTAAACTGACTAATATTATCACCACACACTTCGGGTGGCTCGGTCCTTGGTGTCGTTTCTAGAGATTTTGCGTTTTGATAACTTGGCTCCCGTAACAATCTTGCATCCGAGGTTTCACTCAAATTTTCCTTTTCGAATTGCCCGTCCCAGTGTGCTTGTATACAATTGTGAAAGTCTCGTTCAGAATTAGGACTATTTGCCTGTTCTTGATTTGAGTTGTATATGTGAGAGAAAAGCACTGTAGTAAAAAAGTTAAAATTAAATTTTTATGAGAGAAAATATTGTAGCAATATGACTTAGTCATGAACATATCCTAAGTTGCTTAATCACCTGAACGTGTTAATGGTAATAATATTAGAAATGACAAATATATTGGTCTAGATGTTTTACCTGAATTAAAAACTGATCATATGCATGTATAATTAAACATGTCGATTAAACATTAAAACCTGTCGCATACTATATATATCGTCGATTCAATTAGATAACTATTTGCTAGTGTAGTAAGTTTATGAAATCAAGAAACAAACCTGATAACAACGAGAATTTGGTTTTCGTTCTAGCTAAATCCAATATAATTTCTATAATCAAGCTCTGTGAGCTATGGGAAAAGCGAAGCTGCTCCAAATTATTATACAAAGTGTAATTCTTCATGACCCCGAAATCAGAGTCTATAATACTCTATATAAGCTCTCTTACAACGAAAGCGACAGCAGAACATGGCAAAATGACACGGAAAATAAGATTAACAAAGAAACGATAACCAACTAAGAAAGCACCTCCAACGGCAAGTCGTACAGCAGTTGCAAAATCAACAACCCTTCTACATCAGTTACGAAGACCAATAATATATAGATATATCGAACAGACAAAATCTAAAATACGTCCATGACATATCTAGCTCTCCTTCTAGAAGCATAGTCGTCTAGATAGGTGTTTCACGACTCAGGTTATAATGATGTTATATCTTAATCCTTAGTATATAATCTACAGGATGCATAAATGTATAAGGTTGCATACCAGTCCTTTTGCAAAATGCACCTATAATGTTTTTACTGCACGAGGGCGGATAGAGCAAGCTAAGTTTCCACATTCCTCCACATAATGAGCAAAAGACTAATAATAAAAATGATCAATAAATAAAATGATCTAGAATTACCTGTGGTACTTTTCGCGGCCCCTTCTAGGCTAGAATCGGGGGCATTGATAATTGTGTCTCCCGTGGAGTGTCTTTCTTCATTTGTTTCTCTTATAGCATCGAAAACTTCGGCTGGCTGGGTACTTGGTATCGGGTCCAAACATTGTTCGGTTTGGTATCTTGGCGTTGGTAAAAATCTTGCATCCGAGGCTTCCCACAGATTTTCCTTTGGGAATAACGAGTCACTGGCTCCATTCTGTTGATCCCTAATTGACATGGTGTCAAATCGAAGAAATCTCTAACTCGCTCTTCAAAGTCATTAAATACAAAATCAGTGCATGTTTTCCCTGTCCCGTTGAAAAACGTCCTTCTGAAAAGTTGCCTTATTATTGTTTACCTCAGAAAGCACCGGAAACATTTACCAAATTAGATAGCATTTATTACCTCATCTAACTGATCCAATATCAAGCAAGCCTGGCAACTTAAAAGATCGAACGTCTGCAAATATGACACTGATGTATAAAAAAGAAATTAAAGTTTATAAGTTTTCGGACAAAAATAAAAATGATAGTATGGGAAGGTGATGAATAAGAATAGCCTACAAGTAAGATCGACATAATAAATATAGAAAACAGTTTTTAGTATAATTTACTAATGTTCTTTTAATAGAGTTTGAATAAGTTTCTCACAAAACAATTTCAATATGTTTTTTTTTTTCTTTTCCTTACTAATAGTTAGGAAGTTTTCGTTATTTGTTAATTTACTTTCCTATTTGTTGGGAAGTTTTCGTTATTAGTTTTCTTTTCATATTTCCTCTCCATTCGTTCATATTCTTTTGAATCTTTTCTATTTAAATTCTAAACTCTCTCTCTTCATCTCTAATTCTTTGTCTCTTTCTCTCTCTAATCTTCCTATTCTCTTTCTTACTCTACGTCAGAAGGAGGCCGACTAGGATTCTTCCCCTGGGTCCGTTTATAAGTAGTAGTTCCTGTCTCTCTTTTGACTGCAGCTCTCATGAGTTCAGCAAAACACCACTCGAACTAATAGTCTCTAAGCCCAGTTTATCCACTCTCAAAAACGATAGTTAAAAAAAGAACATTTCTTTTCTTTTACTGTAAAAAATTTACAACCAATTTCCTTTTGTTCTAAAGAATTAACAAATAAAAGAGGGTCTTGGACTGAATTTTTCGGTTTCAAGTGTATTTGACGCATTTTTAGATCCGATTAGGGATTGTTACTATAATTTTGAGATCACCTAATGTGTGAAAGTATATGTTAAAAGTTAAAAAGTGCAACCTTAATGAAAGTTTCCATTATATCAATAACTTTTTCATGGAGAAGAAAAGTACAAAAGACTCGGAACCTAAGGGGAAAAACGGAAAAAAAAAAAAAAAAAAAAAAAAAAAAAAAAAATGGTGCTTGAGAATTGATACATGTTTGAAGTTACAGTTGTAAAGCTCGTACTGATCCAAAGACATAAATTCCAATTTTTCTTCCCCTTTAAAAACAAAACACCCCTATAAAGAAATAAATTAGAGGGGAAAGGAAGGGTTAAGCCCCCGGGACTTCAATAGCTTCGTCCCTTGTGCCACACTCCATTCTTAGACCTCAATTTAAGCGAGAATCAGGGAAATAGCGTGAACTTCAATAAAAATATATATATATATATATATATATATATATATATATAGCTTTATTATACAAAAATTTGGTAGGGTCAAATATAATTATCCAAAGCTTTCAGGTTCTAATAATTTTTAAAATAAACAAATTAAAATTTGACCCCTCAATTTTTTAAAAATTAAAAGTTCACCCCTAATTGAAAAAATCACAACTTTTAAAAAATTATAATGACCCATTAATTTTTTAAATTACAATTGACACCTTAATTTTTAAAAAATGACTTTTTTACCCAAATTTTTAAAAACTTTAAAAAACCCCTACTACCCCTAATAAATGATTCGTTTACCTATTAAATGATTCATGTAAATGAGTTATTTACCAAGTAAATGTAAATGATTCATTTAAATTTAAATGATCATTTACCAAGTAAATGTAAATGATTCATTTAACTAATAAATGATACATTACCAGTAAATGAATCATTTATCTCATTGATGAAGTAAATGTAAATGATCCATTTATACAGTAAATCCTTTACATGGGTATAAACGCAATTTTTTAAAAAAAATAGGTCAAAATGTAATTTTTCAAAATTAAGAGGTTAAAATATAAACTTTTAAAAATTAAGGGGTCAAAATATAATTTTAAAAGCAAGGGTTAAAATATAATTTTTTAAAAGTTAAGGGGGTAAAATATAAATAATTCAAAGTTTCAAGAGAGAAAGAACGTAAGAGTAAAATTGGAACACACATATCAAAATTGTAAACTTTTGTATTACATCTATTTTTTTTTTTTTTACTACAGTAAAAAACTCTTAGAAAATGTCACATCTCAGCTCAAATTAAAAACTCAAATCTGTGAAGTGAACGATGCTATATTATTTATTTTCACTGCGGGTAATTATGCTATTTACCACAAATGGCTTAATAAAAATAGTTTATATGTTACAATTTCCCCAATTTGTCCCACATCTCCAGAGTCTAAAAGATTTTTCCTCTTAGTCCCCCAAGCTACTAAATGATGATGTAATATTATAATTGATTTTTAAGGCCAATCTCACTCGCATACTGTATTAAGACTAATTTGCGCAAACCGCAAAGTACCACTTTTCTCTAAAGAATTAGGTATAAGCCAAGAGTTTAAAGAATGTTAAGCAGAAAGATATCTAGATTGACAATACAACATATTTTGTTGAATATACAATATTGAAAACTTAGAACTGCTTGAAACATAACCAAATTCGGCACCCTTTTCAGATTCCATAAAACTTGATATTTAGACACCTAAAACTTTAATTAGTTACAAAAACGTGTCCTCACAAGCCCTAACAATTTACTTTAATGGGGGCAGCATAAGCAACAACATGGCTCGATAATATCAACCTAAGCTCCCTCAAACAAGGTAGATTTGCTTTAGCACCAACTCATTACCAGATTACCACAGAGAGACCAAGTTGACCAAACCAGAAAAGTGAAAACTTGCTAAACAGGGCAGGGCACAAACACTACTATTGAGGACAAAAAAGGGTGGAAGAAATTAAAAAGAAAAAGACAATATCAGATGATAATCATTGGTAGGCAGAATACAAAACAAGACATTATCAATAAATCATGGGAACCATATACAAAGAAAAACTCATGTACCTTGATGGCAAAGAAGCAACCAGAGAGCTTCTACTGCAGGACGGCAACAAGCTCTGAGGAAGCGACGATCCGAAAAGACAACCAGCCACGAAATATATGGAGCTGCAGCGACGGAGCCCCAAAAAATATAAAACAAAAGTAACCTTGTTAAAAGTCAAGAGTCTCCGACATATCGATATATCGATATATCGAAAAAAGTGATAATGTATGGGCTTGTTTTTTCTTCCTTTTTTTTTAATTTTTAATTTTTAATTATTCCGCGAGTCATGATATTTGGGTTCTTCTAACCTTTCTTCAAAGATGTCAATATTTCCATCTAAGTCGAGGGACTGGCCCATCTACTCGGAATAAGCCAAGAAGCCTACCTAATAAATCGAAATATCGATGTATCGATTTGTTTTGTTTTCCTTTTTATGGTTTTACCTTAAAAAATCGATATTTGTCCTTTCTTTAGTTTTTCTGAAAAAAAAAAAAAAGAGAAAAAGAAAAAACTAAAGCGTGCGAAATGTTTCACAAGAAAATCCTCAAGAAACGGATTCTCCCTAAATTATTTTATTATTATTATTATTATTATTATTATTATTATTATTATTATTATTATTATTATTATTATTATATTCTGCTTTGCAGTATTCTATAACAAAATTATTTACTAGATCCGGTGTATTATTGTTCCTGTGCTTGAACTATTAACATTTGAAGTCCTTTCGTTGTCCCTATTGCTCTTTTCCTTCACTTTATGTAGTGCCCGGTGCTGGTTTGTTTTTGTTTTGTTGGTTGTTGTTTGCGTTTGTATGCCTTATCTACCCAAAAAAAAAAGAACATTTGAACAAATATTGGTTTCGTTCACACATTTTTTTAACCCTTTGTTGGGGTTAAATTTTGTCTCTTAATCTCAACTGTAAACGTATCAACTCAAGTTGACTAGATTTAAAAACCATCATCTATGAGGACCTCTCAGAAGGATTCAATAGCTCAAGAAGATTAGAAAATGATCCAGAATCAAAGATCAGCTCAAAACGACTTCAGCATCTTAAGTGGACTATGACTACTTAGCAGAGCAGAGGAGTCGAAATGTTTCGAGAATCTTCTGAAGAACCTTTAGTTTTGGGATTTTGAGAAACTACCAAATCACACCAAAGGTGGTCTAAATCTTTAAAGATATGGATTTTACAAAGAAAGTTGAATAAAAACACAATCAGAAAAGCCAACTCTATTCAAGAAAGGAAAACTAGTCTTAATTGAGAAATAAGAGTTTGTAACTATAAAAGAAGGACTTCCTCGACGTCTAGGGTATGATTCCAAGAGACTCAAACTCTTACACTACCTCTGCTACAAGCCTTAGAGCCGCGCTTTCTCTCTTTTTTCCTCCATTATTTTCTCTCTTAAACTTTATCAAGCTTCTTTGTACTATTTACATACATAGTGCAAACAACAAACACTATAGTAGACGTACCCTGGATTATCGGGATAACCACTATAAATTTCAGTGTCTCCCCTTTATTTTTTGTACTTAGTTTATCGTTCATACGCTAGATCATCTTAGACAAACAGATCAAACATCTACCACTCCGCGAATTAGTCATTAACCCCTAATACAAATTCTAATGTTGGAAATTGACCTCCACACCCTCCACACTCATTTCCAAATACAGACCCCACAAAATTTTAAAATAATTAAATTTATTTTTTATATATCCCTATTATTCTAAAATTGTCCTTAAATATTTTCATAAAATTATTAATCTTTACAACTTTATTTTCTTTTCACATTCGACTTTCCATTTTACGTATTTACATTAATATTTCCTTTCTCTATCCCTCTCTATTCTTTTACGGTTTTTGTTAATGTTTTTTTTGTGAATAAAACTTTAGGCAAGAACATTTTTCATACATAAAAGAAAATTTACTATTAACTAAATAAAGGACATTTCCAATGGAAAATTTATGTATTACATTCATAAATAGCAATGCGAAAAAATTATAAATCCATTATTAAAAATTTTCTACAGTAATGTCCTTTTTAAAAAATATATAAATAATAGTAAATTTTCTTAATGTATGAGAAAATGTTTCATGACTAAAGCTTCAAAAAAAAATTAAAATACTAAACTAAAGAATTAAGATAAAATGGTGGGTGTAAAAAGAAAGTTAAAGTGGTCAAGAATTGATAGTCTTATATAAATACTTATAGATACTTTTGAAATAATAGGATGTGTAAAAAGTAAGTTTAATAATGTACAGTATATATTTAGAAGGGGTGTGGAGATGAAAAAAACAAGTATGTGCCCTTAACATAATTATAACCTATTTAACATGATTATGACATATTTAACTTGTGTATTGATCCATGTTGTATCTGTTTAATAAAATCATATAAGCTTCAATAGTACAGCGGCTCAAACAATTCCTCACCTTTCTCGGTAAGAAGTGGAATGGATTGAAACAGAATTAAAAAATATATTAACGGAGTCAAAAGTTTCTTGTTTTGGATTCTTTATTGCATGGAGCCTGACAAAATTTTGTTCAACAATTAACTCTACTTCTCTAGCTATTTTTTCCACAACTCCTCTGATTATAAATTATGCTACTACTTTTTCTTCCAATCCGAGAAAAAAACAATTTATGACTTTGGTTATAGTTGTAAAGATAGAAAAATTGCTTTAAATACCCCAATTACTTGACCGACATCTTCTTCTTTTCCATTTCCATCATGTTAATTAGATGGTAATTCACTGAATTATCCTTATCAGGTTCCACAATTACATCCCAAAAGTTCAAAAAGCAAGTTTACGGTGGTTCGCCACTCATTATAAAGGCTTCGTTTACTTTGTGGGTTTAAATTAATGGGTTTTAAATTTTGAGTTTGAAACTGTTAGGTAAGTAAATTAAATTAATTTTAAAAAAAAAATCAAAAATACTACTCCACATGGTAAAATATATTATTTATGCCACTCTATTTAAATATAAACAAGTATCATTCAATTAATAAGAACAAAATAAAATGCCACAATGGTGTTTAATTATTTAGAATGATATAAATAATAGAGTTGGAAAAAATAATGGTTAAACTTTAAATTTTTTCTCAATTATATGTCTAGTTTTGGGAAAGTAACAATTTTGTGTTTTTTGGTAAGTTATTGTTTTCTATTTTTGAGAAAAGTTATTTTATGGCCTATTAGGAGTCTATAAATAAGTGTTTTGCGTAAGGTTTTATGTGCTCAGAGAAAAGTGAGAAGAGACATAAGCAAAGGGTGTAAGGGGTTTTTGGTAGAGAGAGAAAGTGAGTTTGTTGAATGTGTAATTCTGAAACTGTTAGTGAATTTTTCTGAACCCCTTAAATCTTTGTCTTCTGTGTTTTCGGTTATATTTGTTTCAGGTTATTTTCTTGATGCGTGAGTGTAGGGGTGTATTTTCTCTAAGAGCTTTAGTGAAGATTTAAAAAAAGTCAAGATGATGTTCGGGATAAAGTTTGAGTAGATTGAGCGGTTTGATAGAAAGAGTAATTTCAGCATCTAACAGAGTATGGTGAAAGATGTTCTAATTCAACGTGAATTACTGAAAGCGCTGCAAGAAAAGAAGCCTAAAAAGATGAAAGATGAAGATTGGAAAGAATTGGAAGCGAATGCGATAAACACTATTCGATTAAGTTTGGCTGCTGAACTGAAATATAGTATTATGAATGAGACCTCTTTCTGAGTCATAGAAAAAATTAAAAAAAGTTTATATGTCGAAATCCTTAACAAATAGATTACATTTGAATTGTACGAGTTGAAGATGGATAAGAAACTGGTGTTAGGGATAAGTGTAGAGGTCAAAATTGATGAGGAAGATAAACCAGTAATTTTGTTGGCCTTCTTACCCAAATTCTATAAGACTTTGGTGACTACAATTTTTAGTTGAAAAGACTAAATTGACTGTAGATGAGGTGCCAAATAGTTCGTCTCATACTGAACAGGTTTTAGTGGCGAAGTTAGATTAGAATAGGGGTAGAAGTAAGTCAGAAGGGAGATATTATGATAAGAGAGATTATCGTTGTCAATCCCGTCTAAGGAAGGATAATGAGTGCTGCTATTGTCATAAGAAGGGGCATATTAAGAGAAATTATGAAGAACTGACAAAGCATCTTGAAGAAAAGAGAAAACAAGGAAGCGAAAAGACTTCAAATTCAATAAATGTTGTTAGTGTTGGCTATAGCAGTGAAGATGATGTTTATTCTATATTGTTGATGAATCTAACTGCGTTTGGATCTTAGATTCTAGATGTTTGTTTCATATGTACACATAAGAAGTGACTTAATTTTTATAAGTATTGTGATACTGGTACTTTATTAATGGTTGATAATTTTTATAAATGTGAAGATATTTGGTAGAACTGTAAAAACAATTGACAAATATTAATTATTTACTCAAGTAAAGAAAAGTTTGATTTCGTTATGCATTATTTCGCTGAGATATCGATATTTCAATTCTTTTCTATTATTATTTTTTTAGTCCACCCCTTTTGATCTTTTACTAAGGCATCGATATTTCGATTTTTCATACGTCGAACGATCCATGTGCTTGGTGGCGTGTAAAGTTTACATAATCTCCAACAGTTGAAAAATCAAGAAATGGAAATTTCTTTGCGAGAGCTTCAATTATACCTGGGAGTCACTAAGCATGGCCATGTTGTAAGTTTGCTAAAATGTCGATATTTCGATATTATGATCGATAATTTAGCTAATTTCTAGAGTTGATGCGCCTAGATTTATCGATATTTCTCTTCTTCCTATTTAAGACCATGCACATCTTTGTAAGCGTTACAACAAAGCTCCTGAATTTTCAAATCTCTCAAATCTCCAGTCTTTTCCATGGCTCGTTCTTTGAAAGCCTTGTTCCTTCAAATCCCAACACTGCTGCGCGAACAATGCGCAAGGTTCGGTCCTGTCGAAATCAACGTCGGAGATTGGGCAAATATCATGGTTGGTTTGTGTCTCCCATCAGCCATTCAAATAGTCGTCCTCTCTGCTCAGATTAACTCGGAGCTCCCTACTATCTTCCACTTTGTCTCTTTTTCTTTTGTACTTGCCTTTGTTTCTTTCTTTGTTGGAAAGTTCACAGGTACCAGATTTCCACTCACTGCCCAAGTACTCGAACGAGTCGGTATGCTGTTTGCGGTGACGGGGTTCTTCATGGCTGCCACAATCCCGTTTCCATTTTGGCTCAAAGCAACCACCTGGGTGCTCTATGTGGTTTCCTTCGCGGTCGTTTTGCTTTGCAATTGCTACAATTTCTTTGATGAAGCGCAAGTGTAGATTAAAAGGCAAAGTGATTACAATTGCTTATGTGTGTATATTTCACACAACAGATCATTGGAAGGCTATGGCCAATTCTTCACAAATTCCTCTTCGTTAATTTAGCTTTGATATTTTGTATATTTGTGATCTGTATCTGTACTATTCTCTAATTATTTTTGATATTTTGACTTGTTTGTGTCTATTTTGTATACAGTACATTATGTTTTAATTTTTCTACAAATATTTTGTATATTTGTTTGTGACTTACTTTCAAATTCACAGTTTTTAGATTTGCGATTGGGGTTGGGGCAAATAAAAAGCCACGGAGCCACAGACGTCAATTTTGACTTTGACAAATATAAAACAAAATAAGTGTGTTAAAAGACAAGATTGTCCGATATATCGATATATCAATCGACCGAAAGAAGTGATAACTAAATCGATAAATCGATTTGTTTTGTTTTCCCTTTTATGGTTTTACCTTAAAGAAATCGATATTTGGCCTTTATTTAGTTTTTCTGAAAAAAAAAAAAAAACTATATATCTAAGGCCTCGTTCACTTCGCGGATTCGAGTTTTCGATTCGAGCTGAGATGTGACATTTTCTGAGAGCTTTTTACTGTAGCGAAAAATTTTGATGTGACATTTTCTGAGAGCTTTTTACTGTAGAAACCTAAAACTAAAAACTCGAATCGGTGAAGTGAACAAGGCCTAAGTGTGTTAAAAGTCAAGATATCGATATATCGATCTACCGACAAAAATTTTCTTTTTTTTTTTAATTTTTAATTTTAATTATTCCCTCAGCTATAGATATTTGGATTTTCTAACCTTTCTGGAAAGATGTCGACATTTCCATCGAACTCAAGGGACTGGCTCTATTTACTCGGAAGAAGGCAAGAAACCTACCTAATAAATCGACATATCGATATATCGATTTGTTTTGTTTTCTTTTTTATGGTTTTACCCAAAAGAAATCGATATTTGTCCTTTCTTTAGTTTTTTTGGGAAAGAAAAAATTAAAGACCCGTTTAGTTCGCTAATTCGATCTTTTAATTTAAGTTAATATGTGATTTTATGTGAGAATTTTTCACTGTGGTAAAAATTAAATGTGAAGGGTTTTTAAAATTTTTTACTGTAATAAAACTTAAATTCTAAACTCAAATCGGTGAAATGAGTAGAGCTTAAAGTCTGCTAAATGTTTCACAAGAAAATCCACAAAAAACGGATTCCCTCAAAATTATAATAATAATAATTATTGTTATTATATTCTGCTTTGCAGTATTCTATGAGAAAGTTATTTACTAAATCCGGTGTATTACTGTGCCTGTACTTAAACTATAAACATTTGAAGTTGGGGTGCCTTTGGTTGTCCCTGTTGCTCTTTTCCTTCACTTTTAGTAGTATCTGGTTTGTTTTTGTTTTGTTAGTTGTTGTTTGTGTTTGTATGTGTGACAACCTTCCCTTTGAGGCCGCCACTGTAACTAACTTTTTAACTTGTACTTACTGAAATTTCTTAAAATTTACGGAACATTTTTTTTTTTTAGGTCTTATAATAAACATAAGATGCAAAATTACTTTCTTAATTAAAATATTCATACCTTAACATATCTGTTGCAGAATCATAATTAACAAAAACTATTTATAACATAAAGCTGATTACGGAAATATTTGCGAGCGGTATCCATATCCCGAGCCCCATATCGTTCGTCCACTCGCCGGCAGTCCATCAGGCATTATATGCCGGTTGCTTACCTACAGTATAAACATTCTATAATGAGCTTTCGCTCAGCAAGTAGGAACTATCTCCCGCAAAATAACTGTAAGTTCACATGAATAAATATGCATGAGCCAAATATGCTTAATTATGATGTCTTATCAGAATCTTATTATCTTATCTTATCTTATCTTTCTTTTAGGCCCGAGTGCTCGTACCACTTGCGCGCAATCATCGGGACGTGAGGGTTTGCAAGGTCTCCCATGACACTGTGATTATAACTTGAATGCCTCTCTTGAGTCGGAGGACATTATTATTATTATTTTTTCTCCCTTGTGGAGCTTGAGTTACCTCCCTTGTAGAGGCTGGTACGGCACTCAACTGAGATTACTCTTATAAGTTCCTCTTGACTTATTAAGGTGTATGCAATATGACCTAGCATAACATACTATATCATGTACTCGAACACATATAATTCGGGTGTACTGCTTAAGTGTATGTAGTATAACATAGCATAGCATTCATAACATTAAATGTACTCAAACATATATAGTTCATGTGTACTGTTTACTTTAAAATCTATTTATACTGTAGGCGAGATTCCTACTTACCTGATTTTCAAAGCTGGAATCCCTTTTTCGCCTATCAGCCTAGTCTCTTACTTTCTTCTAAAAATAAACACCCATTAAGAGTGTGAGATCAACTATTATTTGCTATTCTATTTTAGCAACTTATGAAGAAAAATATAACCCTTTCCATAAGGCATATATTCCTTTCGTTTACTAAAGGATAATAAAGATTAATTTATTAAATCTTCAAAATCTTATTTTCCTTAATTTCCCTTGCTATGATATTAAGGTCCAATTCGGCCTAGGACTTATACATGGTATTCTAACTTTTATGCCGCTGAAATTTATACTCCAACGGAGTCTCTTAAACTAATGTGGGCGTTGGATCCACATTAAATCTTCGAAATTCTACGGACCTATCGTATTGGGGTCGTAGGTGCCCGTCGGGATAATTCGCTCGGTAAACCACTATGTTCTTTAAAAAAAGTATTTTTTTTTCTTGAAAACTTCATTTATGAATACTTTCATTAAAATGAGGTTTAATGTCATTGTGTTTTACTGAAATTCTATCTCGGGTTCTTTTATAACTTTTTGTTGAAACCGACACTTGTTTTATTTTTGTCTTGTTAAAAACTGTGTAGTTTCTAAAATCAGCATTTTACTGTATTTTAGAGTCGGATTTCAAAATTTTGTTGTTCATGAAACCTCCTCATCTCATTGAGATCTAAAATTTTCGTTTTTGGTGAAAGTTGAAATTCGGCCTCTAAAGGCCTCGTTTGGCTGAAAACCGTAGCTGCTGTTTTTCCTGAAACTGTTTTAGTCAAAAACTGTGTCGTTTTGGGAATCTGTGTTTTAGTACCTCTTAGGTTCGGATTTTGAAAATATTTTCTTCATGAAATTTCTTCATCTCATCGAAATCTAAAATTGTTACTTTTGTGAAAAATTAAGATTCAGCCTCTAAGAGTCCTGTTTGGCTGAACCAGTGGCTGCCAGTTTTTTTTTTTTGAAACTGTGTTGGACAGCTTGTCCGTTTTTACACAAATGACTTCGAACTTGGTTTTAGAGTAAAAATTAAAAGTTTTTTCATAGTAACTGAAAATGTTCAAAACATCAAGGGCTATAAGTTCAAGCTTTAAAACATCGAAAAATCTCAATCTATGGCCCTCATTTTCGCGGTCAAAGTCACCGGAAAATTTTTCCTCTAATCCGAAAATAAGCAACTTAGATCAAGCATAAACATACCACATCAAACTAACCTCAAAACTCACAAAACCAACATAAAACTCACACACCCTTATTACAACTCATCTCCTCAAGAACCACAAATTTACATCCGTAAATCCAAGCTTAAAGTTGGCTAGAAATTAATGGAGAAGAGTTTGAGAGCTTACCCTTGAAGAACTATCTCTCTCCCTTGAAAACCTTGAACTCCTCTAAGATTTGTTATTGACTTGGAACTAGAAAGTATAAGGAAATTTAAGAGGAATATTTCTACATTTCAAACTTTACTAAAACATAAAAAAAAGGATTTAGAGTTATACCCTTTGAAAAAATGCTTGTCTTGACTCCTCCTAGACTCTTTGATCTCCTTCTTCTTCTTCTATGGTTTGCTAGTGGCTCAAGATTGGGAGAGTAGGAGAAAATATTTGAGAAAGAGTGAGGAAGTGTGGTATGGCCGGATTTTGAGGGGGAGAGAAAAGCTAGGGAAAAAAAAAATTAGGCTTATCCTATGGTGGTTCCTTTTATAGGCACTTGGAAATTATATTTTTAACACCACATCAACTCTCTCAATCAACCAAATTTTGGTTCAATTTTCCCCAATCTTGGCCGGTTATGGAAGGAGAAAAGAAGAAGCCAAAGTTGCCACTAACTCCCCTTCAACCACTACCATCCCATCACCTTAACTTGTAACCTTCTAACATACTCAATTTATAACCAAAATTTTGGATATAAATCCCTAAGGATGGCCGGCCAAGTGAAGAGAAAAAGGAGAAAAAAAAACTAATCATTAGTCCTATTTACCTCTCTCATCACATCTCATCAAATCACACACACTAACCTACCCTTGTACTTTTGTCCATTCCCTTAAGTTACTCATTAAAACTATCTAAAATTATACTGACAGTTATTTTCTCTTGTATACGAGTACTGGATGCTAGGTTGTACTGTGCTGGGAGATTCTTAAAATTAAGATTCTCTAACTGTATCTGTACTGGAAATTCTTCCGTTTTAAAGTACGGTGAGAATTTATTGATTGAATTTACTTAATCGGAAAAATGTGAACTTAACGTGAAATCTGCTACAGAATTTAGGAATGCAGATGTTAATTTCATAAATCCTTCAATCACAAAATGTACATAGTATAATAATTTTTCAGGAAAATCCTTGACTTAAATACATGAATTACATTATTAAAATTCTGAGATTTTCTTAGTTACTACAGTATGCCTTATCTACCAGAAAAAAAAAAGAACATTTGAACAAATAATGATTTCATTCACACATCTTTTTACTCTTTGTTAGGGTTAGATTTCGTCATTTAATTTTAACCGGACACGTGTCAACTCAAACCGATTAGACTTGATGATGCCAAGGTAAACGACCTACCTTGAGACCCTACAACAGTACTTCTCAAAAAAGCTAAAAATGCATATTCGAGATTGGATGGACCTTAACCCAACGTTTATAAAGAAAAGTGAACCATATGTATAAGTAAATGAAACCTTGACCCCCAATGACTATAAAGAGTCACCGATCAAAGGTATAAGTGTATGAACACCACAAGAAAAAAAAAAAAAAAAAAAAAAAAAAAAAACATTAATAAGTTCGGAAAACATCTTTGAAGATCCCAAGAGGAACAACCTCAAAATATTTTTATTATCTCTGAAAAATAAAAAATAAAAAAACTCTGCTACAATAGGTGCCCAAAGGCGAATGCGAATGGAGGAGATGGCAGTGATTCTTATAGTCTGGACTATATATATGTATATATATATATGCTCTGTAACTGAATGAATTTCTTTAGGTTTGTATAATTGTATTTTGGTTTAATAATGTCTCTATATTTTGGTTTGAACATTCCGTGTAAAAAAAAAAAAAAAAAAACATTGTTTAAAATAAAATTTATTTTGTCTTATTTCAAATTTTGAGTTTCTAAAAGGCTCAGTGTATTTTTGGATTTTAAATTACAGGTAGCACATATCTTTAAAAAGTGCAATTAATGGTTGTAAATGAGGAAATCGTAGTCAGAAAATAACTCGTATCCTTTCTTCTCTCAAAAAATACATGTTCTGTTTTGTTTTTGTTTTTTGTTTTTTTAAACTTTTGCTTAGTGTATAAACACACAAAAAGACTTGTCATATCCTTCAAGTAATTTACCACTGAAACCCATAAACAATCTCACAAAGAAGAAGGGGCAAATAACGCTTTAAAGAAAGTGAATTCATTAATTGTTTTAAGGTTTCATTGCCAGATTTCCAACAATCTGTCAGGTTCCTATAGTATTCTACTGGATTACATTTAATTCGTGAAATACATAAATATTCTGTAACTCAATGAATTTCTTTAGGTTGTATAATTGTATTTTGGCGTAATAGTGTCTCTATATTCTGGTTTGAAAATCCCGTGTAATAAAAAAAAAAAAAAAAAACATTGTATTCATATTATCAGAAACACCTCTATTCAAAAAATAATATAATCTGTTGGATTCCTTAAATTTTTTTTTTTTTTTTTTTCCTGGATTAATCGATAGACTCCTCAAAGAATCTGATGGAATGTTTTTCTGGTCTGTAACTTAATTACTAGTAATTGAAGTAATTATATAAAATGCTTACTATTGAAGTCTTAATTTTAAAAATGTCTACTATTATATAATATTACAAAAATACTTATTACATATTTATAACGCATATATGATACCGAACATGCCCTTATAGTTTATATTAGGCACGTTCCGTATATTGATATTGTCTATTATTATATCAATTCTCTCTCTTTTCTTTTTTGCATTTAAGCGTTTGTTTTTGCCAAACGGCATTTGGTTTCTTCCGTTGTGGAGGTTTTGTGCAGAAACTTTAAGGGTTGTTATATACTCAAAACTCAATTATGATTTTGCTACAGTATTTTCTTCTCACAAAGAATTCAAATTAAAAAATTTTCTGCTAATAGTTCTCTCACAAAGAATTTAAATTAAAATTCAAATCATAATTCAAATATACTTCCCAAATAGGCCTTTAGCGTGTGACCAAAAAGGATATGCTTCTCTTTATTTGATCAAACGACCTCCGTTTTGGTTTACCTAAGAAGGACTTTTTGTAAGTTTTTGGTGTTCAAGTTTTT
Organism: Morus indica; assembly: GCA_029231665.1. Lineage (NCBI taxonomy): Eukaryota > Viridiplantae > Streptophyta > Magnoliopsida > Rosales > Moraceae > Morus > Morus indica. Next base: position 18,981,180 of record JACAGA010000009.1, on the reverse strand, counting down.
ACAGAATTCATGTATCTATTTGGTGTTTGGTGTCATGAAGTATTCTGCAAGGATTTTGCTTCTCTTCAGTATTTTTTATTTTTTATTTTTTTTATCTTATCTGGCTTATCTACACTAGTATTTATTTGTTTTGTTCCACTTACTAAATTGTTAAATTGTTACATATCATTATGTTTTGTTGCATTTTGATTTTTTCAAATTCCTCACAAATTTATATTCATTTGTTTTGATAATGTTATTGTCATCAAGATAATAAAACAATTTTCTTATAAGTAATCATTTTTTTGTCATTGTGAATATTTCATTACTATGTCCACAAAAAATGCTACACTTTATTATAAAGAAAACCGAGTTAAAGCAAAAAACAAAGAAGTATACTGACCTTTGCAGGAGTTGTTCGATTTGGTGATTTCATTATTATAAAGAATTCTGTCATTGTAAATATTTCATTATCATTTCTATAAAAGATGCTACACTTTATTATATAGAAAACCGAGTTACAGCAATAAAACAAAGATCATTTTTATAAAGAAAGTTGAGTTATAATATAGAACTTCGACGAGCTTAGAAGTACGCAGACCTTTTGCAATTCCTTTCTGATGAATTATGATTTGGTGATTTCATTATTATAAAGAAAGTTGAGTTATAGTAAAGAACATAGAAATATGCAGACATTTGCAATTCCTTTTTGATTTCGTGATTTCATTTCTAAGAAGTATACTCAACTTTGCAATGATTTTGTTAATATAGCGAAATCCGAGCTTGGTCGGGTCGTAGGATTAAATTGTCGTTTTAGGGTTTTTATCTGCTATTGTGGAAATGCTTTTTTGGTTTTTATCTTATTTAAAAAAAAAAAATTTGGGCAGGCGCTCTTATGTGTTTGTTTAAAGAAACTTTCTTTCTCTTGAAATAATTAGGTTTCATTAAAGGATTAATTTCAATAGTAGTACTCCTAAATAAATGCTTATTAATTTTAGCACAACTTTTGTATATTTTCACAATTAGCATCGCCATGTCAGTAAAAGTGAGACCATACCGTTTTTACTTAAGTTAAAATAACAATTGTACCCTATTTCAGTTTTAAAGCCTTAAATATACATTATGAAGCCTTTTGTAATTCAAATATTCAAAGTAGAGAGAGGAGGAGGAGAATAAACGCAAGTGTGCACAGAGACCAAGAAACCCCAACAACCACCACTATCTACCACCTTGAGCACCGATGAACCTACGACAACGAAAACCCAAGACAGTGAGAACCCATGGAATCACGCGACAAGAACCGACGAACCTTCGCTGGAGAAATCAATGCCTAAACCTCTTCCTTGGAGAAGTTCGAACCGAGAAAACCTCACCCTTTTCGCCGGAGAAATCAACCATGAAACAAACGAGGTCAATGGCGGATTCCGAGATAAATGTGAAAATTTTGTTGGCTTTTCTTGTTTATTTGTTTTTTTTCTTAGGTATTTATTGTTTTTTTTTCTTTTACTATTTTCTATCATCTTAGAATAAAAGAAAGGTTTTGGAGGAGGAGATAAAAGCAGATAAGGTCAGTTATTTGAATTTTTTTGGGGGTCATTGGATTGTCATTATGCTCCTTATTTGGTCTGTGACTCTGCCTGATGGTTGGTCATATCATTATGACCGTTTGGTAATTTTATTATGACCGGTCATAAGACAGGCATATCGTGCAGTCATAGTAATATGACCGATGGTCATAATTACTATGACCGTCCACTAAGCAGGCATGCATATAGTGTGATTGCCTGACTGATGAACCTGCGGTCATTGCATTATGACCCTCAGTCATAGTAATGTGACCGCACAATTGTCAGGCTCATAGTGCAACTACCTGACTAATGAGCCTGCAGTAATAGCATTATGATCCTAGGTCAAAGTAATGTGACCACACAATTGTCAAACTCTTAGTGTGCAAGTCATAGTACTTTTTTTATGGGCAATCATCAGTCATAACACTTATGACCATCGGTGATAGTACCGAACAATTGTTGAACTCTTAGTGTGACAGTCATAGTACATTGGTTAACAACTTTGTTTGCTTTCTTTTTTTTTTGTATTTATTGTTTTTTTTTACTAATTTTTGTCATCTAAGAAGAAAAAAAAGACTTTGGAGGAAGAGATACCTTTGGAGGAAGATAAAGCAGATACTAAGAAGGCCAGTTATTTGAAATTTGTGAGCTTTATTGGATTGTCATTGTGGTCATTTTTGTTCTTTGACTCAGCCTTATGGTGGTCATATTATTATGACTGAACTATGATATCTTCACAGGAGCTTCCCTATCTTCAACAACATAACTTAAGGATAAACTTTTTCCTTGTGGTCAAATCCCATGCACATTTCTCACCAAATCTATAAGACCAATATAAGTTGTGTTGGTGGGGACCGATATCCCCTTCATTTCACAACCGACGTATCTCAAAAGACGGTCCCAATGTCTATTGTACTTGATGAAGACGTTTGATCCGGCAGTGATTCCTAAATAATTTCAAATACAATAACTGTTAATCAACATGCAATTACTCCTAGTCGGCATAGAGTCATTAGAAATGGCCAGTCATAACATTGTATAATGGCCGGTCATAAGGCAGTCATAGTGTGCCAGTTATAACACTATGAGTCATTTTAGTCATAATATTATGACAGTCCGGTCACATCACTATGACTATCTTATGGACGGTCATAATACTATGACCGGACTATGACCGACCATTTTGACTCATAGAAAATGACTCATACTGTTATGACTGATTGGTCATAGTATTATGAACGGACATATAATGAGTCACAATACTATGACTCCCAAGGTCAACTATGTCTTTGACGTGGTGGTTGTTACAATCAGTTTACATATTAATTATAAACCATCCAAAATCTCAAATTGACAAAGTATAGTATCAATTCCTATCACATTAAGTTCAACCCAGTCAATTTTTTCAAGTTTTATGTACTAAGTCTCCCAAAAAATAAATTTAAAAACAAAAAAAAACAAAAGAAAAATAAAAAAATTGTGTAACAGCCTCGATCTGGTGCACAACCGGAGTATTGACGACGAGGAAATGAGGGCGTAGGGAAGAGAGAGACTGAATAGAGATAGAGGCCAAACTTGTGAGAGAGAGAGAGAGAGAGAGAGAGGAGCTGAAAATGAGGTATTGAGAGAGAGAGAGAGAGAGAGAGAGAGAGAGAGAGAGAGGAGTTGAAAATGAGGTATTGAGAGAGAGAGAGAGAGAGAGAGAGAGAGAATGGGCAGGAGAGAGTTGAAAGTCTCTTTGAGGTGCTTTTAAATGATAATTTTGACTTAAGTGGCATAGAAGTCATTTTACCTCATACTGCTGACATGACAATTCTAGTTGTGAAAGTATACAAAAATAGTGCTAAAATTAATAATAATTTATTTAGGAGTGCTATTATTGAAATTAACCCTTCATTAAATTCAATTATTTGACTTTTTATATTTAAATCTGAATATCAAAGATTTTATTTTATTGTTTTTAGAATTTGTGATTCATTAGTTTTTTTCTTTCCTTGTCTCATTATGTAGGGATATAAGGGTATGTTTTGTTTGATGGAATGAAATCAGAATAGGAATAGAAATAGAAATAGAAATATATATATTGGAATAAGAATGAGAATAGAATAATGATTTATTCAAATTTCACTCTTTAGTTGAGCATTAGAATTAATATTAGAATCACAATTATTATGTTTAGCTAGACATTAAAATAAAAGGAAAGAGTATAAGTTTTTGCTAAAATACCCTTTTCTTTTTATTCATTAATAATGTATTTAAACTAAATTCAAATATTTTTCAAGTTATTTTTTTATCTGGATGTTTAAAGTGAAAATTTTATTTGATATATAATCAGTATTCAAATAATTTTAACTTTGATATATAACTAATTACTCAAATAATAAAATAAAAATAAACTATATAAACAATATCATTCTAACATAAAAGTTGTCAAATGTATTCTGCATGATTACATTGACATAATGAAACACAAATATTCTAACATAAAAGTCCTAAAATGTTATCTGCATAATTAAATCGATTAAATAGTAAAACATAAACCAAATGCTTAAATATGTCTCTTCAAATTTAGCAAAGACTAGAGGAAAATGGTATTTAAAGTAAATTTTCAATATTGGGAGGGATGATTTAGAGAGAGAATTTTAGTTAACATCTATTTTGGGATGGAATGATCATTCAACTAGTTCACTTTAGTAATTGTGATTAAACCATTTGATGGAATATCAATTCTATAAGAATAGTCATTCTTAAGTCTTTTTGCGCAACTAAACATAGGACTAACTGAATTTTACAAATTGTCATTCCATTCCATTAGTCATTCTATCATACTAAACGTACTCTAAATGTCTTTATATGTATGGCAACATATATTTTTGTGAATAAAATAATTAGGCATTTTTTTGAACGATAATGAAATATATTCATTAAAGAGCCACTAAAGAGTTGAAATATAAGGCAACACTAATGTTTTAGGAACGGGTGTCACTCACATGACTAGACAATACAAACACACTCTTATCACAAAAATGGAGAGAACTCCTCCACAAAGTGGCACTAGAACAAGGTTCGGCCACGTATAAATGACGCAAGATGAGCCATATCCTAGTCCAACATTGGACCTATGTCACACAACTCAATATTAGAGCAGTGTGAAAACCACCACGTACCCTCTATCTGAGAGACACACTACAGACATAGATGAGTGGGAAGACCACCCTCTAGCTGAGACAAAATGTCGATAGATGGGGAAGCATCACCGTTATTACAATGCAAACACAAATAAAAACCATAAAAACATTAAAATATCTATAAAGATCCCAAAAGACACCCAATAAGATCGAGCCCCTCAGCGCCGAAAATATGCGAAGATCGGTAAGAACAGATCCGAGAAAAGGCTCCCTCGCCTCCCTCTTTCAACCTAGCTAGTTCCCATGGTTTTAGCGGGACCCTGCGGTAGACGCGTCCTAATCTACGATTTAAAAGCATTGGCCTCTTCCCTTGACACTGCTGCAAATCAAAACTTTCAACTCCTCCAACGACAAGAACTTAACCAAAGTGACCTTTGCGACCTTCTCGGCGGTAGCATTCAACATGAGGAAGGCGAACCACAAAGCAAAACAAAACCCAGATTCGCCAAGATCCACCCTACGCATAGAGGAGCAACACCCACTTGCAAAACAAGGCAAAAAATAAAAAATAAAAACCAAAAGAAAAGCAGATAACCACACAATGCCGGAAGGCTGGAGATTGACAGGAGGCGGCCTTTTGAGGAGAGAAACCCTAGCCACGTAGGGGGAGAGAGAGAGGGAAAACACACAAGTAGCATAGGTTAAGTGCACATGTTTTTATTTATAAGTAGGCATTTTTATATCCAAGATATTCTAATTAGGCATTCCTATAAATCACCCTTAGTAATTTGCGTATAAAATAATCTGTTAGATTCTTTAAAATTTCCGGCTAAAATATTTTTATGTTATGTAATCTGCCAAGAACATTATCTATTAGGTTTCTCAACTTATTCTGCTAGATTATTTTTCTGTTCTGTGATGAAATTCCATTTGGCTAGTAACAATAATAATTTGTTAAATTACTCAAATTATTTTGCTGAATTGCCTTTCTATTTTAAAATCTATCCACAAAATCTGTTAAAATCTCAAAGTATTCTACTGGATTACTGGATTATTTTTATGTTCTATTGGATTCCTGAAAGAGATTGCACTAGCGAAGGTTATTTTTCCAGAGTCCACTTACAAAAATAAATAAATGACATTTAACAAAATTTCATAACAAAAATCCAAACATTTAATTACAGCATCAAAACAGATTATATATATAGACCAATATATCGACCCTCTGTCATCTGCGGATTGTAATTGCTTGCTATATTAACATTCACATGTCTAGTCTTAACATGATAAAACTGTCATAATAAAAGCATTAGGACTTTGATGATATCAAAACAGTCAACCCACAACAATTAAATCTGCCAGTCATTCTCTTTTTTTATGCTCTCTTTATTCTCTTCTCCGTCTCGACCTTTACGTCTGATGGGACTTTTTCGCACTTCTTGACATTTTTGCTCGTATCGCTATCAGATAAATGGGACTTAAATCGAGTGATACCTCCACCCTTGATTTCTAGGCCACAAAAAGAACATATCACGCCATTGCTATTGCCCTCTATGGGGGAGCAATACTTCCATGCCCAATCTCGTTTGCTCCCAGCGCTTCTAGTAGTCTTACCTGCGAATATTATGAATCAAGTTAAGAGTAATTAGATAAATTGCAGTCCATGTAAAGTTAATCAAATTGCTTAATTGGTTGCCAAAAAAAAAAAGTGATCATGTAATTAAACAACTAAAAATAGGTCCCCATAAAGTGATGGTACAGAATTCAATTAGATTATCAACGGCCTAATTTATAGAATCGAATAGCAGTAAGAAAATTTAAACTACGCCCACGTCGTATCTAGCCCTAATTTTGCTCTAGGAGCATAGTCTAGGTAGTCGTTTCACAACTCTAGTCACAAAGATCTCATAAATATATAGATCTGAAATATATAATCTACAAGGTTGCACACCAGACCTATAAGGTAAGGTATGTTTCTATGGCGTGTGCGGATAATGCAACCTAAGGTTCTACATTCCTACACGTAATGATCAAAAAATTAGTAATAAAAATAAATATTAATAAAATGTTCTAGCTAGAATGTTTTACCGGGTACAGTATTGATAGCCGTGGCATGCCTTTCTTCACTTGTTTCATCTTTTAGGCTACTACCGGGTACAGTATTGATAGTTTTCTCTCCCGTGGCATGCCTTTCTTCACTTGTTCCACCTACGGCCAAGCTTAAGAAGTCACCCTGACTAATATTATCACCACGCACTTCGGCTGGCTCGGTCCTTGGTGTCGTTTCTAGACATTTTGCGTTTGGATAACTTGGCTCTGGTAACAATCTTCCATCCGAGGTTTCACTCGGATTTTCCTTTTTGAATAAAAAGTCTTGGATTTGTTGTAGAAGAGATTGAAAAACTGGTAAAAAATCAGATCTAAGTTGCTTAATGACCTTAACGTGTTAATACTAATAATATTACAAATGACTAATATATTGGTCTAGAATGTTTTACCTCAAATAAAAACTGATCATATGTATGAATAAATCAATTAAACATGCACGTCGATTAATCATTAGAACCTGTCGCATACTATCAATTAGATTACTATTTACTAGGGTAGTAAGTATATGAAATCAAGAAATAAACCTGATAACAACGAGAATTTGGTTTTCGTTCTAGCTAAATCCAATATAATTTCTGTAACCAAGCTCTGTAAGCTATGGGAAAAGCAAAGCTGCTCCAAATTATTATACCAAGTGTAATTCTTCATGACCCCGAAATCAGAGTCGATAATACTCTATATAAGCTCTCTTACAACCAAAGCGACAGCAGAACATGGCAAAATGACACGGAAAATAAGATAAACAAAGAAACGATAACCAACTAAGAAAGCAACTCCAACGACAAGTCGTACAGCAGTTGCAAAATCAACAACCCTTCTACATCAGTTACGAAGACCTATAAGATATAGATAGATCGAAGAGACAAAATCTAAAATACGTCCACGACATATCTAGCTCTCCTTCTAGAAGCATAGTCGTCTAGATAGGTGTTTCACGACTCTGGTTATAATGATGGCATATATTAATCCTGAGTATATAATCTACAGGATGCATAAATATATAAGGTTGCATACCAGTCCTTTTGCAAAATGCACCTATAAAAAGCTATGTTTTTACTGCACGAGGGCGGATAGAGCAAGCTAAGTTTCCACATTCCTCCACATAATGAGCAAAAGACTAATAATAGAAATGATCAATAAATAAAATGATCTAGAATTACCTGTGGTACTTTTCGCGGCCCCTTTTAGGCTAGTATCGGGGACATTGATAATTGTGTCTCCCGTGGAGTGTCTTTCTTCATTTGTTTCTCTTGCATTGTTCGGTTTGGTATCTTGGTATCGGGTCTCAACTTCGGCTGGCTGGGTACTTGGTATCGGGTCCAAACATTGTTCGGTTTGGTATCTTGGCTCTGGTAAAAATTTTGCATCGGAGGCTTCCAACGGATTTTCCTTTGGGAATAACGAGTCACTGGCTCCATTCTGTCCGACCAAGTTAATAGGTTGTAGAACTAATTGAAAGGATGGGAGGTAATCTACGTCGAGACCCTCTAGGTCCGTATTGTTATCTTCGAATTCTCGTAGAGTTGAGATCAATTTGTAGATTTGCTTCTTCTGTTTTTCAAAGTCTTCGCCATTAAACAAGAAAAACTCAAAGACATACTTGTCTGGAATACGACAAGTGGGAATATCACAAGTGTTGACGACCCGGAGGGGTATAGCGATAGCAGAATTTAAATTCAAAATTTTAAAACCCCTACAGTCCATATCGGGAATGGAAGATACGTCGGTTGAGAACCATGGCTGATTAGTCGCAAATGCTTTCCCTACGATGTCTTGATCATTTAAGAAGTGATGAATATTGCAACTATAAGTACGGCTATGCCCCTCAATGTATTGTTCATGACCATAAGACTGTAGGCACTGACCGATGTCTTGATCATTAAGGTTTGCTCTTTTAGCAAAGCAAACTTGTGCCACCTCGAATGTTGTCGATTCGAAGACATCTTCGACTAACTCTTTGATCTCATTACGTATTAAGTCAGTGCATGTTGTATCTTTCCTGCTGCAAGGCATCCTGTTGAAAAGTTGCCTTATTATTGTTTACCTCAGGAAGCACACCGGAAACATTTACTAAATTAGATAACATTTATTACCTCATCTAACTGATACAATATCAAGCAAGCCTGGTAACTTAAAAGATTGAACGTCTGCAAATATGACACTGAAGTATAAAAAAGAAATTAAAGTTTATAAGTTTTCGAACAAAAATAAAAATGATAGTATGGGAAGGTGATGAATAAGAATAGCCTACAAGTAAGATCGACATAATAAATATAGAAAACAGTTTTTAGTATAATTTACTAATTTTCTTTTAATAGAGTTTGAATAAGTTTCTCACAAAACAATTTCAATATGTTTTTCTTCTTTTCCTTACTAATAGTTAGGAAGTTTTCGTTATTTGTTAATTTACTTTACTATTTGTTGCGAAGTTTTCGTTATTAGTTTTCTTTTCATATTTCCTCTCCATTCGTTCATATTCTTTTGAATCTTTTCTATTTAAATTCTAAACTCTCTCTCTTCATCTTAATTTTTTGTCTATTTCTCTCTCTAATCTTCCTATTCTCAGAAGGAGACCGACTAGGATTCTCCCCCTGGGTTCGTTTATGAGTAGTTCCTGTTTTTCGTTTCCGCCCCATTTGTGGGCTGGAACAAATAGTGGGCTTTAAGCCCAAATGCAAAAAAAATGAATGAAAGGCATGCTGCTCACGGGGCAGCAAATCAGAAAAATTGAAAAGAAAAGAAGAAGGAGAAACGGGTGAGGTCTTCAGCCAAGGAAACCAGAGAAAGAGAATTAGGAAAGAAAAGAAGAGAGAGAAAGAGAAAAGGGGTAAAATTTTGGTGCTTGTGTAAGATGATTAGGTGGTGAGACGTTATTGGTTTCGGCTCAAATTTAACGTGTAGAATCCTTGTGGCGAGCTCTTCCAATCTATCAAATTTGTTTTCTTATTTAGCCTCTCTTTAGTATTATCTTGAGTATTCTTATTTTAGTGAGACCCAAGCTTTTCTTTAGTATTATTGTTGTTATCCATCTTTGATGATGATGTCCATTTAATTGGTGAACCAAGAATAATGTTTCTTGATGATATTATTGTTGTGAGCCTCTAGTTTGATTCTAGAGAGAAACTTTATAATCTCATTGTTAATATAGTGGAAGAAATTTAAATTGTCTAAGGGTCGCATGATTTTTACTCTCAATTTGAGAGGTTTTCACGCTAAAAATTAGTGTTTTATTTGTGGTTGATTATTTTAATCAATTAGTGCATTAGTTGTTTGACTTTATTGACATTTTATTTAAGATCATATTTTAGCACACAAAGAGGAAAAATTTTATTCCACAATTGTTAGTATTAGTTTTCCCAACACCTGTCTCTTTTTTGACTGCAGCTCTCAAGAGTTCAGCAAAACACCACTCGAACTAATAGTCTCTAAGCCCAGTTTTTCCACTCTCAAAAAGGATAGTTAAAAAAAGAACATTTCTTTTCTTTTACTTTAAAAAATTTACAACCAATTTCCTTTTCTTTTAAAGAATTAACAAATAAAAGAGGATCTTGGACTAAATTTTTTAGTTACAAGTATATTTGACGCATTATTTAGCTCGGATTAGGGACTGTTACTATAATTTTGAGATCACCTAGAGTGTGAAGTCTATGTTAAAAGTTAAAAAGTGCAACCTTAATGAAAGTTTCCATTATATCAATAACTTTTTCACGGAACTTCAATAAACATATATATATATATATATAAAATATATATATCATATATATATATATAGCATAAAGTTTAGAGATAGAAGTAAATAACACAATTTTTGTAAATGAAGCATTTACTAATCTTTAAATACCAATAACATCCTAAACTATTAGAGTAAATATTTATTATACAAAAATTAGTAGGGTCAAATATAATTATCCAAAAGCTTTCAGGTTCTAATAATTTTTAAAATAAACAAATTAAAAATTGACCCTCAATTTTTAAAAATTAGTTCACCCCTTAATTTTAAAAATAATAATGACCCATTAATTTTTAAAATTTACAATTTGACACATTAATTTCTAAAAAATTACATATTTACCCAAATTTTAAAAAACTTTAAAAAAACACCCCTACTACCCCTGATAAATGATTCATTTACCTATTAAATGATTGTAACAAATAATATCATAATTATATTAATAACACTAATATTATTATTTTATCATATAATAATAATATAATTATTTTAATAATATGATATTGTAATTATATTTTATAATTAAATATTAATATAATTTTATAATTATAATATTATTATATATTATATTAATAATATTATAATAATATTATTATATTATATTGTATTATATAATTATATTTATTATATTAATAATATTAAAATAATATTATTAATTAATATAATAAATATTAATATAATATTATAATATAATATTTTTATGATATATATTATATTTATTATATATTATATATTATATTATTATAATATTGTAATTGTATTAATCATTTTAATAATAAAATACTATTATATATATATATATTATATTATAGTATAATATAATATAATCATTATTTTAATTATTCAATTGTTATTAATTCTATATACATTATATTATAATATTATTTATAATAATAATATATATTAATATTGTAATTATATATATTATATTATATTATAATATAATATAGTCTTAATTTTTAATTATCCACAGCAATTAAACTTCATAAGTTGTCAAACGCTATTACGTTGATTTTAGAATTAACACAGCTACAATAATTATAGTTTATCAAACACTTAACTACTTTTTGTAATAACTACTTTTTTTTTCAGCACAACTAAAAGTAATTTTTTCAAAATCTGCCACACTACCAAATTATGCCCAAATTAACCAAACCAGAAAAGTGAAAGTTTGCTAAACAGGGCAGGGCACAAACACTAGTAGTGTGGACAAAAAAGAGTGGAAGAAACTAAAAAGAAAAAGACAATATCAGATGATAATCATTGGTAGGCAGAATACAAAACAAGACATTATCGATAAATCATGGGAACCATATACAAAGAAAAACTCATGTACCTTGATGGCAAAGAAACAACCAGAGAGCTTCTACTGCAGGACGGCAACAAGCACTGAGGAAGCGACGATCCGAAAAGACCAGCCACGAAATATATGGAGCTGCAGCGACAGGCCTAACCTAACGGAGATCTTACTTTCAAATTCACAGTTTTTAGATTTTCGATTGGGTTGGGGCAAATAAAAAGCCACGGAGCCACAGACGCCAATTGACTTTTACAAATATAAAATAAAACCCGTTCACTTTGCCCATTTGAGTTTAAAATTTCAGTTTTGCTACAGTAAAAAGTTCTCAGAAACTGTCACGTCTAACTCTTTTACTATAATAAAAAGTTCTCACATAACATCACATCTTAACTCGAATTAAAAATATGAATCAGCGAATTAAACGGGCTCGTGTGTTAAAAGTCAAGATTCTCCGATATATCGATTTGTTTTGTTTTCCCTTTTATGGTTTTACCTTAAAGAAATCGATATTTGGCCTTTATTTAGTTTTTCTTAAAAAAAAAAAAAAAAAAAAAAAAAAAAAAAAAAAAAAACTATATATCTAAGTGTGTTAAAAGTCAAGATATCGATATATCAATCTACAGACAAAAATATTCTTTTTTTTTAATTTTTAATTTTCAATTATTCCCTCAGTTATAGATATTTGGATTTTCTAACCTTTCTGCAAAGATGTCGACATTTCCATGGAAGTCAAGAGACTGGATCTATTTACTTGGAAGAAGGCAAGAAACTACCTAATAAATTGACATATCCATAAATCGATTTGTTTTCTTTTCTTTTATGGTTTACCTGAAAGAAATCGATATTTGTCCTTTCTTTAGTTTTTTTGGAAAAAAAAAATTAAGGGCCTGTTTAGTTTGCTAATTCGATCTTTTAATTTGAATTGAGATGTAACTTTATATGAGAATTTTTTACTGTAGTAAAAAAATTAAATGTGATTATTTTTTAGAGTTTTTTTACTGTAGCAAAACTCAAATTTTAAACTCAAATCGGTGAAATTAAGGCCCCGTTCACTTTGCCGATTCGAGTTTTGTTACAGTAAAAAGCTCTCAGAAACAGTCACATTTAACTTTTTTACTACAGTAAAAAGCTCTTACATAACATTACATCTTAACTCAAATCGAACTAAACGGGTCCGTGTGTTAAAAGTCAAGATTCTCCGATATATCGATTTGTTTTGTTTTCCCTTTTATGGTTTTACCTTAAAGAAATCGATATTTGGCCTTTATTTAGTTTTCTTAAAAAAAAAAAAAAAAAAAAAAACTAAATCTAAGTGTGTTAAAAGTCAAGATATCGATATATCGATCTACAGACAAAAATAGACAAAAATATTCTTTTTTTTATTTTTTAATTTTTAATTATTCCCTCAGCTATAGATATTTAGATTTTCTAACCTTTCTGCAAAGATGTCAACACCTCCATCGAAGTCAAGGGACTGGATCTATTTACTCGGAAGAAGGCAAGAAACCTACCTAATAAATTGACATATCCATAAATCGATTTGTTTTGTTTTCTTTTTTATGGTTTTACCTAAAAGAAATCGATATTTTTCATTTCTTTAGTTTTTTTGGGAAAAAAATTAAGAGTCTGTTTAGTTTGCTGATTCGATCTTTTAATTTGAGTTGAAATGTGACTTTATATGAGAATTTTTTACTATAGTAAAAAATTTAAATGTGATTATTTTTTAGAGTTCTTTTCCTGTAACAAAACTCAAATTTTAAACTCGAATTGGTGAAATTAATAAAACTTAAAAGTGTGCAAAATGTTTCACAAGAAAATCCACAAGAAACGGATTCCCTCAAAATTATTATTATTATTTATTATTATTATTATTATTGTTGTTGTTGTTGTTATATTCTGCTTTGCAGTATTCTATGTGAAAATTATTTACTAGATCCGGTGTATTACTGTGCCTGTACTAAAACTATTAACATTTGAAGTTGGGTGCCTTTCGTTGTCCCTGTTGCTCTTTCCCTTCACTTTTAGTAGTGTCTGGTTTGTTTTTGTCTTGTTAGTTGTTGTTTGCGTTTGTATGCCTTATCTACCAGGAAAAAAAGAGAACATTTGAACAAATAATGGTTCCATTCACACATCTTTAGGGTTAGATTTTGTTATTTAATCTTAACCGTACACGTGTCAATTTAAGCCGACTAAACTTTATGATGCAAACCTAAACGACCTACCTTGAGACCCTACAACAATACTTCCCAAAAAAGCTAAAAATGCATATTCAAGATTGAATGGCCCTTGACCCAACGTTTATAAAGAAACGCGAACCATATGTATAAGTAAATGAAATCTTGACCCAATGACTATAAAGAGTCATGAATCAAAGGTACAAGTGTATGAACGAAAAAAAAAAAAAAAAAAACTTAATAAGTTCGGAAAAGATCTTTAAACAACTCAAGAGGAACAACCACAAAATAATTTTATTATCTCTGAAAAAAATAAAAACTCTGCTACAATAGGTGCCCAAAGGCTCTATTTATAGGCCAACATAAAACACACAAAATACTAAAATAACCCTCAACACAAGAATATTCTAGGAAATAAACCCCAAGAATTTCCCATAGGCTGTAGGATTTTTACAAAGAAAGTCACGATTAAAGTCTCAAAATTGGAAAGTTGAAAGTCGCACAATTGGGCAACTGATTTGACTCAAAATTGGAAACTTTTAGGCTGAAAATTAGCAGCTTCTTCCACGCCAAAATGGTCTAAAAATTAGCAGAAAAAATGTCCTCCAACTATCCAAGGAATGGGAAAGTTAACCTCTAAACTTTGGAAACAAAATCACCCATGAAGCTTCTAGAAATTGATGCCAAATTGGAATAGGAAGGCCCAAAAGTAATCAGCCCATTTGTCAATAATTCTCGCCATTCATGCTTGAGGAAGCCCATCAACGTCTTGGATCAAATTAATTAAATCATGTTCATTATTTGGGCTAACTTGCAATTTGAATCAGTCCATATTTGTTGAATGAGTGCTTCTTTATGTCTCTTGGCCCTTCTCTTGTAATTGGTCCAACTGGTACAAGCAATGGATCCTTTAGTGTTGCCTCTTGATTCCCATCATTCCCCCTCTCCTTGAAAAGATTCGACTTCGAATCGTCACCTACTTCAAAAGGAGAAAGATCAAAAATATTAAGGTCCCATTTATTTTACTGATTTAAATTTAAAATTTAACTTTTACTACAGTAAAAAACGTTAAAAAATAGTCACATCTAACTTTTTTACTACAGTAAAAAACTCTCACATAAAATCACATCTCAACTCAAATTAAAAACTCGAATCAACGAACTAAACGGACCCTAAATGTAATACTCACATTATCCTCACCTAGAAGATCCAACTTGTATGCATTATTATTGATCCGCTCGAGGACTTGAAATGGACCATCTCCTCTTGGTTGCAATTTGGATCTCCTTCGGGCCAGGAATCTCTCTTTTCTCATATGCACCCAAACCCAATCTCCCGGTTCAAAGATGACTTGTTTCCGGCCCTTATTGGCTTTGGTTGCATATTGGTCATTTTTCCTTTCAATGCGTTGCCGAACACTTTCATGGAGCTTCTTCACCATTTTCGCTTTCTTTTTGCCATCCACACTAGCTGTCTCATTAACTGGTAAAGGCAGCAAATCCAAAGGAGTTAGTGGATTAAAACCATAAACAATCTCACATGGTAGTAGTAGAATGAACACTCTGTTTATAAGCAAATTCAATGAATGGCAAACATTCTTCCCAATTTTTCAAGTTCTTTTGGATGACAGCGTATAATAAAGTAGATAAAGTTCTATTTACTACCTCAGTCTGTCCATCATTTCAAGTAATTGACAATAACAATTTAGTTCCAATTTTACCCCACAAGACTTTCCAAAAGTACATAAGAAACTTCACATCATGATTGCTCCGTGGAACACCATGAAGTCATACTCTCTCCTTGAAGAACAAATCGGCAATGTTGGTTGCATCATCGATTTTATGACAAGCAATGAATTGCACCATTTTGGAAAACCTATCAACAACCACAAAGATAGAATCCCTACCCCTTTTTGACCTAGGCATACCCAACACAAAATCCATGGAAATATTGTGACGACCCTCCTTCGTGGCCGTCAACTTAAATGTACTTAGCATATTCTTAAACTTAAATTACTTGAAATAGCAGAATAATTTTTTTAAAAACAAATACTTAATGTATAAGAAGGTATAATTTCATAAATCTTAATAATAATTTGCTAAACTGAAATATTAAATTTCTTAAAGTTTTTCTTCATTTCAATTAGAATAAAACCTTCTAAAATATCTTTCAAACTGAATGGCATTTGAACTCTTATTTCAAATACTCTTTGAAAGTCTTTCTAGAACTAGTCAATTCAATCAAACCAACTAATAT
Source organism: Morus indica (assembly GCA_029231665.1). Classification (NCBI taxonomy): domain Eukaryota; kingdom Viridiplantae; phylum Streptophyta; class Magnoliopsida; order Rosales; family Moraceae; genus Morus; species Morus indica. The sequence goes on along the minus strand of JACAGA010000009.1, from coordinate 18,964,936 downwards.
AACTTTGAACCAAATTTCATTCGAGTTCAGATGTGATTTTATATAAGAGCTTTTTACTGTAGTAAAAAAATTAGATGTGACTGTTTTTAAAAGCTTTTTACTGTAGCAAAACTCAAATTCTAAACTCGAATCGGTGAAATGAAAAGAGCTTAAAGGGTGCAAAATGTTTCACTAAAAAATCCACAAGAAACGGTTTCCCTCAAAATTATTTTATTATTATTATTATTATTATTATTATTATTATTATTATTATATTCTGCTTTGCAGTATTCTATAACAAAATTATTTACTAGATCCGGTGTATTATTGTTCCTGTGCTTGAACTATTAACATTTGAAGTCCTTTCGTTGTCCCTATTGCTCTTTTCCTTCACTTTATGTAGTGCCCGGTGCTGGTTTGTTTTTGTTTTGTTGGTTGTTGTTTGCGTTTGTATGCCTTATCTACCCAAAAAAAAAAGAACATTTGAACAAATATTGGTTTCGTTCACACATTTTTTTAACCCTTTGTTGGGGTTAAATTTTGTCTCTTAATCTCAACTGTAAACGTATCAACTCAAGTTGACTAGATTTAAAAACCATCATCTATGAGGACCTCTCAGAAGGATTCAATAGCTCAAGAAGATTAGAAAATGATCCAGAATCAAAGATCAGCTCAAAACGACTTCAGCATCTTAAGTGGACTATGACTACTTAGCAGAGCAGAGGAGTCGAAATGTTTCGAGAATCTTCTGAAGAACCTTTAGTTTTGGGATTTTGAGAAACTACCAAATCACACCAAAGGTGGTCTAAATCTTTAAAGATATGGATTTTACAAAGAAAGTTGAATAAAAACACAATCAGAAAAGCCAACTCTATTCAAGAAAGGAAAACTAGTCTTAATTGAGAAATAAGAGTTTGTAACTATAAAAGAAGGACTTCCTCGACGTCTAGGGTATGATTCCAAGAGACTCAAACTCTTACACTACCTCTGCTACAAGCCTTAGAGCCGCGCTTTCTCTCTTTTTTCCTCCATTATTTTCTCTCTTAAACTTTATCAAGCTTCTTTGTACTATTTACATACATAGTGCAAACAACAAACACTATAGTAGACGTACCCTGGATTATCGGGATAACCACTATAAATTTCAGTGTCTCCCCTTTATTTTTTGTACTTAGTTTATCGTTCATACGCTAGATCATCTTAGACAAACAGATCAAACATCTACCACTCCGCGAATTAGTCATTAACCCCTAATACAAATTCTAATGTTGGAAATTGACCTCCACACCCTCCACACTCATTTCCAAATACAGACCCCACAAAATTTTAAAATAATTAAATTTATTTTTTATATATCCCTATTATTCTAAAATTGTCCTTAAATATTTTCATAAAATTATTAATCTTTACAACTTTATTTTCTTTTCACATTCGACTTTCCATTTTACGTATTTACATTAATATTTCCTTTCTCTATCCCTCTCTATTCTTTTACGGTTTTTGTTAATGTTTTTTTTGTGAATAAAACTTTAGGCAAGAACATTTTTCATACATAAAAGAAAATTTACTATTAACTAAATAAAGGACATTTCCAATGGAAAATTTATGTATTACATTCATAAATAGCAATGCGAAAAAATTATAAATCCATTATTAAAAATTTTCTACAGTAATGTCCTTTTTAAAAAATATATAAATAATAGTAAATTTTCTTTATGTATGAGAAAATGTTTCATGACTAAAGCTTCAAAAAAAAAATTACTAAACTAAAGAATTAAAATAAAATGGTGGGTGTAAAAAAGAAAATTGAAGTGGTCAAGAATTGATAATCTTATATAAATACTTATAGGTACTTTTGAAACAATAGAATGTGCAAAAAATAAATTTAATAATGTGTAGTGTGTATTTAAAAGGGGGTGTGGAAAGAGAAGAAAAGTATGTGAGTAGAGCCACCCTTAATATAATTATAATTTATTATATGCCTCCAAAAGATGTGATTTTATTGAATTGAGATAATACGAATAAGTACACATAAATGGATGCCTCGTTAAAAACCTTGTCAAGTAAAACCAGTGAGGAGATCAGGACAAAACCTTAGCCAAGGAAAAAGAAGTGCAGTATTCTAGGATAAGTAAATTACAAAACCTAAGTACTTCCACAAGATTGTGTTATTTCCAAGTTAGAAAAATAGTCTTGCATTGAATCATCCGTATATTGTTGTTTTCGTCTTCTGACATCTTCCCAGTCTGTAACGCACGTTAGCCCCTCCAAGATATATGGATGCATTCTGCTTCTCTACTCGTCAAGAATTCGGTTGCTTGCACTAAATGCTTACTCCGATGCTACCGTTGACACTAGAGTTGTTAGAATGTCACAAGCTATTACAAATAGTGTTGGAAATGATCGGTCTTGCTCTTCCACAACTGTAAGACGTCCAGTTTGTCGTCATCGATTACAAAATTTACTTCAAAATATTTTACTAGTTCAATAGACGCTTGTGTTGATGACGATCCTACCGTTTTCTCTTTCTTGTTCAAGAAACTCCACGACCAGCCTTTAGGCTCTGAACTACTAGTTGACGTCGAAGTTCCCTGTTCTTTTTGACATGTGCTGTATTTTGCTTCATACAAACCAAATAACTTTTCTAATATTTTCCTAGCGTCAGTAATAGTTAGTAGCATATCAATACCTAAATTTTCTGCTGTAGCAGTCATCAAAGATTCAGTCTCATCTACTCCAAACCTAAGATCTAAAATGGTTGCTAATGCATATAACATAAGACAACCTGAACATTGCATAAACACATTCATGAATCTGAACAAGTCGTATTTCTATTTACCCGTAAAAATTACAGCCAGAAGGCTGTCTGTATGAATTCTTTGAAAGACACACCAACTGTAAAAGAAAGAGGTAATTCGGCACTAGCTAGAAATTTAGCTAGTGCCTCACGAGCGCGTTGTGCATCATATGTAAAATTTTGCTACCCTTGTGATGTCAGTGATAGTGTTTGTTGGCGGGAGTCCACACTCCCACCTTGATGCAACAGTAGACATACTTTTCAATGTCTATCTAGATAACCAGTACCCCCACCATTTTATTAGAAAATTACTTTTTACAATACTTACATACCGCACGAATTTTCATTTCACCTATTTTTGGATTTGGTCAGGGCTCCTCTATGAAATCCTGCCATGCAGGAGAAGTTCGCAATCTTTTTCTCCTGTTGCGATCTCCAACTTCCTCATTATGCACTGAAGCATTATCAATTGGAGCATTTTCCGGTTCAGTGGGGGTGGGGTTAGGAGGTATCATTTCATCCTCAAAAAATGACTCATCATCAAGCTCAGGAAGAGTAATGAAATCAGAGAAGTTTGATGCGCCTATTTTCTAGAAATTGATTGAACTTAAACTTTGTAAATGAAAGAGCAAGAAAATAAGTGATCGCGAGAAAAAAGCTTAGAATCAAAATCAAAGAGACAAGATGAGAGATAGAATGAGAGTGAGATGAGAAGTTGAGAATGAATTATTTTGTGGGATTTATGATGGGATTAAGGGATATTTATAGGGAATTTTAGAGGCTTTTTTCGGATTGTGACCGTTAGGCCCACGAAGGGCCCAACAGTCACAATCCGAACAGGCTGGAAGGCTTTTTGGCGGGCCATTTCGCGGGCCTGGGCTGAGCCGAACAAGGGCTGAATCCGGTCTTGGGCCAAACTGGGCTTAGACCGGGCCGCGGGCCTTCACGGGCTAGGGTCAGGCTTGGGCTACGGGCTAAGAAGCCACAGTCCAATCCGACCCTGTAATGACTGAGAAAATTTCAGACCTTAAATAATACAATTTATGTATTTAAGTCAAGGATTTTCCTAGAAAATATTATGTTATATTTTGTGATTGAATGATTTATGAAATTAATATCTGTATTCTTAAATTCTGTAGCAGATTTCATGTTAAGTTCATGTTTTCAATCAAGTAAATTTGATCGATAAATTCTCACCGTACTTTAAGGCGGAACAATTTTCAGTACAAGTATAGTTTGAGAATCTTAATTTCAAGAATCTCCAAGCACAACACGATGTTAGTAGTGTATAAAAAAATGCACTGACATTTTAAAAGAAGATAAAATCCTTAATTGCCAGACAGTTAGGTTAAAGTCACAAGATAAATACCTAAAGTAGAAGGGTACAATGTGAGCTCAGGAGTTGACAGAGTCAGAAATAATGTCATTCCCGGAATATAATGTAGAAAAGTTACAGTTAGAATTTATTCAGTTTAGAATTAATTTCAAGACTTGAAACAGTTCAAAATATTACGCGAGTAAAAATATAAAACAATATTGAATTATTCAGAAATTAATATTAGACTGTAAGTAGTAAATTAACTTACGTGAGCTAAACTAATTACCTCTAATCAGTCTAAATTTAATCTGTTTAGAAAAAATAATTGAAGATAAGATCAAATACGCAATCTTACCTTAATCAGACACTTTATATAGTGAAATTATTAGGGTTCTCTCACTCTCTCTCTCTCTCGCTCCCGTTCACTCTCTCTCTCTCTCTCCTCTCACATTCTCACAAAACCATCAATGGCTAAATACTCAAGTTGAGATTCCGACCTCTATTTTTGACACCGCCGCTGTCAATAGAAAGATCTCGACGAGCTGAGTTCAACAACATACGGCACGACCTCCAACTCCACCGGAATCAGCCGCAATCACCGGCGAAAGTTTTGAAAATACCCATTTCTTCTCGTCGTGATATCTCCGCCATCCGACCTCCAATTGAGATGATTTCAGTCCCTATGGACTTAGTGCAGCGAGATGAAGAAAACCCATCCATTTTCATAGATCAATTATGGCCGGAGCACTGTCGTCCATGGTGGCCAAACTCGCCCTGCCGCCGTCGTCGTTTCTCTCTCTCCAGGCCGTCATGGATGTCACTGCCCCTACCAATTGACTCAGAAGCCGATGCACAGTAGATCCCGACCAACAGCCACTATTGCCGTCGCAGTTTGGCCGAAAAACGGAGCCACTGCCGTCGTCCGTGGAGGGAAGAGGTGGTTCCGACGATCTAACGGTTTGATCGTCGTGCCTTTGATGTCACAACACTCAGAAGGAAGCGGGTAAGAAAACCCCTCAACCAATTTTAAGATTTCATGACTAGAAATGTGAGATTTGACTCGCCGGATTTTACCGACGTTGTCGGTTCTGATAGGTATTGTTACAGGCTGAATGGTGTGAAATTGACCGCACCAATGGACTTAGAAGGGTCAATTTAGGGGGGTTAGGACCCAAGTCAGCCACGAAAAAACTCTCTGGGAGCCTCCGCCGCCATACACTGCCGCCGCTGCAGCCGTATTTCGGCGAGGTGTCGTTTCTCAGGCTATCGACATCCGTTTGCTGATCCGAGACCATATCCCGACTTGTTTCAACGTGCTGAATGAAATGGTGACGTCCGTTCAACCAAATTCAATCCTGATAAGAATGGTCTGGTACTGGTTGCACGTGGATCGAGGTGATTCAGATTGAACAAGTGAAGATTAGAATCGAGTGTTTAAAGCTATGATGTTCGTCAAGGATCATTCATAGTACTTGCAGCTTTTCCCAGAATTAGTTTTGAGGAATACGCAGGAGGACACGACAAGCAACATACTATCAGAATCACTTAGCTCGGAATCTAAACAAGTACAAACCTTGCTTACAATTTAATTAAGATAGTCGTATAAGGAGTATGATTTTCATGAAATACGTTAATTATGAGATTCACGAATTATGTTTATGCGTCGTATATAGTTTTCCAATAAAACTTCATAGTTTTCAAATAAACGGGTAAGCGAAAATCATAAAGAAACGATAAACTAGACCCTTAATTTTACGATGTTAAATACGGACATCAACACTATTATGAGCCCGTCAAGTGAGGTAAAGTAAAGTTTATTAAAAGTGTATTATGGATGATAATTTAATTAATTATTAAACTAATCAATTAAATTATCTAAGACTTAGGGCATGGTTAAGGAGGTTAATTAATTACTAAGATTAATTAACTAACTTATGTAGACTTAGTATATGAATAAGAGGGTTAATTAATTACCAAAATTAGTTAATTAAATTATTAGACTTATTATAAGGATAATATAATTAATGAATTGTCAATTTAGCACAAATTTGTAATGGCAATTAAGGAAAATAAGATTTTGAAGATTTAATAAATTGATCCTTAAATTATCTTTTAGTAAAGAAAATGAATACATGCCTTAAATAAATGGTTAGATATCCTTCATAAGCTGCTAAAATAGAATACCAAATGACAGTTAATCTCACACTCTCAATGAGTGTTCATTTTCAGAAGTAAGCAAGTAAGAGAATAGGTTGTTTGGCGAAAAGTGGATTCCAGCTCTGTAAATCAGGTAAGTAGGAATCTTGCCTACAGCATGAAGAGATTTTAAAGAAAAAAAAATTACACATGTTATATATACATGTTTATGCTTTAAGTATTGTTTGTGATGCCATGTCATACTGCATATATCTTAATAAGGCAAGAGGAACTTATAAGAATAATCTCAGTTGAGTGCCGTACCAGCCTCTACAAGGGAGGTAACTCAAGCTCTACAAGGGAGAAAAAAAAATAATAATGTCCTCCGACTCAAGGGAGGCATTCAAGTTAGAATCACGGTGTCGTGGGGGACCTTACAAACCCACATGTACCGATGATTGCGCGCAAGTGGTACGCGAGCACTCGGGCCCATAAAAAAGAAAGAAAAGATAAGATAATAAGACTATGATAAAACATCATAATTAAGCATAATCAACTCATGCATATTTATTCATGTGTCCTCACAGTTATTTTGCGAGATATAGTTCCTACTTGTTGAGCGAAAGCTCAATCAGATATGTTCATGTTGTAGGTAAGAAACCTATCAGCAATTCTTGAAGGGCAATGACGAGCGGCAGATGAATGGTGGAGATGAGAATGGATACTGCTAACACTCAAATCTTCCGCAGTAAGTTTAAGTAAAATCATGTATATGTCTATATGATTTAAAGGTTTCAAGCATGTATGTTTAAAAAGTATATGTACATATGTATGTTAAGGAAACCAAGGTTGTAGCTAACAACCCTAGTTTTGAGTATTTAAGTTTTAGAACGTTGCAACAAGGCATGCAACAAATAAACGAATTTTAAACATGACGATTTAAATGATTGATTTTAAAAAGACTTTAAGATGTACTTGAATTTAAGATTTCTCACGAAATCCGTTTTAAAGTCAAAATTAAATAGCCCAATTGAATTGACTAGTTTCAGAAAGGCTTTTAAATAGTATTTGAAACAAGAGTTCAAACGCTGCTCCGTTTTAAAGATATTTCTAGAAGGTTTTATCTTAACTGAAACTAAGAAAAGCTTTAAGAAATTTAGTGATTCATTCTTTTGAAATTATTGTTACGAATTAAGAAATTATTCCTTCTTATATTTAAAATAAAAAATGTTCCGCACATTTTAAGAAACCCCAGTAAGTAAAAGTTAATTTAAGCTACAGTGACGGCCTTTTAGAAGGGTCGTCACAGTATCAAACATGCCAAGCCGGCACGACCCGTAACAGTACGGCCGTACCGAATCTAACTCTGTTACGGGCTAGGCTGGGCCGTCCATAGACGGCCTGGCCCATTTGACAACTCTAGTAAGAAGTGGAATGGATTGTAACAGAATTAACAAATATATTACCCGAGTCAAAAGTTTTTTTCTTTTTTTTTTATTCTTTATTGCAAGGAGCTAGACAAAATTTTGTTCAACAATTAACATTTAACTTCTCTAATTATAAATTATGCGACTACTTTTTCTTCCATCCGAGAAAAGAACAATTTCTGACTTTGGTTATAGTTGCAAAGATACAAAATTTTCTTTTAAATAACCCAATTTCTTGACCGACATCTTCTTCTTTTACACTTCCATCATGTTAATTAGATGGTAATTCACTTAATTATCCTTGCCAGGCTCCACAATTACATCCAATAAGTTCAAAAAGCAAGTTTACGGTAGTTCGTGACTCATTATAAAGGTCTCGTTTGCTTTGTGGGTTCAAACTGATGGGTTTTAATTTTTGAGTTTGAAGCTGTTAGGTAAGTGATTCAAGTTAAATTGAAAAAAAACTAAAGTAGTACTTTATATGGTAAAAAAATATTATTTATGTCACTCTATTTAAAACTAAACAAGTTTTATTCAATTAATAAGAACAAAGTAAATAGTCATAATGACATTTTAAATAAGCAAAAATAATAGAGTTACAAAAATAATTGTTAAACTTAACATTTTTTCTCAATTATATATTTAGCTTTGGGAAAATAATATTTTTGTATTTTTGGTTAAGTTATTGTTATCTATTTTTGAGCAATAGTTATTTTATGACTTATTAGGAGTCTATAAATAAGTGTTTTGTATAAGGTTTTATGTGTTTAGAGAAAAATGAGAAAAGACACAAGTAAAGGTTGAAAGGGGTTTTGGGTAGAGAGAGAAACTGAGTTTGTTGAATGTGTAATTTTGAAATTGTTAGTGATTTTTTCCGAACCCCCTAAATCTTTGTCTTCTCTGTATTTCTGTTATATTTGTTTCAAGTTATTTTTCTACTATGTGGGTGTACATGTGTGTTTTCTTTAACAACTAATATCAGAGCTGTGGTGAAAATTAAGAAAAAAGTCAAGATGATGTCTGGAATAAAGTTTGAGTAGATTGAGAGCGGTGTGAAAGAAAGAGTAATTTCAGCATCTAGCAAAGTACGGTGAAAGATGTTCTAATTCAACAAGTATTATTGAAAACGCTGCAAGGAAAGAAGCTTGAAAAGATGAAAGATAAAGATTGAAAAGAATTGGAAGCGAAAGCGGTAAGTACTAATCGTTTAACTTTGACTCCTGAACTTAAATATAATGTTATGCATGAGACATATCTTTCTGAGTCATGGACAAAATTGAAAAATATTTATATGTCGAAATCCTTAACAAATAGATTATATTTGAAGAAGCAATTATATAAGTTGAAGATGAATGAGGAAATTGATGTTAGGGAGCTTATAAATAATTTTAACAAGTACAGAACTTAATTGTTAAGTGTCGAAGTCAAAATTGATGAGGAAGATAAAGCAATAATTTTATTGGGTATCCTACCCAAAATCTATAAGACTTTGGTGACTACACTTTTAGTTGAAAAGACTACATTGATTGTAGATGGGGTGTCAACTGTTCTGCTAAAAATTGCAAATATGAAAATGCCAAATAGTTCGTCTCATATTGAACAAGTTTTAATGGCGAAGTCATATTCGAATAGGGGTAGGAGTAAGTCACAAAGGAGATATTATAATAAGAGAGATTATGTGACGACCCTCCTATGAGGCCGTCACCGTAACTTACTTTTTAACTTGTACTTACTGGAGTTTCTTAAAATTTGCGGAACATTTTTTTTTTTTTTAAACATAAGAAGGAATACTTTCATAATTTGTAACAATAATTTCAAATAAGTGAATCACTAAATTTCTTAAAGCTTTTCTTAATTTTAGTTAAGATAAAACCTTTTAAAAATATCTTTCAAGCTGAATAGCATTTGAACTCTTGTTTCAAATACTCTTTAAAAGCCTTTCTAAAACTAGTCATTTTAATTGGCCATCTCATTTGACTTTAAAACCGATTTCGTGAAAAATCTTAAATTCAAGTACATTTTAAAGTCCTTTCAAAATCAATCATTTAAACCGTTATGTTTAAAATTCGTTTATTTGTTGCATGAACTATTGCAACGTTCTAAAACTTAAATACTCAAAACTAGGGTTGTTAGCTGCAACCTTGGTTTTCTTAACATACATATGTACGTATACTTTTTAAACATACATACTTAAAACCTTTGAATCATATAGACATATACATGATTTTTCTTAAACTTACTGCGGAAATAACTGCGTAAGCGGTATCCATTCCCATCTCCACCATTCGTCCGCCGCTCACCATTGCCCTTCAAGAATTTGCTGGTCGGGATCTGCTGGGCGTCGGCTTCTGAGTCGATTGGTGGGGGTGGTGGCATCCACGACGGCCTGGAGAGAGAGGAACAACGGCGGTGGCGGAGGCGATTCCGGCCACCACGGACGGCGGTGCTCCGGCCATCATTGAGCTATGAAAATGGATGGGTTTTCTTCGTCTCACTGCACTGAGTCCATAGGGACTGGAATCATCTCGATCGGAGGTCGGATGGCGGAGATATCACGACGGAAAGAAAATGGTCATTTCGGAACTTCCGCCGGCGATTGCGGCTGATTCCGGCGGAGTTAGAGGTCGTGCCGCATGTCATTGAACTCAGCTCGTCGAGATCTTTCTATTGACACCGGCGGTGTCGAAAACGGAGGTCGGAATCTCAACTTGAGTATTTGGCCATTGAGGGTTTTGTGAGAAAACGGGAGAGAAGAGAGAGAGAGTGAGCGTGAACGTGAGCAAGAGAGAGAAAATGATAGAAGCCTAAACATTTCACTATATATAGTGTCTAATTAAGACAAGATTACATGCCTGATCTTATCCTCAATTATTTCCTCTAAACAGATTAAATTTTACTGATTAGAGGTAATTAATTTTGCTCACGTAATTTAATCTATTACTTACAGTCCAATATTAATTTCTGAATAATTCAACATTGTTTTATATTCTGACTCGCGTAATATTTCGAACTGTTTCAAGTCTTGAAATTAATTCTAGACTGAACAAATTCAAAATCTAACTTCTCAGCATTCTATCTCGGGAATGACGTTGTTTCTGACGGTGTCAACTCCCGAGCTCACATTGTACCCTTCTGCTATGGGTATTTACCTTGTGACTTTAACCTAACTGTCTGGCAATTAAGGATTTTCTCTTCTTTTAAAATGTCAGTGTGTTTTTTTTTTTTTACACGCTGCTAACATCGTGTTGTGCTTGGAGATTCTTGAAATTAAGATTCTCAAACTATACTTATACTAAAAATTATTCCGCCTTAAAATACGGCGAGAATTTATCGATCGAATTTACTTGATCGAAACATGAACTCAATATGAAATTTACTACAGAATTTAGGAATACAAATATTGATTCCATAAATCCTTCAGTCACATAATATTTTCTAGGAAAATCCTTGCCTTAAATAAATAAATTGTATTATTTAAAGTCTGGGATTTTCTCAGTCATTACAATCTACCCCCCTAAAAAAATTTTCGTCCCGAAAATTAGAACAACTCAGGGTAGCTTTTCCTCGTATTCTCTTCACGTTCTCAAGTAGCTTCCTCAATATTATAATTTCACTACAAGACTTTAACCCGAGGAATTACTTTATTCCTTAAGGTTTTCTCCTTGCTAGCTTGGATCTGACGTGGTTTCCCCTTGTAAGTGAGGTCTGCGTGCACTTCGACAGGTTCCTGATGCAATACATGCGATGGATCTGGCATATACTTCCTCAATATCAATACGTGAAAGACATTGGGTACGTAAGCCAATTCTGGCGACGCTACTAGTCTATATGTGACTTTACTAATCCTTTCGAGGATCCCAACTATCCGACGCATCATGGGTTGAGTTTCTCTCTTTTACCGAATCTTATTCTTCATTTCATCGGTACCACCTTCAGGAAAACTAAGTCTCCTACCTGAAACTCTATATGTCTGCGGCGTTTATCCGCATAGCTCTTATGGCGACTATGAACTGTATCAAACCTCTTTGTGATACGTCTAACATTCTCTGTGGCTTTCCTGTTAAAGTCTACTATTTCTAGATGCTTCTCCCCAGATTCATACTATTGAATTGGGGACATGCATCTTCTTCTGTATAGAGCTTCGAAAGGTGTCATTCTTATTGACATGCGATAGCTGTTGTTATAGAAAAACTCTATCAAAGGCAACTTTCTATCTCAGTTCCCTTTAAATCCATGACACATGCTCTTAACATATCTTCTAGGGTCTGGATGGTTCTCTCAGATTGACCATCTGTCTGGGGTGAAAAGTTGTACTATACTTTAACTTAGACCCCATTACATCATGTACACTCGTGAAATGGCTGTCTCTCAATAGAATAACTGAGTTTGATCGGCAAAAAGTGTGCTGATCTAGTCGATCGATCTAATGATTATCCAAATCGCATCGTTACTATCGGATATTCTAGGCAACTCTACCACAAAATCCGTCGTGATTTGATCACACTTCTATTCTAGAATGTAGATCTTCTGCAATTCTCCTGCTAGATGTTGTTCTTCTACCTTAACTTCCTATCAATCAAGGCAATTTCAACAACATCATTCTTCTATTAGAGTAACGAATGGTTTGGATGAGATAGTTTGTCTCTAAAATGGCTGATCACTCTTTTTAGTCTCGATTGTCATTTCAATCTTCAACCGAATTAATCTTTAGGATTAGTCAATCAATTGCCTAGTATGAGTCGTGATTGATCTCGAAACTATTTTTTAAAAACTTAACATAGACTTAGACTATGCATTTCTATCCTTGATTCGGCTGAGACTCTATTATCGAAACTATCTGATCTTGGTCATGGGTTATTGTAATATCCTCTTGATACACCTACTGTGAGAACTCTCTAATTCTGAGTGTGATGTACTACTTTCGTATAACTTGGATTAAAATGTTAATCCTTGTGGTTTCTGGGGGTACTGCGTAGTACAAACTGTAATACTACACATTGAATCATTGGATTATTCCATGATTCTATAATTCTCCTCTCATGATACTGCTTAGATCTTAAAAATATTCTTAGTTATTACTAATCGAGTGCTTACTTATTGGTTCGTCAATTTGTCTGAACCATTAAGAATGTGATGACTTATCTGAAGTCAAACAGTTTACTTGAACTTTCACTCTCATAGCCACTATTCTCAATCATTATCTGACATGGTGTACCGTTAAGTCATTTCTTTCATGTCCCATGGTACTCTTAAACATTATCAGATATACTTATTAGGCTTTTCATAGTATATCTTGTCATACTGAGATTTTACACGTCATTCTAATATGAGCACGTGTACTGAGAGGTTTTAAACCTGTAGATTGCATGGCTTATTTATGGAAAAATCCATAAATAAGTAGACTTATTTATCTACTAATTCTCCTTGACATTACAATTCACTAGGCTTATATAAATTTGATCTTCAAAATTAAAATGAAGCCGAAGAAAAAGTAATGTTTTTTCGTCATTTTCATGTGAAGAGCATCCTCCATTGGTATTTCTTCCCCGAGGATCTTACTAAGATTATTGACCTTACTTTTTACGAGGTCTATTTCCTACTAATCCATGATCTTAACTTACTTGCTCTCTATACTTAATTCCTGCATTTCTCTATCTGGATCGTGATTTGACATAGGAAATGGCTCAAGAATCTGTCATCTTAACATTTTCTTAATGGGTTCGCATTATCCAATTCGTTATCATTAGCAATAGTAGTAACTATAGCTTACTTATATACTTGTTCTGATACTTTGGGGAATCCATCTTTCCTCAATTAAACTTTCTCTATTTTTCTTCGGGGTACTCCGCCTTTCTCTTGGAGTATGAGTGAAGAAAGATCAGTCTTACTGTCCATACTTATAGAAGCTCTCTACTTTGTTCTAATAGTTTTCTCCATTGATTATGGGCTATCCTCACTTCTACTTTGTTTGTCATAATCACCAAGCAGTTTCTTATCAAAACTGCGGGGCCTCAATTTAACTATTCTCCATATATATATATATATATATTTATACTTAAGTTGGAGCTTCACCTATCATCTGACTAATAGTTCATATGACGCACTAACTCAAAGGTACCTCAAATCCTTTCCCACATGTAAAACTATATTGTAATACTCTCTTATTCTAACTTATTGTAGAATTTGTGGCCAAACATCGTATCATATCACGATCTTTAGGCACTTTTTCACTGTGACGACCCTCCTATGAGGCCGTCACCGTAACTTACTTTTTAACTTGTACTTACTGGAGTTTCTTAAAATTTGCGGAACATTTTTTTTTTTTTTTAAACATAAGAAGGAATACTTTCATAATTTGTAACAATAATTTCAAATAAGTGAATCACTAAATTTCTTAAAGCTTTTCTTAATTTTAGTTAAGATAAAACCTTTTAGAAATATCTTTCAAGCTGAATAGCATTTGAACTCTTGTTTCAAATACTCTTTAAAAGCCTTTCTAAAACTAGTCATTTTAATTGGCCATCTCATTTGACTTTAAAACCGATTTCGTGAAAAATCTTAAATTCAAGTACATTTTAAAGTCCTTTCAAAATCAATCATTTAAACCGTTATGTTTAAAATTCGTTTATTTGTTGCATGAACTATTGCAACGTTCTAAAACTTAAATACTCAAAACTAGGGTTGTTAGCTGCAACCTTGGTTTTCTTAACATACATATGTACGTATACTTTTAAACATACATACTTAAAACCTTTGAATCATATAGACATATACATGATTTTTCTTAAACTTACTGCGGAAATAACTGCGTAAGCGGTATCCATTCCCATCTCCACCATTCGTCCGCCGCTCACCATTGCCCTTCAAGAATTGCTGGTCGGGATCTGCTGGGCGTCGGCTTCTGAGTCGATTGGTGGGGGTGGTGGCATCCACGACGGCCTGGAGAGAGAGGAACAACGGCGGTGGCGGAGGCGATTCCGGCCACCACGGACGGCGGTGCTCCGGCCATCATTGAGCTATGAAAATGGATGGGTTTTCTTCGTCTCACTGCACTGAGTCCATAGGGACTGGAATCATCTCGATCGGAGGTCGGATGGCGGAGATATCACGACGGGAAGAAAATGGTCATTTCGGAACTTCCGCCGGCGATTGCGGCTGATTCCGGCGGAGTTAGAGGTCGTGCCGCATGTCATTGAACTCAGCTCGTCGAGATCTTTCTATTGACACCGGCGGTGTCGAAAACGGAGGTCGGAATCTCAACTTGAGTATTTGGCCATTGAGGGTTTTGTGAGAAAACGTGAGAGAAGAGAGAGAGAGTGAGCGTGAACGTGAGCAAGAGAGAGAAAATGATAGAAGCCTAAAAATTTCACTATATATAGTGTCTAATTAAGACAAGATTACATGCCTGATCTTATCCTCAATTATTTCCTCTAAACAGATTAAATTTTACTGATTAGAGGTAATTAATTTTGCTCACGTAATTTAATCTATTACTTACAGTCCAATATTAATTTCTGAATAATTCAATATTGTTTTACATTCTTACTCGCGTAATATTTCGAACTGTTTCAAGTCTTGAAATAAATTCTAGACTGAACAAATTCAAAATCTAACTTCTCAGCATTCTATCTCGGGAATGACGTTGTTTCTGACGGTGTCAACTCCCGAGCTCACATTGTACCCTTCTGCTATGGGTATTTACCTTGTGACTTTAACCTAACTGTCTGGCAATTAAGGATTTTCTCTTCTTTTAAAATGTCAGTGTGTTTTTTTTTACACGCTGCTAACATCGTGTTGTGCTTGGAGATTCTTGAAATTAAGATTCTCAAACTATACTTATACTAAAAATTATTTCGCCTTAAAGTACGGCAATAATTTATCGATCAAATTTACTTGATCGAAAACATGAACTCAATATGAAATTTACTACAGAATTTAGGAATACAAATATTGATTCCATAAATCCTTCAGTCACATAATATTTTCTAGGAAAATCCTTGCCTTAAATAAATAAATTGTATTATTTAAAGTCTGGGATTTTCTCAGTCATTACAGATTATCGTTGTCAATCCTATCTAAGGAAGGATATCAAGTGCTACTATTGTCATACGACGGGGCATATTAGGAGAAAGTGTGAAGAACTGACGCAACATCTTGAATAGAAGAGAAAACAAGAAAGCAAAATGACTTCAAATTTTGTAAATATTGTTGGCGATGTGTATGACAGTGAAGATGGTGTTTATTCTGTATTGTTGATGAAAATATTTCTAACTACTCTTACATCTTAAATTCTAGATGTTCGTTTTATATGTGTTCATAGAAAAAGTGGTTTAATTCTTACAAGTGTTGTGATGCTAGGATTTTGTTAATGGTAGATAATTTTAGTGTTTAAACTTTTGAAATAAGTACTATAAAGGTGAAGATGTTTGATGGAATTGTAAAGAAATTGAAAAATATTAGACATGTTCCTAAAGTAAAGAGAAGTTTGATTTCTTTATGCATTGTTTTGCTGCGATATTGGTATTTCAAGTCTTTTCTACACCTTTTGATCTTCCTTTTCTATTATTATTTTTTTAGTTCACACCTTTTAATCTTTTACTAAGGCATCGGTATTTCGATTTTTCATATCAGCAAACGTCGAATGATACAGGTGCTTGGAGACGTGTAAACTTTACATAATCTCCAACAGTTAAAAAAGTCAAGAAATGGAAATTTCTTTGCCAGAGCATCATTATATGTGGGAGTCACTAAGCATGGCTTTGTTGTACGTTTGCTAATATATCGATATTTCGATATATCGAAATTGAAAAAAAAATTTAAATCTTTGCTCTAACATTGATCGATAATTTACCCAATTTCTAGAGTTGACGCGCTTATTTAAGACAATGCTCCTTTTTGTAGGCATTACAAAAGAACTCCTGAATTTCAGTTGTCTAAAACCTTGCACACAAATAAATCTCTCAAATCCCGAGTCTTTTTCATGGCTCGTTCTTTGAAAGCCTTGTTCCTTCAATTCTCAACACTGCTGCGCGAACAATGCGCAAGGTTCGGCCTTGTTCAAATCAACGCCGGAGATTTGGCAAATATCATGGTTGGTTTATGTCTCGCATCAATCATTCAAATAGCCGTCCTCTCTGCTCATATTAACTCGGAGCTCCCAACTATCTTCCACTTTGTCTCTTTTTCTTTTGTACTTGCCTTTGTTTCTTTCTTTGTTGGAAAGTTCACAGGTACCAGATTTCCACTCACTGCCCAAGTACTCGAACGAGTCGGCATGCTGTTTGCGGTGACAGGGTTCTTCATGGCCGCCACAATCCCGTTTCCATTTTGGCTCAAAGTAACCACCTGGGTGCTCTATGTGGTTTCCTTCGTGGTCGTTTTGCTTTGCAATTGCTACAATTTCTTTGATGAAGCGCAGAAGGCAAAGTGATTACAATTGCTTATGTGGCAAGTTTGTAATGTTTTTTTTTTTAATTTTTTTTTTGTTTTGGAGGGCAAGTTTGTACTTTCAGTTTGGTCTCCGGGATTTTGACTAATTCCCTCGTTTCATAGGTGAAATTGGTTATCTGTTGTGTTTCCTATAATAAAAGTCTATTAGGGTGTGAATTGGTGCTTGTACTGCAGTTCCATGAAGAGATGTCAAGCTTTAGACCAACTTATGTAAAGCTCGACATGTCTTTTCAAGAACATAGAACGATCCTTTTGGCCTTTTAAACCTGTCACTTGAACACCGCTAATCCATCAGTTAAGTATTATTATTTTGGTCCTAGTTTTGATCTTCTACATGGCAGAAAAGTAGAAAGTTTTTCCACATGTGGTATTACTCGATCCCCTCCGAAAGTTTGTGGCAAGCTACGTTATTATCTTTCTAAAACGCTTAGCTTAAGAAATATATTTACCATAGGTCCATTTTTTACCTTTTCAACTCTTGAATGTCCTTCCAGATTATTTTCTCTTACTATTAATATTTGCTTTTTAGAACTTACAATAGTAGGTAATTTACAAGGTCCAAAGGTACTTCGAAAAGTTTTCTTTAAATTAAGAGTTAAATTTATAGAGATCGTTAAAATTTTCTCTCTTTTTATAATTAGTGTCTGTACTATAAAGTGTACAAACTTAAATCTTGAACTCTATAATGTTTTAAATTTAGTCTCTTGTTGACCATAATTTCTTTCAAAAAGGAAGATTAGAAGTCCAATACAAAACATAGAAAAGAGTTCGTACACCTATATTCATCAATGATAAACAAAACTATACAAATCTATCCATAATCAGATTTTGCTCCAAAACAAAAAGATTAAAAAACCTGTCTAGTTCATAGTCGCATAAATAATTAAAAAGTTCTATTTCACATGTTTAAACTCATTTATTGTTTATTCAGCAAATATATATATATATATATATATAATTCAGGACCACAGTGCAAATTACGAAGGAATTTAAGGACCACAGTGCAAATTACTCAACCTATACTCAACCTAAAAAGTGAAGCAAAACTATATTCACCTAAAGAAACTATGAGTTTAGGTAAAGAAACGAATCCGCTCGAATTATTAAACAGTTTATTTTTCTCAGAACTCAAATTATAATTTAAGTTTTATTGTTACAATAATTTTTTTATAAAAATTTAAATTTAATTTTTATTATAATATTTTTTTTTCTATATACACATTTTAACTTTAAGTTATGAAATAAACATACTTATTAAAAGTCTATTTATTTCATATATTTAATAAATTTAATTTTTATTATAATATTTTTTTTTTATATACACATCTCAAATTAAAAACTTAAGTAATAAAATAAACATACTTATTTAAAGCCTATTTATTTCATAGATTCAACATCAAATCATTTATTTCGTTAGTGTCTGTGTTTTCCTCTCATAATGTCTGAAACAAAGTATCCCTTCTGTTTAGCCTAACTCTGTACAAGACTCGTTCCATGGTCGACCGTATCCGCAATCCCCAACTTGAATTTCCTTTCTGCTTGTGCAAATGACAATGCCGAAGTAAAACTTTGGTCCCATTAATTCTAATTTCTCAAACCCACCCTAATCTTCGGTAAGAGACTTTCTGTTCTTGCTTTTTTTTTTTTTTTCTTTTTCTTTTTCTGTTTATGATTTCTTTATGTAAATCCGGTTGTTTTATTTCCTCTTCAGTTGTTCTATTCTGATTGGGGACGGATTTTGCAAAGTAAAACCCTAGGTATTCAGTTTTGGGATTGAGCTGAGTCTACAAGGAAAAGGGAGAATGGATTCTGATTCGAAGAAGGCATTATTTCGCGCTAAATTGAAGAATTCCCAGAAGAAGGAAAAACGACGTATAGATTCTCCTCTTGTAAGGTAACTTTTGTCTTTGCTGTTTTCGTATTTAGTTTGAATACTGTGATTCCAAAAACAAAAATGACCAAATTCTGTAATATTTTGTAATTTTATAAATCACATGGATTGAGTTTGAAGGTTTCAAATTCCAATTCCTGAGATGAGCAATTGAGAATGTTGGTTTGTTGGTATTTTTGTTCATGTATTCTACTATTTCCTCTTCTCTCTAAACCAACCAAGGCTCTTTCTGAATATTTTTCTTTCTTTTCATGTCTTGTTTTGTACTTATACGTATATGATACAGGTATAATGAGTCTGATGAGCCGGTATGTAGAGTCTGTAACATCGTCTTAAAGTCCGAGTCTCTTTGGGATTCACATCAAGTGTCTCGTAAACATCGTGAGGTGATGATCAATAATGTCATACTACTAATACTATTTATTTCTTCACTGCAGAATTATACATATAGCTATATATGTATGTGTGTGTGTGTGTGTGTATATTAGTTTGTGCTTGATTATGGAGACTAAGAATTGTTGGTGGTTGGTTATTTTGTTTTTATTCTTTTTACCTCCCAACTTTTTGACCATATGTAATCTTGTACTGTCCTAATGAGAAGGCTGTGTTGGATTAGGCAATAAGCAATCTCAAAGCTGCTGCAGCTGGATTACCCAAAGGAAACAATGCAAAACCCGAGCCCCGTAAGGCGTTGTCTGAATCTAAACCTGAACATGTTGAAGATATTCAAAAACCAGGACCTGAGAGCTCTAGAGAATCACCGAGGCCTCAGTTGTCTTCATCAGGGCTTCCTCCAGATTTTTTCGATAACATTGGCACACAAAATCCGAACTCAGGTATGAAATTTTCCCCCTTTTTCTTAAAACTGTTTAAAGGAATAATTTGGAATTGAAATGAGCTTGCTTTTTATTTTCGTTTTCAGTTTTGTTGTTGTTTTTCCTGAATTTTATGGTCGGATATCGCACTATCTGTTCTGCCTCTTGGCATGTCGCTGAATTTGTTTCACCTTTGTGTTTATCATGTTGTGGTGTTATTTAAGGTGAAAGTACTGAAGGGATTAGACTTGAATCTCTAAAGTATTATTGTGGGTCGAAAATTGGAATTGCACTTGACTTGATACTTTGAATGAAATTGTAGAAAAGAACTCTGTTCAAGTGGAGGTTGAGAAACATAAAACTCCTAGTGGTAGAGAACTGACACAAGCATTGAAGATTACTGGTTCAGAAGCAAAGCAAGCAAAGGGAGCTCTTCCAGAAGGCTTCTTCGATAATAAGGAAGCTGATTTACTTGCGAGGGGCATAAAGCTTGTTAAGCCAGATGTCAAGTAAGTCCAATTCGATTCGTATTTATATCAAGTTTATATAAATAGTTTGCATGTATGCACCTGCCAGTAGCTGAAGGCTCTCATCTCATGTCTTCAATCATAGACCTTGAATTCGGAGATAATGTTATTTACATTTTTATTTCTTTATTATTGAATTCAAAGCAGCTATCTCAAGTTTTGTCTAAACATTTTTGAGCTAACTATATTTTGAACACAAGATTTTCTTTGTTTCATGTCTATCACTTCATTTTCTGTTCTCGTCAAGCATGGAACAGCCTGTTAATGTAAATTTGTGTTGAATTTTTGTTAAGAGATGAATACAAAGAATTTGAAAAGTTGATCCAAGAGGACTTGCAAGAGGTGGACAATCGTTTCGAAGAAGAGGAGGTAACACTATATATATATATATATATATATATAAACATTTATTTATGTATTTATTTGTTTATTTATATATAGTATATACTCTGTTCAATGACACATTAAACTCTTCTAGTCCACTATAGGACATTTATCTAAATGAAAAGGCTGTAATAATTTTCTGTTGTTCCGATTATGCTGCAGTTTGATGCTGCTGAAATGATAGAAGAGGCTGAATCTGTGGAGCAAAAGTGAGTTTAGTAAGCAGAAATGCTCTTGTTGCATTCTCTTCCACCTTTGTTTTATTTTATTTTTCCAGAAAATACAATGTCACTACGTAAATGGCAATATTTAAGCAACTGCATAAGAGTGGAACCCAATTATTTTACGAGATAGTTTTTTTTCAGTGTAAGGTGTGTGGCGGCGCGTCACTTGCGACCCTGAAGAACAGCACCTCTTTTTCACGTCAATTTTACTTATCATTGGTTTTTTTCTGTTTCTATTTGTTCAGGACTTATAGGGAGAAAGTGGAACTCCTGAGGAAGAGGAAAGTGGACTTGAAGGCTGCTCGGTCTGCCAAGCAAAGCAAAGGCTCGAAGGAGGTTGTCAAAGAGAGGCCAAGTCCTGAGAAGTCATCCAGTGATGACGACAGTGATGAGAATTTTGCAGTCGATTGGAGAGCTCAACATTTGTGAATAAAACTTCTTTTTCGTCCTTCAAACGAAGAGATTAAAAAAAAAAAAAAAAAAGATTACTCTTCCAAAATTTGTTGGCATCCTTAATGATATGATCTTGAAGAGCTAAAAGGCCACAAAAGCCTCAAATGTGCACCATTTGACTGACTGGTTATTGCTCTTTTGTTGCAATTTTGTACACTTATACACTTACAAGTATTTGCTGAGCTTCTGAGGTTGCATGAAATCCAGCACAGGGATATTCCCCCTGTGGTTGGCACAATGGTTGGCACAAATTATAGATCGGGAAGGAGAAATTTTTTTTTTTTTTTTCTATTCTACAGTCTAATTATTTATCTACTTTTTTTTTTCAAGAGAGAATGAATTTCATCGTGTATATTGACATTTCCGGCTACTTATTTCATCACATCTTTAAAATACAAAGAATAGGATTTAACATCTCAGAATTCATATTAAGTAAATCAAAAAATATAAATTCATAAATAGAAGTTTGCTAATAACTTAAGATTAAAATCGTTCTATATATGATTAATGATAGACTCAGTTAGAATTTTTATGCTTAACGGAAATTATTAGAAATTTATTTTGTGTATGTGTCCCAATTCTACACAGTTTCATTATGTGTAATACACTCATTTATGAAATTTTTGGTGATATTCATATAATATTTAATAATATATGTACATAAAATAATGAATAAACTCTTTTGTTAAATAATTAATAAATATCATATTACATCTCATGCTTTTAAGACATCATTCTCAACAAATTATTGTGTCAAATTTGCCACCAAATACAATATATGTCAAATTTGACATTTGATTACTATTGCTTAATATGTTTACTTTTCATTTAATTATTGTAACATTACATTTTTAAATTATTTTAAAATGGAAATTTATTTTTACAACTTCCAAAATTAATGACTATGGTAAAAAATAGATTTAACATTTAAATAATATTATTCACGGAAATAAAAATAACATGTCAAATATACTATTTGTCAACTTTTTGATGCCAAAATTTGATATCCAAATACCGCTAGGCGAAAGCGCGGATAGGTTCCACGCGGACCATGCTCTCGGCTCTTGTTTGTGAGGCAGAACAAAAACTAGGATTTGTGATTAGTAATTAGACCATGGCGAAGTTAATTTCCTCAAATAACAGAAATTACATTAAAATATTTTAGGGAAGGTGATATAAAAAACAAAAGGAGAGAACTTGACGTTTTAGGAGTATTTTAATCCCCATAGTCTCATTTTTTTAATCACATGACGGAAAAAACCAAGTTGTCTTTTCTTTTCATAGGTTTACGCATAAAATTCGAATAAAAAATTTAACAAAACAAAAGGATTTAAACTGTAGTCTAAATTTATATATGAACCAAATACTACCTAATTCTATGTTATGACACAATGTGATCTAATGTGGCCATATGCACAATAATTTCTTCACCAACATTATAGAAACTTAGGCAGCATAGTCTAATTAAATAATCTAGTACGTATTGGGCTTAGAACTAATGCCCCAAGGCCCTAAAACCTATTAAACCAGCCTTTCTTTTCTTCAGTTCCTCACCCTCTCATTCTCTCTCCCACCTCTCTCTCACATCTCATAGCCATTTTTCATGGACGCCACTGGCAAGTTTTCAAGCAACACGGACCGCTATCGAGGAAGCTCATCGCCGGACCCGCCAAACCCGAACTCTTCTCATGATCTAACTCTTTGTCATTCATCAAAAGAAGATCAACTCCGAAAGATTCAACTTGACAAAGATTAAATGAATTAAACAATATTCCTACTCGGTTTTAGCTCACCCCTGTTTTTTTGTTCAAGTGGAGAACCACTTGACTAGGGCAACCAGACTGATTAGAGGTGGTGATAATTCACTTGGATAATTTAATATTTTTACTGATGTTTCTGGTCGGAGATATTAATTTAAATATCATGGATTTTATATAGATACTAGTCAAAAACACGCACAAATGTGCACGTTACACATTTAAAATAATAGTTATACAAATTGTTGGGAAAAAAAAAAAAGAAAAAAGAAAGGATAAAATAATTAAAGATAACAATGTGAAAAAAGGTGTGAAGCAAAAGACAGGAAAATAGACAAAAAAAGAAAAAAAACTTAAGAAAAAAAACTTTTGCGAAATGTTTCGTAACTTAAGTTAAAATTTATGAGGATCAAATGTATACTTTTGCGAAATATTTCGTAACTTAAGTTAAAACTTATGAGGATCAAATGTAAACTTTTGCGAAATGTTTCGTAACTTAAGTTAAAATGAAACGTGGGGAGCAACAAAACGCACCCCCACCCCGAAACTTATTCTCCCTTTTAGGGAGAGTATGGATAAGATAAGTATAACGATACTTAAATAATGTCACATTTGAGTCCTATTTAAAAACAACAGCATTTATGAAAGTCATATTTAAAAAGGGAAAAATAGAGAAAAGAAAAAAAAATCAATTAGAAATTTGCAGCGACTTATCAATTATAACGACACAAGAAGTGTGGTTGTACAAATCAATTAGAAGTCCACAGGGATGACTAATTATTTTTATGTAGCGACTTATTTTTTTTAATGTAGCTAAAGGAGGTAATTAATTAAATTAACATAAGAAATTTGCAGACCCCTAATTATTCTCGTCTTTTTGAAATTCGGCCATCCATTTGAGACATTAGACCTCATGTGGTTACTTAGAAAAATTTATTAGCTTCACGTACATGATTATATACGTATAAAAGCCTCTAATATATATCACACCATCTTTTTCATTACTTTTTAACTCGTTACATTAGCAGTAGATTAGTTAAATTTTGATTTCTCTTTGTTTATAAATATATAACTTAATATATCTTTGCGTATGACACACGCTCTCTATCTCAAACCTGAAGAACTGATGGATATATGTTAATTTCATAGAAGTGTTTTGTACCATTAATATTCCGAATTAAAATTTTCAGAGTTACTAAAATAAAGAAATATCTATAATAGAAAAAAAAAAAAAAAAAAAAAAAACAGAGAAATATCTTATTACAAAGTACGCTTATTAGTGTTATTACTATTTATGATCCAATCTTCTATGAAATCATTTCTAGTAAATATGCTCTAAAAGGTTTAGATTATAATGAAATTAAAATTCGTTTTACTTGGTTGATGTGTGACAAGACAAGATTCCTATTAAATACATATTTGACTGCGGGACCCCTACGTAGTTATAGAATTAGGCAAAATCTTACTGTATTCATGCATTCAGGTCCCCATATATGAAGGCATCTATTTATTATGATAAATAAGTCCACTTAGGCACGTATAATATTAATTTTTCTTCTTGATCATGATCTTCATTATCTTTCATCTTCTTAAGATTAATATTAATGCTGAATTATAAGATTGTTAAGTTAGGGATGCAGATTCTGGTCTCAAATGCAGTCGCTTTATCTTAAACCAACACGTACTTGTATTCTGTTACAAAGATTAATTGAATCTTATACTACCACGTATTAACGTTTTGCTTCAAACAAATATTGATCAAATAAACCATGCAAATTCAAACTTACAAGCAAAAGCACGCTTTCCTAGCCTCGGATTTTCGGTCAATGTCTTCAACAAATCACTAATATAAATTCAATATCACATTTTCCTGTGTAAAAATCATCTCTAAATCAGTTTTCTAAACTCACTTATCTTCAATATCATGAGACTTATCCGCCAACTCTTTGACACAATGCGCTTCGCATTCGCGGATGTGGATTCGGAGGCGGCGACTGATGTTCAGCCAGGAAATGGCCACCGGAGCACTGAGTGGGCAAACGCATTGCTTCCAGTCTGCTTCGGAGCGTCGATGGCTATCAGTATGATGTCGATACAAGCTCGGTCGGAGATTCCGTCGACCGTCCACTTGGTGTCACTCGGCATTACGTTTGCCGCAGCTTCTTTCTTCGTCAGCAAATTCGTGGTTCTGAAGTTTCCGATGGCAGCTCATGTGCTCGAGCGAGTTGGCGTGTTCGTTATGGTCACGGCCTTCTTCGTAGCCATGTCGGTTCCGCTTCCTCTGTGTTTCAGAGCAACTACTTGGGCGGTCTACGTGGTTTCCTTGCTTGTCGTTTTGGTCTGCAATTGCTTATGAGGACCAGTATATGTGGAAAAATTATGGCTTCACACTTTGATGCTTTGTTTTTGGAAGTAAACTCTAATGCGATCGCTTTTATTGATGTTTGTCTGTTTGTTTATTTTAATTAGAAAATCATGTAGTAGGTACTATTTGAAAAATAAAGTATGGCTAGTGACATTTGCAATTTCAAATGTTGGATTATGTTAGTATCGGTTTGAGTCTTTTAACATTTTATAAGATAATATGAATAATGCAGAAATATAAAATAAAAGAACACGAGAGAAATGATATCGCGGTTCGGTAATACCATATTCTGCGGGGCCATGCCCAGATGATGAACAATCCACTAAGAACTCTTTTACAATTCAATTGGACTTAATCTACCCGAGACTCCCTCTCTAAGAAGAAGCCTATGAGCTTGTAATTTTTCAATGGACTTGAACAGCGAGATCCCCTAGACTTTTTAACATTGGAATCCCTCAAACTAAGTTTTTCTCCCGAAAAACACTCAAATCATCTCTCTGAATACAAGTGCTCACCACTGTCTCACAACCCATCAAAAACTCATCAAAAAGCGTACGAAGACTCAAGGGACACTTTCAATAAATAAGCAAAGTGTGAATAGCTTGACACCTCTTCAATTAATTCGCTGAACCAAATCTGTTGCAGATCCTTGTTCCAATAATAACTGCAACATAGCTATTACGGTCAACTTTCTCAAAACAAGTCCGAATCAAACTCTTTTAATTCTGAAACCTTCCCGAACTGTTATAAGAATCTGGACTAATTCCTAGGAGACAAAGGAAGATCATCCAGCCATGAAAATCTCAATCAAATATCAATCAAATCAATTTACTATCTTTGGATCAATAGTTGACTTATAAAAATAGAAACTACATTAAGTTTTCAGATCTTGCAGAAACCTTCCATAAAGAACTTGCCAGCTGCACATCTATTCTCAACCACAATCAATCAGCCAATCAATCCCAAAATACAATCAATCATTCCCAAAATAATGACAATCAAATACGATTAGAATCAATACAACATTTATGAAACAAATCCCAACAGATTATAAACTTGAATTTGGTCTATTATTTTAATTGGACTTTAGAGGGGAAAAAAAAAAAAGAACTGAAAATGAAATGCATATATGGTTGTTGATTTTGAGTTGGGTGGCACGTGGTTCCGGTGGCAGTAGGCGACGCGGCAGTCACGCGGTTTTGCAGATCATGATGTGGTGTGGGCAGCAGTGTCAATGGTGTCAGTGGTGGAGGCGACATGCAAATGGAGGAGATGGCAACAGCTCGTGGTCTGCTGGGCGACGACATTACAGTTTTTTCAAGTTTTAATTTGTTGAATTGTGGTCATATGTTGTAATGTGATATATTCTTTGTTGTTTTTAATTGTTCATTTCTTTTTGTAATATTTTTGGCCGTGTTTGTATTTTTTTTTTAATAGTTTTAATTGTTTTGTTCCACTTACTAAATTGTTGTTACATATCATTTTGTTTTGTTGCATTTTGAGTTTTTCAAACTCCTCACAAAAATTTGTATTCATTTGTTTTGATAATGTTATTGTCGTCAAGATAATAAAACAGTTTTCTTATAAGTAATCATTTTTTTGTCATTGTGATTATTTCATTACTATGTCCACAAAAAACGCTACACTTTATTATAAAGAAAACCGAGTTAAAGCAAAAAACAAAAGAAGTATACTAACCTTTGCAGGAGTTGTTTGATTTGGTGATTTCATTATTATAAAGAATTCTGTCATTGTAAATATTTCATTATCATTTCTATAAAAGATGCTACACTTTATTATATAGAAAACCGAGTTACAGCAATAAAACAAAGATCATTATTATAAAGAAAGTTGAGTTATAATATAGAACTTGGACGAGCTTAGAATATAACAGCTTTTGGCTCATAATAAGAGTATCAGATGATGTTTAGTACGAGAATTCATATTATAATTTAAATTATAATTATAATTTGATATAATATTTTTTTATAAAAAATACACGTAAATTAAAAATAATTTTAAATCATAATTCTAAATACATAAACTAAACGTCCACTAAAATTTTGATGTGTCTGTTGTAAGACTGGGATAGGATAAAGAACAAACATAGAATTTAGAGAGGAGAATAGAATCCAGAAGGAATAGAATTATGATAGAGAAGAAGAACCACGAGTGAGATAGAAATCGAGGAAAAAATAAGAACTCAAGAGATGGAAATAAGAAATTGAATATTTTAATCATCAAACTCTGAATAAGAATTACATTCACCAAGGTATTTATAGAAATCAAAAACTAACAAAATAAAGTTCATTGGATTCAAAATAATCATACAACATAAACATGATCCTAATCTAAAATAAAATACTAACCATAAAACATATCGTAAAAATACTCTCGCCAGTCATTTTCTTTTTTTATGCTCTCTTTATTCTCTTCTCCGTCTCGACCTTTACGTCTGATGGGACTTTTTCGCACTTCTTGACATTTTTGCTCGGATCGCTATTCGATAAATGGGACTTAAATCGAGTGATACCTCCACCCTTGATTTCTAGGCCACAAAAAGAACATATCACGCCATTGCTATTGCCCTCTATGGTGGAGCAATACTTCCATGCCCAATCTCGTTTGTTCCAAGGAATTCCAGTAGTCTTACCTGCGAATATTACCATATGTAGGGGGATCCCATATCATAAATATTATGAATTAAGTTAAGAGTAATTAGATAAATTACAAACCATGGAAAGTTAATCAAAATGCTAAATTGGTTGGAAAAAACAAAAAACAAAAAAAAAAAAAAACAAAAACAAAAACGGGTGAAGTAATTAAACAACTAAAAATGCTTCCCCATAAATCATTAGAAGCTATCCATAGTACAATGCATATAGTTGATGGTACATAATTCAATTAGATTATCAATGGCCAAATTTATAGAATCGAATAGCACTAAGAAAATTTAAACTACGTCCACGGCTTATCTAGCTCTAATTTTGCTCTAGGAGCATAGTTTAGGTAGTCGTTTCACAACTCTAGTCACAAAGATCTCATTAATATATTGATCTGAAATATATAATCTACAAGGTTGCACACCAGACCTTTTGCAAAATGCACCTATAAAGTTTGTTTCTATGGCGTGTGCGGATAAAGCAACCTAAGGTTCCACATTCCTACACGAAATGATATCAAAAAATTAATAATAAAAATAAATAATAAAATGTTCTAGATAGAATGTTTTACGTCGAGTACTTTTTGCGGCATCTTTTAGGCTAGTACCGGGTACAGTATTGATAGTTTTCTCTCCCGTGGCATGCCTTTCTTCACTTGTTCCACCTACGGCCAAGCTTAAGAAGGTACCCTGACTAATATTATCACCTCGCACTTCGACTGGCTCGGTCCTTGGTGTCGTTTCTAGACATTTTGCGTTTGGATAACTTGGCTCTGGTTAACAATCTTCCATCCGAGGTTTCACTCGGATTTTCCTTTTCGAATAACATGTCATTGATTTGTTGTAGAACAGATTGAACAGCCGGTAAAGAATCAGAAATAAGTTGCTTAATCACCTTAACGTGTTAATACTAATAATATTACAAATGACTAATATATTGGTCTAGAATGTTTTACCTCAAATAAAAACTGAACATATGTATGTATAAATCAATTAAACATGCACGTCGATTAATCATTAGAACCTGTCGCATACTATCAATTAGATTACTATTTACTAGTGTGCGGATAATGCAACCTAAGGTTCCACATTCCTCCACGTAATGAGCAAAAAATTAGTAATGAAAATAAATAATAAAATGTTCTAGCTAGAATGTTTTACCTCGAGTACTTTTTGCGGCATCGTTCAGGCTAGTACCGGGTACAATATTGACATGACTTTCTTCAGTTGTTCCATTTACGGACAAGCTGATGGAAGCACCCTGTCTAATATTATCACCAAACACTTCGGCTGTCCTTGGTGTCGTTTCATGACTTTCAAATTGCTCGTTCCCGAATTCTTTCATAAAATTTTGAACGTCTCGTTCAAAATTAATACTATGTGCTTGTTCTTGACTTGAGTTGTATATGTGAGAGAAAGACGCTGTAATAGAAAAGTTAAAATTAAATTTTTATGAGAGAAAATATTGTAGCAATATGACTTAGTCATGAACATATCCTAACTTGCTTAATCACCTGAACGTGTTAATGGTAATAATGTTAGAAATGACAAATATATTGGTCTAGATGTTTTACGTGAATTAAAAACTGATCATATGCATGTATAAATCAATTAAACATGCACGTCGAGTAATCATTAAAACCTGTCGCATACTATATATATCGTCGATTAAATTAGATAACTATTTAATAGTGTAGTAAGTATATGAAATCAAGAAACAAACTTGATAACAACGAGAATTTGGTTTTCGTTCTAGCTAAATCCAATATAATTTCTATAACCAAGCTCTGTGAGCTATGGGAAAAGCAAAGCTGCTCCAAATTATTATACCAAGTGTAATTCTTCATGACCCCGAAATCAGAGTCTATAATACTCTATATAAGCTCTCTTACAACCATAGTGACAGCAGAACATGGCAAAATGACACGGAAAATAAGATAAATAAGGAAACGATAACCAACTAAGAAAGCACCTCCAACGACAAGTCGTACAGCAGTTGCAAAATCAACAACCCTTCTACATCAATTACGAAGACCTATAATTTATAGATATGTCGAACAGACAACATCTAAAATACGTCCATGACATATCTAGCTCTCCTTCTAGAAGCATAGTCGTCTAGATAGGTGTTTCACGACTCTGGTTATAATGATGTTATATATTAATCCCGAGTATATAATCTACAGGATGCATAAATATAAGAAGGTTGCATACCAGTCCTTTTGCAAAATGCACCTATAAAAAGCTATGTTTTTACTGCACGAGTGCGGATAAAGCAAGCTAAGTTTCCATATAATGAGCAAGAGACTAATAATACAAATGATCAATAAATAAAATGATCTAGAATTACCTGTGGTACTTTTCGTGGCCAATTCTAGGCTAGTACTGGGGACATTGAAATTAGTCTCTCCCGTGGAGTGTCTTTCTTCATTTGTTTCTTTTCTAGCCATCCCTAAGAATCTTCCCTGACCTGGCTCGATCCTTGGCTCTGGTAAATCTCTTTCATCTGAGGCTTCCCTCGGATTTTCCTTTGGGAATAACGAGTCACTGGCTCCACTCTGTCCGACCATGTAAATAGGTTGTAGAACTAGTTGAAAGGGTGGGAAGTTATTACGTTTTGTCGCAAATAGGTTGGGAAGTTGTTCTTGTTTGTTAATCTTCTCTAAGTATGTTTGTAGAGTTGAGATCAATTTGTCGATACACTGCTTCTGTTTTTCAAAGTCTTCGCAATGATTAGGCAAGAAAAACTCGAAGACATACTTGTCTGGAATACCACAATCGTTGTTGACCAGGAGGGGTATACTGATAGCAGAACGGATACTAAACGACTTGATGTCAGGATCCGGAAAGTCCGTATCGGGATTGGAAGATACGTCGGTTGAGAACCATGGCTGATTAGTCGCGAATGCTTTCCCTACGATGCCTTGATCTCTTAAGGAGTGCACCTCATGGCAAGGAAAAGTCCAGCTAATTCCCTTAACGAATAGTTCATGACGATAACGACACTCATTTGCGGAAGAAAAATCTAGCCACAGAATCCAAACTTGTACCATGCATAATTCTGTAGAATGGAAGACATATCTGACTACCTCTTTGATCTCTTTAGGTATAAAGTCACTGCATGTTTCACGAGACATCCTGTTGAAAAGTTGCCTTATTATTGTTTACCTCAGAAAGCACCGGAAACATTTACTAAATTAGATAACATTTATTACCTAATCTAACTGATCCAATATCAAGCAAGCCTGGCAACATAAAAGATTGAACGTCTGCAAATATGACACTGACGTATAAAAAAGAAATTAAAGTTTATAAGTTTTCGAACCAAATTCCTTTTGTTCTAAAGAATTAACAAATAAAAGAGGGTCTTGGACTAAATTTTTCGGTTTCAAGTGTTTTTTACACATTATTTACCTCCGATTAGGGATTGTTACTATAATTTTGAGATCACCTAAAGTGTGAAAGTCTATGTTAAAAGTTAAAAAGTGCAACCTTAATGAAAGTTTCCATTATATCAATAAGTTTTTCACGGAGAAGAAAAGTACAAAAGACTCGGAACCTAAGGGGAAAAACGGAAGAAAAAAAAAAAGAAAAAAAAAAGTGCTTGAGAATTGATAAATGTTTGAAGTTATGGTTGTAAAGCACGTACTGAGTCCAAAGAAATAAATTCCAATTTTTCTTCCCCTTAAAAAAGAAAAAAAAAAACACCCCTCTAAAGAAATAAATTAGAGGGGAAAGGAAGGGCTAAGCCCCCGGGACTTCAATAGCTTCGTCCCTTGTGCCACACTCCATTCTTAGACCTCAATTTAAGCGAGAATGAGGGAAATAGCGTGAACTTCAATAAATAAATAAATAAATAAATAATATATATATATATATAGCTTTATTATACAAAAATTTGGTAGGGTCAAATATAATTATCCAAAAGCTTTCTTCTGGTTCTAATAATTTTTAAATAAAACAAATAAAATTTGACCCCTCAATTTTTAAAAAAAAAAGTTCACCCTTAACTTTAAAAAATACAAATTCACCCTTCAACTTTTAAAAATTATAATGACCCATTATTTTTTAAATTTACAATTGACACCCTAATTTTTAAAAAAATACTTTTTTACCCAAATTTTAAAAAAACTTTAAAAAACACCCCTACTACCCCTGATAAATAAATGATTCGTTTACCTATTAAATGATTCATTTACCTCATTTACCAAGTAAATGTAAATGATTCATTTACCTAATAAATGATACATTACCAGTAAATGAAGCATTTATCTCATTGATGAGGTAAATGTAAATTATCCATTTACCCGGTAAATGATCCGTTTACCAAGGGTATAAATGCAATTGTTTTTTAAAAAATAGATCAAAATGTAATTTTTTTAAAAATTAAGAGGTTAAAATATAAACTTTTAAAAATTAAGGACTCAAAATATAATTTTAAAAGTAAGGGGTTGAAATATAATTTTTTAAAAAGTTAAGGGGTTAAAATATAAATAATTCAAAGTTTTAAGAGAGAAAAAACATAAGAGTAAAATTGGTACACAACATATCAAATTTGTCAAATATGTTGTTTATTTTCACGGCTGGTAATTATGCTATTTACCACAAATGACTTAAGAAAATAGTCTATATCTTACAATTTCCCCAATTTGTCCCACATCTCCGGAGTCTAAAAGATTTTTCCTCTTAGTCGCCCAAGCTACTAAATGATGATATAATTGATTTTTAAGGCCAATCTCACTCTCATAGTGTATTAAGACTAATTTGCGCAAGCCGCAAAGTACCACATTTCTCTAAAGAATTAGGTATAAGCCAAGAGTTTAAAGAAAGTTACGCAGAAAGATATCTAGATTGACAATACAACGTATTTTGTTGAATATACAAAAATTAAAAACTTAGAACGGCCTGAAACATAACCAATTTTGGCACCATTTTCAGATTCCATAAAACTTGATATTTAGACACCTAACACTTCAATTAGTACCATAAACGTGTCCTCACAAACCCTAACAATTTACATTAATGGGGGCAGCATAAGCAACAACATGGCTCGATAATAGCAACCTAAGCTCCCTCAAACAAGGTAGATTTGCTTTAGCACCAACTCATTACCAGATTATCACAGAGGGACCAAGTTGACCAAACCAGAAAAGTGAAAACTTGCTAAACAGGGCAGGGCACAAACACTACTATTGAGGACAAAAAAAGGTGGAAGAAATTAAAAAGAAAAAGACAATATCAGATGATAATCATTGGTAGGCAGAATACAAAACAAGACATTATCAATAAATCATGGGAACCATATACAAAGAAAAACTCATGTACCTTGATGGCAAAGAAGCAACCAGAGAGCTTCTACTGCAGGACGGCAACAAGCTCTGAGGAAGCGACGATCCGAAAAGACGACCAGCCACGAAATATATAGAGCTGCAGCGACGGAGCCCCAAAAAATATAAAACAAATATAAAACAAAAGTAACCTTGTTTAAGTCAAGAGTCTCCGACATATCGATATATCGATATATCGAAAAAAGTGATAATTCAATGTGTGGGTTTGTTTTTTCTTCCTTTTTTTTAATTTTTAATTTTTAATTTTCAATATCTCGACTCCAACGCGCGTGTTTGTTGTTTGACCCTCTCTCTCTCGCTCGCCTTTCTAGCTGCTAATGTGGATGTTTGAAAGTGGATATGTGGGGTCCAGTATTTTTCCCATTTCCTTTGGTTGAGTATAGCTACCTGGATGCCGTAAATGGAGAAATTAAAACTATTTGTAAATTTTGCTCAACAATTAAACATTTAACTCCACTTCTCTAGCTATTTTTACACAACTTCTCTGATTATAAATTATGCGGCTACTTTTTCTTCCATCCGAGAAAAGAACAATTTCTGACTTTGGTTATAGTCGCAGAGATAGAAAATTTTCTTTTAAATAACCCAATTTCTTGACCGACATCTTCTTCATTTACACTTCCATCATGTTAATTAGATGGTAATTCAATTATCCTTACCAGGCTCCACAATTACATCCAAAAAGTTCAAAAAGCAAGGGCCTGTTTGTTACCCTTTTTGTTTTTATTTTTCACATTTTTTGAAGCAAAAAATTGAAAACAAAATGAAAAATGCGTTTGGTGAAGTTTGTGTTAGAAAACAAAAACAAAAACGTTTTTGTCTTTTTGTAAAAAACTGAAAACAAAAAAAATACGTTTTCATTTTCACGTTTTTGTTTTTTGAAAACGGATTTTAGTTTTTTTTTTTTCTTCTCTCTCTTCTCTAGCCAAAGAAGACGCGGGACATCCGGCGAACGCCCACCGTCGCTCCTCTCCGACTGGCCCGCCACCAGCTTCTCTGACTGCCCACCACTGTCTTCTCCGACTGCCCGCCTCGCCCGCCGTAGCCGCTCTTCTTCCTCTGCATGTAAAAATTCACGATTCATTTAATATATTATTATTTAATATATTTAATAATAATATTTATTTTATATATTTAATATATTCTTAATTTAAATATTATTGTATTTAATTTATTATTTATTAATATATTATTAATTTAAATATTATTACATGTTTTCAAAAATTAAACCACCAAACGTAGTTTCAGTTTTTTTTAAAACTGAAATCAATCTCTGAATAAAACTACCAAACGCATTTCAGAAATAATTCCAAAATGAAAATGAAAACGTTTTCATTTCTATTTTCATACAGAAAACAAAATCATTTTGAAAATAATTCCAAACGCATCCCAAGTTTACAGTAGCTCGTGACTCAAGCCTCGCTTGCTTTGTGGGTTCAAATTGATGGGTTTTAATTTTTAGGTGAAGCTGTTAGGTAAGAGACTCAAGTTAATTTGAAAAAACCAAAAAGTAGTACTTTATATGTAAAAAATATTATTTATGTCATTTTACTTAAAAATAAACAAGTGTCATTCAATTAATGAGAATAAAGTCAAGGACCATAATGACATTAATTATTTAAAAAAGTATAAATAATAGAGTTGGAAAAAAATAATGGTTAAACTTAAAATTTTCTCAATGGGAAAATAACATTTTTGTATGTTTAGGTAAGTTATTGTTATTTATTTTTGAGCAATAGTTATTTTATGACTTATTAGGAGTCTATAAATAAGTATTTTGTATAAGGTTTTATGTGCTTAGAAAAAAGTGAGAAAAGACACAAGCAAAGGTTGTAAGGGATTTTTGGTACAGAAAAAATGAGTTTGTTGAATGTGTAATTCTAAAATTATTAGTGAATTTTTTCGAACCCTCTAAATCTTTGTCTTTTCTGTTTTTCTGTTATATTTGTTTCAAGTTATTTTTCTGCAATGTGGATGTATGGGTGTGTTTTCTTTAACAACTAATATCAGAGTTGTGGTGAAGATTAAAAAAAAGTCAAGATGATGTCTAGAATAAAATTTGAGTAGATTGAGCGGTTTGAAAAAAAAGAGTAATTTTAGCATCTGGCAAAGTATGGTGAAAGATGTTTTAATTCAACAAGTATTACTGAAAGCGCTGTAAGAAAAGAAGCCTGAAAAGATGATAGATGAAGATTGGAAAGAATTAGAAGAGAAAGCGGTAAGTACTATTCGTTTAACTTTGACTCCTAAACTGAAATATAGTGTTATGAGACGTCTCTTTTTGGGTCATGGACAAAATTGAAAAAACAAAGATTATATGTCAAAATCCTTAACAAATAGATTATATTTGAAGAAACAATTGTATAGGTTGAAGATGAATGAGGAAATTAATGTTAGGGAGCTTATAAATAATTTTAACAAGTGCATAACTCAATTGTTAAGTGTAGAGGTCAAAATTGATGAGGAAGATAAAGCAGTAATTTTATTGGCTTTCCTACCCAAATTCTATAAGACTTTGGTGACTAAACTTTTAGTTGAAAAGACTATATTGACTATAGATGGGGTGTGAACTGCTCTGCTAAAAACTGTAAATATGAAAAAGCCAAATAGTACGTCACATATTGAATAAGTTTTAATGGCGAAGTCAGATTCAAATAGGGGTAGGAGTAAGTCACAAAGGATATATTATAGTAAGAGAGATTATCATTGTCAATCATGTCCAAGGAAGGATATCAAATGAAACTATTGTCATACAACGGGGCATATTAGGAGAAATTGTGAAGAATTGACACAACATCTTGAAGAGAAGAGAAAACAAGAAAGCAAAACGACTTTAGATTCTGCAAATGTTGTTGGTGATGGGTATGACAGTGAAAATGGTGTTTATTTTGTATTGCTGATGAAAATATTTCTAACTACTCTTGCATTTTAGATTCTGGATGTTCGTTTTATATGGGTTCACATAAGGAGTGGTTTAATTCTTATAAGTATTGTGATGTTAGTACTTTGTTAATGGTAGATAATTTTAGTGTTAAAGTTTTTGGAATAGGTACTATAAAGATGAGGATGTTTGATGGAATTATAAAGAAATTAAAAAATATTAGACATGTTCTTAAAGAAAAGAGAAGTTTGATTTCTTTTGCATTATTTCACTGAGATATCGATATTTCAATTCTTTTCTACACCTTTTGATCTTCCTTTTCTATTATTATTTTTTAGTTCACACCTTCTAATCTTTTACTAAGGCATCGATATTTCGATATTTCGATATTTCGATTTTTCATATCAGCAAACGTCGAACGATGCATGTGCTTGGAGACGTCTAAACTCTAAACTTTACATAATCTCCAACAGTTAAAAAAGTCAAGAAATGGAAATTTCTTTGCGAGAGCATCATTATATATGGGAGTCACTAACTAAAATATCGATATTTCGATATATCGAAATGGAATTTTTTTTTTTTTTTAAACATTGATCGATGCGCAAATCAATTTGTCTATATGCCCCGTTCACTTCGCCGATTCGAGTTTAAAATTCGAGTTTTACTACAGTAAAAAGCTCTCAGAAACAGTCACATCTAACTTTTTTGCTACAGTAAAAAGCTCTCACATAACATCACATCTTAACTCGAATTAAAAACTCGAATCAATGAACTAAACGGGCCCTATATATGTTTTGTATGTATGCGGTAAAATCAATTCATATGAACAGTGGATTCCCCTTTTTGTCCTTCTTCCTTTCTTTATTTTGTTGCTTGCTGAGTGGGTTGTTTTGCCATTTTGCTCGGTATTGGAGCCTTATTTAATTAATTTCTACTCTCCTTCGATGGCCTCCCTCCGCTGCTTGGTTCATTTTGTGTTGCTTATTTTCCTCCATAGCTGTGTTTTTTTTCGCCGCTTTTTCTTTACCATTACAGTGATGATCTATATTTCTCTCAAATCCCCCGTCTTTTTCATGGCTCGTTCTTTGAAAGCCTTGTTCCTTCAAATTCCAACACTGCTGCGCGAACGATGCGCAAGGTTCGGTCTTGTCGAAATCAACGTCGGAGATTGGGCAAATATCATGGTTGGTTTGTGTCTCGCATCAGCCATTCAAATAGTCGTCCTCTCTGCTCAGATTAACTCGGAGCTCCCTACTATCTTCCACTTTGTCTCTTTTTCTTTTGTACTTGCCTTGGTTTCTTTCTTTCTTGGCAAGTTCACAGGTACCAGATTTCCACTCACTGCCCAAGTACTCGAACGAGTCGGCATGCTGTTTGCGGTGACGGGGTTCTTCATGGCCGTCACAATCCCGTTTCCATTTTGGCTCAAAGTAACCACCTGGGTGCTCTATGTGGTTTCCTTCGTGGTCGTTTTGCTTTGCAATTGCTACAATTTCTTTGATGAAGCGCAAGTGTAGATTAAAAGGCAAAGTGATTACAATTGCTTATGTGGCAAGTTTTTATTTTTTTTTTAATTTTTTTTTTTTGTTTTGGAGGGCAAGTTTGTACTGTCAGTTTGGTCTCTGGGATTTTGAGTAATTCCCTACTTTCACAGGTGAAATTGGTCATCTGTTGTGTTTCCTATAATAAAAGTCTATTAGGGTGTGAATTGGTGCTTGTACTGCAGTTCCATGATAAGGAATTGGTTGTAATAGTTTTTGTTATTTTCCTATAATAAAAGTCTATTAGAGTGTTGATAAGTGCACGAATTTGCACTTTTAATGTTCATAATTGTCAAATTATTTTATTAAATTTGTGATTTTAATTTCAAATATTCCTAAATTTAGAGGATTTAATTTTAATTGGATTTAGTTTATTTTTCAGGTTTTTAAAGAAAACAATTGGATTTGGGCTAGTTTACCAAGCAAAACCCAAAAGTTGAGCCCAAGAAAAGCCCAATTCGGCCCATCAGCCCATTGTCCAGCCGAGCCGAGCCGAGAGCCGCGAGCCAACCAGCCGCCACGTGTCGGCCACTGCCGCACCGCAGGCCGTGGGACCCAGATGCTCTCCAACCGTAGCACAACACGCGTCCAAGTGGGCTCCACTGCTCCCCCGCGTACGCGCGCTTGGCGCGCACCGCCCTTCCTCCGCGCGAGTCCTCCTCACGCGCGCGTCACCCGGATATTTCTTCCTCTCCGCGTGGGTCCCGTGTACAACAGCCCTCCAACCACGTTTCGCCACGTGTCCCATGTGCAGTTGCTTCCCCGTTGCTTCCCCACGCCAGCGAGCGAGCTTCGCGCGCACGACGCCCTTCTTCGCGCGACTTTCTCTCCCGCGCGCGTCAAGGCTTCCTCCGCGTGGGCCCAGCCAGTACAGCACGTCTTCCCACGCGCAAATCCTCTTGTGCCACGTGTCCCACCTCGTCAGCCTTCCTGCAGCACGGTTTTTAGATTTTTAACACATCCAAAACCCTATAAATAGGATCATTATCAAAGTGATTAAGTTGGATTTTTTTAGAGCCTAAATTCTCACATATTTTCTCGTTCTTATTCTCATATTTTCTTTTTAGAATTCTATGAGAATTATGTACAAGCTAGGCTAGAGTATTTAGGTGAGGCTTGAGATGATCCTATATGTGTAGTGACTTTATTTGGATTTTTGATTCTCCAATGGTTTGTAAGTTTTATACATTTGAGTAAATAATTTTCTTTTATCATATTTCTTCTTCTTATCAATATATTTTATTGTCAACTCTCATATAAATCTAGTCATGCTCTTTTTATGTGATTGTTGCATTATATTATATATTGATCGGTATTATTTTATGAGTAGTCTTTTACTGCATTATTGCCAACGGTATATTGTCGCTCTTGGATTTCTCATAAGATAATTTTTCCTAATTCTAAACGTTAGAATTTTATTTACTCGAATACATTTTTAATTCATATGTTCTTCAAATATTTATTTTCCGATTGATTGTTTGGGATGTGAAACTTTCAATTGAGTCAATTCATGAATCAAAATCCAAATAGGTGAACAAAGCATATGGAGGATTCTCAAGGCCTTACAACTTTTTATTATTGAATTTTCTTTATTTTAAATTGTTCAAAAAATATCAAAAACACTCATTCATTTTTCTTTGTTTGATTGCTTACTTTTCTAACGCTTTTTATTTGCTAATCATATATTGTTCAATTTAACACTTCCTCGTGGGATCGACCGTTCAAATTATACTACAATTGACCGCTTGTTTTTGTACACGTTTGGGCGTAACCAGGTGTGAATTGGTGCTTGTACTGCAGTTCCATGCTAAGGATTTGGTCTTAACATAATTTTGTCGTGCTCTTTTTTTTTTAATTATTATTGTTTTGAATTGTAAACACCTTGATTCTAAGTGATCCATGCATGGCGGTGTACTAATACCATATTTGTGATCTGTATTTGTATATTTCACACAACAGATCATTGGAAGGCTATGGCCAATTCTTCACAAATTCCTCTTCGTTAATTTAGCTTTGATATTTTGTATATTTGTGATCTGTATCTGTACTATTCTCTAATTATTTTTTATATTTTGACTTGTTTGTGTCTATTTTGTATACAGTACATTTTGTTTTAATTTTTCTACAAACAAAAAATCAAAATCCTTTCTTTTATTTTTATTTTTTTTTTAACATATGTTTTGAACACATAAAAAAAATGGTAGGTTTCGCGGTAACATTAGTTACCATGGCAAAAAAGAAAGAAAATAAAGACATAAAAAATAAGAGTTTTTGTAGTTGCAAACATAACTTAACAGAATAATACACTTGACTCCAATAAAAAGTGTAGGTTACGAATTTCTCAAGTGATTAATTTTAAATGATCATACACTTGATTATGAGCCGTTAGATGTGAGGCAAACCTCAGACGTTTGACCATATGTTTTCGCACTGAAACAATTAATTAATAACGTGCTCATAAGATGAATGGTGCAAAAGATGTGAATTTGACAATGAGCCCTGGTTGAACTTTTTGTATTGTAGGCAAGATTTCACCTACTCTATTCTTTTGGTTGGCTAACGATAGTACTATTTTGTTCTTTTCAACCGTTAAATATGTATCAAAAATTATCTGTTTTTTTTTTGTTTTATTTTTAATTATTATATCTGGATCAAAAACAGTTTGTTCTACATACTTATCAAATCTGATGTGAATTTAACCTAATCCAACAATAAAAAACTGACACTATCGATAAAATTGACCTATTAGAGAAACTCGTTTTGGAGATTTTTTTTTTTCCCTTCAATGAAGATATATCAATATTTCAATTTTTTATTTCAGCATTAAACGATCGTTCTATGTTCTTGAAGATATGTCAAGCTTTAGACCAACTTATGTAAAGCTTGACATGTATTTTCAAGAACATAGAATGATCCTTTAATGCTGAAATAAAAATGGACTTTCATTTTGTGATCATCACCGCGGAATTAAAGGCTAT
The DNA here is from genome assembly GCA_029231665.1 of Morus indica. Taxonomy (NCBI): domain Eukaryota; kingdom Viridiplantae; phylum Streptophyta; class Magnoliopsida; order Rosales; family Moraceae; genus Morus; species Morus indica. Next base: position 18,924,003 of record JACAGA010000009.1, on the reverse strand, counting down.
TTAGACCAAACCATTACAGTCATCCACTAAAAAGCAAGGAAATTTTTTAATCAGTAATCAAATGGCATTTTTAGTAAATTATCGACATTTGAATTCTCTAGTGCCTAGAAATTCCTAGATATCGATATTTCTCTTTCCGCATAAACCTTATCCTGCTTCGATGAATACTTGTCTATACATAAATTTTTGAATTTGGAATTTCGATCAAGTTGGTATGTTGTTTCGGTGACGGGATTCTTCATAGCCGTCACAATCTCATTTGAATTTTTTGGTTCAAGGTAACCACCTGGGTAATTTACGCGGTTTCCTCATCGGTTTTCTTTGTGTTAAGTTGTGACATATGCAACTTTTTCTTATAACTTTTTTTTTTTTTTTTATCATAATGAAAAAACTACAGCGGTTGAAAAAGAACTTAATCTCACCTTAAAGCAAATCTTTTTAAATTTTATTTGTCGGTGTTTTCGTGATTTATTTTCTTACAATTTTATTACTCTCGATACATCTAATTATTAACTTAATCTAATTCTTAACATTAAAATTGCTACAATTTCTTTGATGAAACACACGCTTAAAAGAAATCTAATTGAGGCGAAAAGATTGCAATTGCTTATGTGCCTAGTTCTTACTTTATATTCTTGGGATTTTGACTAATTCCTTCCAGCCTTTCTCCCCCTTATATAAGGACATTAGGACATGTTTAGTACACCGTAAAGTACTCCGTATTGTATTGCTTAATAATAATACAATGTTTGGTGACACTTATACATTGCATAATTTAATACGAGATTCAAAATTAATACAATACGAAGTGTGATATCTGGTCAAGTTTGGTACCTTATATTGTACTGTAGTGTATAAGGTGTATTGTACTGTATTATCATAATACAATACGATATTTGGTATAAGGGGTCAAAATTCAAAATTTTAATCATTTTAGGGTCATAATGCAAATTTTGAAAAAATTTGGGGTTAAAATATAATTTTTCAAAAGTTTTGGAGTCAAAATTAAATTTTATAAAAATTTTGGGGTCAAAGTGAAATTTTATAAAAGTTTTAGATCAAATATAATTTTACAAATATTTTGGGATCAAAATGTAATTTTAAAAAATAAAAAATTTGCATTGTACCCCTTAAATTTTTCAACAAGTAGGCTACATTGGCCCGACCCCGATCCAGTCTTACCTAGCCCCAACATAAATTATTGATCCACTATAAAATAATACAATACAATACGCAAAAAATGAGCTATATTCAACAATACAAGATAGACCGTATTAATTTATCATTCGTATTAGTTTATACAATATGATAGTTACACAAAACATTATATTATTGTATTATTATATAATATAGTGCTTTAATACGGTCAAATAAATATGCCTTAATAGGAAAAAAAAATATGCACTAGACCGTATTATGCAATATAACATAAAATATCATATTAAATACATATAAAATATTTTACAAATATCAAGGCTGAGGGTTTGGTTTTGGAACCGATGTTGGGGTCAAGTTTTAAGATGGTAGTGATGGGTTTATATTTTTTTACAAAATTATATTTTGACCCCTAAGCTTTTTAAAAATTATGTTTTGACCCATCAATTTTTTAAAATTACATTTTGACCTCTCAAATTTTTCAAAATTATATTTTACTCCTTAATTTTTTAAAAATTACAATTTTACCCCCTCTTCTATTTTTTTTTGCAAAAAGACCCCTATGTAGTAACTCTATTTTCTTTCTTGCTTCTCTAAATGTTGAGTTCGGATCAAGATTAGAGTCGAATTAGGTTATGATTAGACTTAAATTTTATCTTAATACAAACTAATTAAATAGATTACAATGGTAAAAATAGTATAATGTTTAATAATACCACCAACTAAACACTATATAGTATAAAATTATACAATCCAATAGAATTCTATATGATACAATACAATACAGTGTACTAAATATGCCCTTGTGGATCGAACCATGGTGATGGTGTCAATATGTTTTCTTTTTAGTGATTTCCTTTGTCAATGTTGTAACTAGTGTGGCACACTAACATTTATGATAGATATATATATATAATATAATATATTTTTTTTTTTTTTTTTCTAAAGAGAGTTATGATTAGTTTTACTTTCTAATGAAAAATGACCAAAACGATTTTTTTTTTTTTTTTTTTCTGGTGTTTGAGTGTTTCTTTTTCACCTTTCACAACAGATTTTAAAAGTTTGTACACAACTTTGGCTCTTGTCATAAACAACAGCAACCTTCGGAAAGTAACGTGCTAATTCCATTGAACTTTAAAATTACTGCAAAATGTTCTATCAAGCTTGGTCTATTTTCTAAAGAGAAATAGTCATGTTCAAGCCGCGTAAGCTAATATTAAGGAGAGGTTTTGAAGAATACCCAAAAAAAAAAAAATTAATCTTTCAATTTAGATTACAGAAATTTGTGCTTTGAATCTGTGCTCCACAAATAGACAGCTAAAAGCCAATAAACTATGATTCACTTATTGACCTGATAATTTGTAGTTGATTACTTTATTTTTCTCCTGTTAAGCCTGGTTTGAGAATAATCTTTTACTGTGAATCCATTTTTTCTTTCTAATTTTTGAATATGCCTCCAAATTATCTCTCTCTAAAGTTTTATTTGCTTTTAAAATTTACGTACTATTAAAATAATGGAGGTTCAAAAGGTTCTTCCAAGTTTTTTGTTTTCTGATTAAAGACTAGATTTCTTGAAATAATATATTGGAACGCTAGCTGAATATAAGGTATTGGCCTTTTAAATCTGTCACTTGAACACCGATAATCCATCAATTTAGTATTACATGGCAGAAAAGTCGAAAGTTTTTCCACACGTGGTATTACTCGATCCCCTCCAAAAGTTTGTGGCAAGCTCTGTTATTATCTCCCTAAAAAGCTTGGCTTAAGAAATATATTTACCATAGGTCCATTTTTTTGTCTCTCCAATTCTTGAATGTCCTTCCTGATTATTTTCTCTTAGTATTATTATTTGCTTTTAGAACTTACAATAGTGGGTAATTTACAAGGTCCAAAGGTACTTCCAAAGTTTTCTTAAAATTAAGAGGTAAATTTATAGTGATCTTTGAGGTTTTTTCTCTTTTATAATTAGTCCTTATACTAAAAAGTGAATTAATTTAAATCTTGAACTCTTAATGTTTCAAATTTAGTCTCTCTGTTATATTCCGTAAAGTTTTAGATGAAAAATATTAACATATTAGTAGTTAAATAATAAATTGTTGGCCATCATTTCTTTCAAAAAGGAAGATTAGAAGTCCAATACAAAACATAGAAAAGAGTCCGTACACCTAAATTCATCAATGATAAACAAAACTATACAAATCTATCCATAATCAGATTTTGCTCCAAAACAAAAAGATTTAGAGTCCGTTTGTTTTCTATATTCATCCCTTACTCTGAATCATGATTTATAATTCTTTATAGTGTTTTCTCTCATAAAAAATACACGTAAAATGAAAATAATTCTGAATTATGATTTCAAATACACGAACCAAATGTCTACTAAAAAACCTGTCTATAGTCACAAGGAAGGATGCACCAAAGGGACTAGTTCATAGTAGCATAAATATTAAAAAGTTCTATTTCACATGTTTAAACTCATTTATTTTTTATTCGCCAAAAAAAAAAAGAACTAGTCGCATAATAATTAAAACTTCTATTTCACATGTTTAACTCATTTATTGTTTATTTAGCAAAAAAGAAAAAAAAATTATCGTAAATGGATCAATTACGAAGGAATTTAAGGACCACAGTGCAAATTACACAACCTATACTCAACCTAAAAAGTGAAGCAAAAATATATTCACCTAACGAAACTCAGTGTAGATTAAAAAAACGAATCCGCTCAAATTATTAAACAATTTATTTTTTTCACAATTCAAATTATAATTTAAATTTTATTATTACAATAATTTTTTTATAAAAATTTAAATTTAATTTTTATTATAATATTTTTTTTATATACACATCTTAAATTAAAAACTTTAAAACCCGTTTATTTCATATATAATATATATATAAGAAATTTCATTTTATAATTTAAATTATAAATTAAAAATAATTTTAATATCATAATTTTAATTCATTGACCAAACTTCTCCTTCTATATTCTGAATCAAAGTATCCCTTCTGTTTAGCCTAACTCTGTACAAGACTCGTTCCATGGTCGACCGTATCCGCAATCCCCAACTTGAATTTCCTTTCTGCTTGTGCAAATGACAATGCCGAAGTAAAACTTTGGTCCCATTAATTCTAATTTCTCAAACCCACCCTAATCTTCGGTAAGAGACTTTCTGTTCTTGCTTTTTTTTTTTTTTTCTTTTTCTTTTTCTGTTTATGATTTCTTTATGTAAATCCGGTTGTTTTATTTCCTCTTCAGTTGTTCTATTCTGATTGGGGACGGATTTTGCAAAGTAAAACCCTAGGTATTCAGTTTGGGGATTGAGCTGAGTCTACAAGGAAAAGGGAGAATGGATTCTGATTCGAAGAAGGCATTATTTCGCGCTAAATTGAAGAATTCCCAGAAGAAGGAAAAACGACGTATAGATTCTCCTCTTGTAAGGTAACTTTTGTCTTTGCTGTTTTCGTATTTAGTTTGAATACTGTGATTCCAAAAACAAAAATGACCAAATTCTGTAATAGTTTGTAATTTTATTAAATCACATGGATTGAGTTTGAAGGTTTCAAATTCCAATTCCTGAGATGAGCAATTGAGAATGTTGGTTTGTTGGTATTTTTGTTCATGTATTCTACTATTTCCTCTTCTCTTTAAACCAACCAAGGCTCTTTCTGAATATTTTTCTTTCTTTTCATGTCTTGTTTTGTACTTATACGTATATGATACAGGTATAATGAGTCTGATGAGCCGGTATGTTGAGTCTGTAACATCGTCTTAAAGTCCGAGTCTCTTTGGGATTCACATCAAGTGTCTCGTAAACATCGTGAGGTGATGATCAATAATGTCATACTACTAATACTACTTATTTCTTCACTGCAGAATTATACATATAGCTATATATGTATGTGTGTGTGTGTATATTATTTTGTGCTTGATTATGGAGACTAAGAATTGTTGGTGGTTGGTTATTTTGTTTTTATTCTTTTTACTCCAACTTTTTGACCATCTGTGATCTTGTATTGTACTAATGAGAAGGTTGTGTTGGATTAGGCAATAAGCAATCTCAAAGCTGCTGCAGCTGGATTCCCCAAAGGAAACAATGCAAAACCCGAGCCCCGTAAGGTGTCGTCTGAATCTAAACCTGAACATGTTGAAGATATTCAAAAACCAGGACCTGAGAGCCCTAGAGAATCACCGAGGCCTCAGTTTTCTTCATCAGGGCTTCCTCCGGATTTTTTCGATAACATTGGCACACAAAATCCGAACTCAGGTATGAAATTTTCCCTCTTTTTCTTATTACTGTTTAAAGGAATAATTTGGAATTAAAATGAGCTTGCTGTTTGTTTTCGTTTTCAGTTTTGTTGTTGTTTTTCCTGAATTTTATGGTCGGATATCGCACTATCTGTTCTGCCTCTTGGCATGTCCCTGAATTTGTTTCACCTTTGTGTTTGTCATGTTGTGGTGTTATTTAAGGTGAAGGTACTGAAAGGATTAGGCTTGAATCTCTAAAGTGTTATTGTGGGTCGAAAATTGGAATTGCACTTGACTTGATACTTTGAATGAAATTGTAGAAAAGAACTCTGTTCAAGTGGAGGTTGAGAAACATAAAACTCCTAGTGGTAGAGAACTGACACAAGCATTGAAGATTACTGGTTCAGAAGCAAAGCAAGCAAAGGGAGCTCTTCCAGAAGGCTTCTTCGATAATAAGGAAGCTGATTTACTTGCGAGGGGCATAAAGCTTGTTAAGCCAGATGTCAAGTAAGTCCAATTCGATTCGTATTTATATCAAGTTTATATAAATAGTTTGCATGTATGCACCTGCCAGTAGCTGAAGGCTCTCATCTCATGTCTTCAATCATAGACCTTGAATTCGGAGATAATGTTATTTACATTTTTATTTCTTTATTATTGAATTCAAAGCAGCTATCTCAAGTTGTGTCTAAACATTTATGAGCTAACTATATTTTGAACACAAGATTTTCTTTGTTTCATGTCTATCACTTCATTTTCTGTTCTCGTCAAGCATGGAACAGCCTGTTAATGTAAATTTGTGTTGAATTTTTGTTAAGAGATGAATACAAAGAATTTGAAAAGTTGATCCAAGAGGACTTGCAAGAGGTGGACAATCGTTTCGAAGAAGAGGAGGTAACACTATATATATATATATAATATATATATATATATATATATATATATAAACATTTATTTATGTATTTATTTGTTTATTTATATATAGTATATACTCTGTTCAATGACACATTAAACTCTTCTAGTCCACTATAGGACATTTATCTAAATGAAAAGGCTGTAATAATTTTCTGTTGTTCCGATTATGCTGCAGTTTGATGCTGCTGAAATGATAGAAGAGGCTGAATCTGTGGAGCAAAAGTGAGTTTAGTAAGCAGAAATGCTCTTGTTGCATTCTCTTCCACCTTTGTTTTATTTTATTTTTCCAGAAAATACAATGTCACTACGTAAATGGCAATATTTAAGCAACTGCATAAGAGTGGAACCCAATTATTTTACGAGATAGTTTTTTTTCAGTGTAAGGTGTGTGGCGGCGCGTCACTTGCGACCCTGAAGAACAGCACCTCTTTTTCACGTCAATTTTACTTATCATTGGTTTTTTTCTGTTTCTATTTGTTCAGGACTTATAGGGAGAAAGTGGAACTCCTGAGGAAGAGGAAAGTGGACTTGAAGGCTGCTCGGTCTGCCAAGCAAAGCAAAGGCTCGAAGGAGGTTGTCAAAGAGAGGCCAAGTCCTGAGAAGTCATCCAGTGATGACGACAGTGATGAGAATTTTGCAGTCGATTGGAGAGCTCAACATTTGTGAATAAAACTTCTTTTTCGTCCTTCAAACGAAGAGATTAAAAAAAAAAAAAAGATTACTCTTCCAAAATTTGTTGGCATCCTTAATGATATGATCTTGAAGAGCTAAAAGGCCACAAAAGCCTCAAATGTGCACCATTTGACTGACTGGTTATTGCTCTTTTGTTGCAATTTTGTACACTTATACACTTACAAGTATTTGCTGAGCTTCTGAGGTTGCATGAAATCCAGCACAGGGATATTCCCCCTGTGGTTGGCACAATGGTTGGCACAAATTATAGATCGGGAAGGAGAAATTTTTTTTTTTTTTTTCTATTCTACAGTCTAATTATTTATCTACTTTTTTTTTTCAAGAGAGAATGAATTTCATCGTGTATATTGACATTTCCGGCTACTTATTTCATCACATCTTTAAAATACAAAGAATAGGATTTAACATCTCAGAATTCATATTAAGTAAATCAAAAGATATAAATTCATAAATAGAAGTTTGCTAATAACTTAAGATTAAAATCGTTCTATATATGATTAATGATAGACTCAGTTAGAATTTTTATGCTTAACGGAAATTATTAGAAATTTATTTTGTGTATGTGTCCCAATTCTACACAGTTTCATTATGTGTAATACACTCATTTATGAAATTTTTGGTGATATTCATATAATATTTAATAATATATGTACATAAAATAATGAATAAACTCTTTTGTTAAATAATTAATAAATATCATATTACATCTCATGCTTTTAAGACATCATTCTCAACAAATTATTGTGTCAAATTTGCCACCAAATACAATATATGTCAAATTTGACATTTGATTACTATTGCTTAATATGTTTACTTTTCATTTAATTATTGTAACATTACATTTTTAAATTATTTTAAAATGGAAATTTATTTTTACAACTTCCAAAATTAATGACTATGGTAAAAAATAGATTTAACATTTAAATAATATTATTCACGGAAATAAAAATAACATGTCAAATATACTATTTGTCAACTTTTTGATGCCAAAATTTGATATCCAAATACCGCTAGGCGAAAGCGCGGATAGGTTCCACGCGGACCATGCTCTCGGCTCTTGTTTGTGAGGCAGAACAAAAACTAGGATTTGTGATTAGTAATTAGACCATGGCGAAGTTAATTTCCTCAAATAACAGAAATTACATTAAAATATTTTAGGGAAGGTGATATAAAAAACAAAAGGAGAGAACTTGACGTTTTAGGAGTATTTTAATCCCCATAGTCTCATTTTTTTAATCACATGACGGAAAAAACCAAGTTGTCTTTTCTTTTCATAGGTTTAAGCATAAAATTCGAATAAAAAATTTAACAAAACAAAAGGATTTAAACTGTAGTTTAAATTTATGTATGAACCATATACTACCAAATTCTATCTCATGAGTCATGACGCAATGTGATCTAGTGTGGCCATATGCACACTAATTTCTTAAGAACACATTTAAGAATAAATTAATTTAAAAAGGTAATGAAAAAAAAAATTATATAATTGTAAAAAAAATTTTAAGGGAGATATATTTGAAAATATATAAAAAGCAAAGATTAAAAGATGCAATAAAAAAGGAGGAAAAAGATGCAATAAAAGAAGACGAAGGAGGAAAAAGAAGAATAAAAAGAAAAAAAAAAAGAAGCTAAAAAAGTAAAAAATAAAAATAAAACAATGAAATGTTTCATTTTAAAAAGAAAATAAGTACAAAACTGCAAAAAAAAAAATGTACAGGCAAAAGAAATGACAATGAGTAGTTAAAAAATGAAAGAAATATGGTGGAAATTAAAGATAAATTACATCGAGAATATATATGAGAGAATAATATTTAGGAGTGCTATAAAAAGAAAATAAGAAGTTAACGGGGGAAGCATAATGGGTATTAAATAATTGATTAATGTGAACCACTAGATGAAACGTTGAAGTACAAAACTCAATTCAAGCTATTCCCCTCTCTTATTTATATCTATAATCTATAATAAGATTATAGACAAGCAAAGGTGTGAAGTTAACCACATATAAAATGCTCTGTCTTGGTCATAAAATACAAGAATTTTCTATTATATACACTTCACATATTGGATATCCTAAAGCGCGCAGACTACATATCATCCATTTGTTTAATTAATAATTAATCTTAGCGAAGCACTTTTAAGGTTAGACGAAATCTGGACCGTTCTTATATTCGATTAATTTACTGAAAGAATACAAGAAGTGTGGTTGTACAATCAATTAGAAGTCCACATGGATGAGTAATTATTTTTATGTAGCGACTTATTTTTCATTTTATTTTTATGTAGCAAAAGGAGGAAATTAATTAAATTAACTTAAGAAATTTGCAGACCCCTAATTATTCTCGTCTTTTTGAAATTCGGCGATCCATTTGACACATTAGACCTCATGTGGTTAGTTAGAAAAAATTATTAGCTTCACGAACATGATTATATACGTATATAAAAGCCTCTAATATATATCACACCATCTTTTTCATTACTTTTTAAATCGTTACATTAGCAATAGATTAGTTAAATTTTGATTTCTCTAATTTTATTTTTTATTTTTTAAATTACCCTTGTTTAGTTGGTAGTTTCTTACAATAGCGCATGGTTATTCTTTTATTTTTATCCCCTTTCTATCTTTCAAATCTTCAAAAGAGAAAAGCAAAAGAAAATTAAGTACCAATTTTATGTACAGTTATATATAAATATATAACTTAATCAATGAAAGTAAAAGCATAGAACTTCGAGTTATTTGTGTATGTTATACATAAATATATAACTTAATATATCTTTGTGTATGACATACTCTCTCTCTCTATCTCAAACCTGAAGAACTGATCGATATATGTTAATTTCAATGAAGTGTTTTGTACCATTAATGTTCCGAATTAAAATTTTCAGAGTTACTAAAATAAAGAAATATCTATAATAGAAAAAAAAAAAAAAAAAAAAAAAACAGAGAAATATCTTATTACAAAGTACGCTTATTAGTGTTATTACTATTTATGATCCAATCTTCTATGAAATCATTTCTAGTAAATATGCTCTAAAAGGTTTAGATTATAATGAAATTAAAATTCGTTTTACTTGGTTGATGTGTGACAAGACAAGATTCCTATTAAATACATATTTGACTGCGGGACCCCTACGTAGTTATAGAATTAGGCAAAATCTTACTGTATTCATGCATTCAGGTCCCCATATATGAAGGCATCTATTTATAATGATAAATAAGTCCACTTAGGCACGTATAATATTAATTCTGACTTTTTTCTTCTTGATCATGATCTTCATTGTCTTTCATCTTCTTAAGATTGATATTAATGCTGAATTATAAGATTGTTAAGTTAGGGATGCAGATTCTGGTCTCAAATGCAGTCGCTTTATCTTAAACCAACACGTACTTGTATTCTGTTACAAAGATTAATTGAATCTTATACTACCACGTATTAACGTTTTGCTTCAAACAAATATTGATCATATAAACCATGCAAATTCAAACTTACAAGCAAAAGCATGCTTTCCTAGCCTCGGATTTTCGGTCAATGTCTTCAACAAATCACTAATATAAATTCAATATCACATTTTCCTGTGTAAAAATCATCTCTAAATCAGTTTTCTCAACTCACTTATCTTCAATATCATGAGACTTATCCGCCAACTCTTTGACAAAATGCGCTTCGCATTCGCGGATGTGGATTCGGAGGCGGCGACTGATGTTCCGCCAGGAAATGGCCACCGGAGCACTGAGTGGGCAAACGCATTGCTTCCAGTCTGCTTCGGAGCGTCGATGGCTATCAGTATGATGTCGATACAAGCTCGGTCGGAGATTCCGTCGACCGTCCACTTGGTGTCACTCGGCATTACGTTTGCCGCGGCTTCTTTCCTCGTCAGCAAATTCGTGGTTCTGAAGTTTCCGATGGCAGTTCATGTCCTCGAGCGAGTTGGCGTGTTCGTTATGATCACGGCCTTCTTCGTAGCCATGTCGGTTCCGCTTCCTCTGTGTTTCAGAGCAACTACTTGGGCGGTCTACGTGGTTTCCTTGCTTGTCGTTTTGGTCTGCAATTGCTTATGAGGACCAGTATATGTGGAAAAATTATGGCTTGACACTTTGATGCTTTGGTTTTGGAAGTAAACTCTAATGCGATCGCTTTTATTGATGTTTCTTTGTTTGTTCAGTTTATTTAGAAAATCATGTAGTAGGTACTATTTGAAAAATAAAGTATGGCTAGTGACCTATGCAATTTCAAATGTTGGATTATAAACTTGAATTTGGTCCATTATTTTAATTGGACTTCAGAGAAAAAAAAGAACTGCAAATGAAATGCATATATGGTCGTTGATTTTGAGTTGGGTGGCACGTGGTTCTGGTGGCAGTAGGCGACGCAACGGTCATGTGGTTTCACAGATCGTGATGTGGTGTGGGCGGCGGTGTCAATGGTGGCAGTGGTGGAGGCAACATGCGAATGGAGGAGATGGCAACAGCTCATGGTCTGATGGGCGACGACATTAGAGTTTTTTCGAGTTTTAATTTGTTGGAATGTGGTCATAGGTTGTAATGTGATATATTCTCTGTTGTTTTTAATTGTTCATATATTCTTTGTTGTTTTTAATTGTTCATTTCTTTTTGTAATATTTTTGCCCGTGTTTGTATTTTTTTTTAATGTAATTTTTTTTTTTTTAATATCTAAAGTGATTTCTGAAAACATAAAAATAAAAATCTGTGTTAGAATTGTTCAAGTTTAAATATAAGAAGAAGGCTTGTAGCTTGAAAACTAGAGTCTCGCATGGGTAACTTATGAAGTGGAGTAGCACTTTATGAAGTGGAGAAGATAAAATGGCAACAAGAGTTTCTTGTGGATCACATACGTGCATGCGCTAACGTATATAGTTTTTTTTAGTGCATAAACACACAAAAAGACTTGTAATATCCTAAAAGCAATTTGCTATTGAAACCCGTAAACAACCTCATAGAGAAGAGAGAGTAAATAACACTTTAAAAAAAGCGTACTCGTTACATGTTTTAAGGCTTCATTACTTGATGTTCAACAATCTGTTGAGTTCCTATAGTCTGGATCTTTTGATTCGGTGAACTATATATATATATATATATATATATATATATATATATATGCTCTGTAACAGAATGAATTTCTTTAGGTTTGTATAATTGTATTTTGGTGTAATAATGTCTCTATTCTAGTTTTAACATCCCGTGTACCAAAAAAAAAAAAAAAAAAACATTGCTTAAAATGATATTTATTTTATTTTAATTTTTGAGTTTCTAAAAGGCTCTGTATTTTTTGGATTTTAAATTATAGGTAGCACATATCTCTAAAAATGCAATTAATGGTTGTAAATGAGGAAATCGTGATCAAAAAATAACTCATATCCTTTGATAGGTCTGTTTTGGTCCTGGTTACTGGTGTCACAGAAAGCGTTACAACACTTTCGTGTAACACTGTTATAACGAAAGTTTCGATATTAAGCCAGTAAAACAGTAACGCAGGAAACTAATACAGAAACGTAAAGGACACCAAAAAAATGATATCGCAGTTCGGTGCGCACACCTACTCTGCGGGGCCATGCCCAGACAATGAACAATCCACTAAGTTCAAAGAGATTACAAATACCAATCAGACTTATACACCCAAAGACTCCCTCCTTGACGTTGTCGCCGTCGTATCGAATCTCCTTAATGGCCTTGTCCAGCGAGCACCACTCGTCTTCAAAACTGCAAGGCGAAATCCCTTCAGCTAGCAGTATGCTTTCTCCTGAAAGCTTCTAATCCTTCTCCCGAAGGACGATCTTCAATCAACACTCAAAAGCTCACTAATCACAGACTTTCTCTTCTGCAAATATTCTCTGTAACATCACACTCCATATAGGCAGCCTTGAATTTCTTTAAAACCTCAAAAATATAAATGCCCAATATTCTCACTTCCAAGGCTCCCACCTTCACGTACACACATGCAATATATATATAACAATTAATTCACGTGTAATACAGGGCAAGCACTAATTCAATGCTTTTTCAAATCAATCCGATAGCCAATTTCAAATCCTTCTTAACGGGCTAGATTTAGTTTGCACGCACACATATTACCTTATAAAGCACATACCCTCACATAAAAGTATAGGCCACTCTCACTCTTATTCTCCACGTTAATGCACCCACATATATCACCAATATATATATATATATATATATCTATATATATATAGCCTTTATACCTTTTCTCCTTTTCCAATAATAGAAGCACTCATTCCTAATAACACGTTCAGCTCCCATTCTTTTTGCCGTTGCTTAACTAATTCAAAAAAGCTCTTGAAGCTTGAAGATTTTACAGCCATTAATTCTCCAAAAGTCCACTCTTTAATCTCAGCAATCAAATCTTTTGATTTTCAGACCTCAAGCAAAACAACTAGACTTTCCTTACAGGATTGACCTATTTGCTGTGCCAGCCAACTTTACAACCAATTTACAATCAATTTGCCAAAAATAATTTTCAAACAATTTGCCCAAAAATAAGCCAATACAAAAATGCACTAACATCCTTTCTTCTTCCAGAAAAATACGTGTTCTGTTTTGTGTTCTGTTTTGTTTTTGTTTGTTTTTTTTGTTTTTTTGTTTTTAAAAACTCTTGCTTAGTGTATAAACACACAAAAAGACTTGTCATATCCTTGAAGTAATTTACCACTGAAACCTATAAACAATCTGACATAGGAGAGAGAGTAAATAGTGCTTTAAAGAAAGCCAACTCATTATGTGTTTTAAGGTTTCATTACCAGATTTCCAACAATCTGTCAGGTTCCTATAGTATTCTACTGGATTATATTTAATTCGTGAAATACATACATATTCTGTAACTGAATGAATTTCTTTAGGTTTGTATAATTGTATTTTGGTGTAATAATGTCTCTATATTCTGGTTTGAATATCCCGTGTGATAAAATATAAAAAATAAAATAAAAAATAAAAAAAATAAAAAAAAAACATTGTATTGATATTATCTGAAACACCTCTATTAAAAAAATAATATAATCTGTTGGATTCCTTAAACTATTTTTCTGGATTAATCGATAGACTCCTCAAAGAATCTAATGGAATGTTTTTCTGGTCTGTAACTTAATTATTAGTAATTGAAGTAATTATATAAAATGCTTACTATTGAAATCTTAATTTTAAAAATGTCTACTATTATATAATATTACAAAAATACTTATTACATATTTATAACGCATTTATGATACCGAACATGCCCTTATAGTTTATATTAGGCACGTTCCTTATATTGATATTGTCCATTATTATATCAATTCTCTCCCTTTTCTTTTTTTGCATTTATGCGTTTGTTTTTGCCAAACGGCATTTGGTTTGTTCCGTTATGGAGGTTGTGTGTTTAAGGGTTGTTTGGTACATATACTCAAAACTCAATTATGATTTTGCTATAGTATTTTCCTCTCCTAAAAAATTTGAATTAAAAAAATTTCCGCCAATAATTTTCTCACATAGAATTTGAATTAAAATCTAAATCATAATTCAAAGATACTTCCTAAATAGGCCTTTAGCGTGTGAGCAAAAAGGATATGCTTCTGTTTATTTGATCAAACGACCTCTTTTTTGGTTTACCTGAGAAGGACTTTCTATAAGTTTTTGGTGTTCAAGTTTTTACAGAACTCATGTATCTATTTGGTGTTTGATGTCATGAAGTATTCTGCAAGGATTCTGCTTCTCTTCAGTAGTTTTTTTATTTTTTTTATTTTTTATTTTTATCTAAAGAGACAGAGAGATTTTCCTCATAGTCTAATTTATTTTTAATCACATGGCAGAAAAACTAAATTTTTTCCTCATGGCACAATTCAATCTACACCTAAAAGATACGGCGTGCACACTAATTTCTTCAATAAATTTTTATAAATGCCCCCAATTTATGTACCCTATTTTAAAATGTCCTCTAGTTTTTAAAAATGGTTCAAATCACTCCCTGATATATAAAAAGAAAAGGTTCAAAATGCCCCCTCGATCGAAGTCTGTTTGTAACCTTAACATAATTGCTAATGTGGCATGCAATTAACAATTAACTAAAGTCAGTAAATTTACGAAACATATAAAAATGATTAAATATTAAAAAATAATAAAAAAGAATTAAAATTATTTTTAAGAAAGTTATCAAAAACCAGAAATAAAATTGTATTTTTCTTCCTCAAACTTTCAGACCCACCCTAATCATTCATACCAAACACAGTGGTGATAAGTTCCTTTGTTCTAGCAATTAATCCATCGAATTGCAACATGATCAAAAGAATTTCAGAAAGCCTCTTCTACATTTACACGTTGTTTTAAATCTCCGTCTTCAGAGCTGAAAGGTCTGTTTTGGTCACTGGTGCAACAAAAAGTGTTACAGCACTTTTCTGTAACACTGTTACAACGGAAATGACAGTATTAAACCAGTAAATCAGAAATGCAAGAAATTAATGCGGAAAAGTAAAAAACACCAGAAAATGGTATCGCAGTTCGGTGCGCACACCTACTCTGCGGGGCCACGCCCAGACAGTGATCAATCCACTAAGTTCAAAAGATTACAAGAACCAAAACGGTCTTACACACTCAATGACTCCCTCTTTGAAGATGTTGCCGTTGCCTCGAATCTCCTTAGAAGACTTGATCAGCGAGCACCACTCGTCTTAATGGATTCCTCCCGAAAATCTCTACAATCTTCTTACAGAGAACTAATATTCAATAATGTTCTCACACAGTTGCACACTCATGGCAATCACCCTAAAAGCAGCACACTCTCCTTCACACACAAAATGTTCATCAATGTGTCTGCCTTTGCCAAGAGATACCAATCAAAAGACCAACCCTCACAGCCAAATCCGACGGCCGTTAATTCACGAAGTCAACTATCAATTTTCAGCAACTAAATCAATCCATTTGCTGTGCCACCACAACTTTCCATAATAACCTTCCAACACAATGGTGCACTAGCCAAGTTACCCCTTATACAGAAAATCAACCTAAAAAAGGTTTCTACACAAAAGTTTACCAAAAATAAGCCAATTACCAAATACACTTACCAAATACACTAACAATCTCCCCCTTTGGCTATTTTTGGCTAAACTATCAAAACAAGTTGCTGATTACAAAAAAGAACTTAATAAAGGTAAAAGGATAAATGTTCTCCCCCTTTTTGACAAAGAAATAGCCAAAGATTACAAACTAGCAACAATAACAAAAGAAGAACATAAGGAAAGAAATAAGAATACTACTGAGATGTACCACCATGCGCATCAACACCCGAGGTAGACTGAAGATCCCCAAGCAACGCAGTAATTTCCTTCTTCTTGTGGCCGACCCTCTTCACTTCCCGAAGAAGGTGAGACTCATAAGCTGACAGATTGATCAACTCCTTGGACAGAAATTGCACGGTTTTTGCATGTAAAACCGCTGCGGTGGACTGTGTTGAACTTGTTGGATCACCACCAGAGGCACTCGGAGCTACACTTGGAGCATCAGTATCATCTTCATCAGAACTCATCTCCCCCTGAACGTCATCTACATGCTTTCCCAAATGCAGTTTTCTCGAAATCCGAATTAACCCCGACGCCTTCTCGAATAGCTCATCCGCCTTCTTGACATCACGTTGCTTCTTCAGAATCCCATAAATGAGGGATGGAAAAGGAAGAACTGGATGAGTGATTGTGGCTTCAGCATTGCTGGTAATCTGATCAAACACTAACTGCCCAAAATCAAATGAAGTTGCAGTACCGATCAAGAAGAGTAGCTTTGCCAAAGGTTTCTTAACTCCTGTGGCATGCATACTTGGCATCCAATTCTTCAAAGCAATCTTGTGAAGAGCAGAGTATTTCAGGCTTAACTCTGCTGCAGGAAAGGACTTTGCAGGAGGCCATTTACGTCGGACATTTGCAGTTATTTCAGAGATAATGACACTAGAGTCAACTTCTCTGCTCAAAACTGGCCTATGGCACTCATAGAAATCATTTATGACACTTGGAGAGAAATCAAACACATGATCTCTCACTTTCACTTTGTGATACATATCAGATGCAGAATTGTTTATACCTTCCACCAAATTCGCATAAAATTCATAAACCACGTGTTTCACATATGGCTGTACTTTAGTCACCGTGCCTAGTAGGTGTTGAGATTTCAGAAGTTAAAAAATGCCTAACTCTTTAAAGTCGGCTTCATGTATCATACGTTCTGATAAAAACTTTCATTGCAATATTGAGTCTCATACTTGCTTATTTAAGCCAGAGGAAAAAGTAGAAGATGTACCAGGTACATTAGATGTGGTCGTGTCTGCTTGTGGTGAACCTGGGACTTCCTGAGCAGGGGCGGAAGTAGTAGTCTTTGCTGCAGATCGTGTGACTCTGCTTGGCAGCAGAGAACCCTTCTCCTTACTCTTCTTTGTGGAATGCAGAGACTTCTTCTTCTGTTTCACTGGTTTCAAGGGTGCCAAGGGAACTTCTTCCTCATCATCCGAAGAAAGAACAAGTGGGCTTTGTGAATCTTCATTAACGGATCGAGACCGCTTCTTTGAGGAAGACTCAGGTTTCTGATTATCAACTCTCGGAGAAAACTGGGACCTTGTACCTTGATTGAATGGAAGAGACCGAGAACTCCATGATGGAAAACCCGGACGTGAAGCAAATTGCATTAAATCCGAAACTTTATCTCTCTGAGGCATTTCATCAAACACCTTATCCGCAGCAACCTTTGAGGACTTGGGCGAATTTGTGGATGTCCGATTCTCACCCAAATTGGGCACGCCGGGTGACGGGGAAGAGGGGCCACTAGCATCAAAATCTTCTTGCTCGGTGGATCCGCGTGGAGTTGAACAGACTTCATCTCCTTCGTCGTAAAACGGAGCCTTGTAATAGGGAACAATGGCCAACGGTGGGAGACAAGCAAGGGGAACGGGTTCGTTCTCACCGGAGGCGTGACTAGTTCTCCGTGGGGCAGAAAACTTCACTTTCTTTGAAGTCACGGAAGATTTCTTGGATGGTAACCGATTGAACACTCGATTGCTTCGAGTCCTCACCATGTTTGGAGAAAAATTCGGAGAGAGAGGTGGAGAGGAAATTTTTCCGGAAGCAAAGCAAGTGTTGCTTGTAACCGGAATTTCGAATGAAAGGGGCTAAATTTTCAAATACCAGGGAACGGTTATTTAAACACAACAAAACCACCCAAAAACGACACAACCACCCAAAACGACACAAATAACACCCAAAACGCAATGTCGTTTTTTTTTTTTTTAAATTAAAAAAAAACTTACATTACACATATTCCCAAAGCTGTCCGCAATGTTTCAAACCGAACAACATCTAGAGGCTTTGTAAAGATATCTGCTAGTTGCTTCTCTGTAGTTACATATTCCAACACTACAGTCTTGTCCTCCACCAATTCTCGGAATATCAATGTGCTTAGTTCGAGAATGTTGAACAGGATTCTTTGAAATATTAATGGCACTGGTGTTATCACAGAATACTGTCAGTACATCTTGTATGATTCCATAATCTTCCAACATCTGTTTCATCCACAACAATTGAGTGCAACAACTCCCAGCTGCTATATATTCAGCCTCTGCAGTTGATAAGGAGATCGAATTCTGTTTCTTACTGAACCAAGAAACCAGATTATTACCTAAGTAAAAACATCCTCCTGAGGTGCTCTTCCTGTCATCTGCATTGCCTGCCCAATCAGCATCACTAAATCCTGCAAGACTAGAATTTGTATCACTTGAGAACCAAATCCCATGATCTACTGTTCCACTAACATACCGAATAATTCTCTTCACGGCAGCCAAATGTGACTCTTTGGGGTTTGCCTGATATCTTGCACACACGCCAACACTAAAACTTATGTCAGGCCTACTTGCAGTTAAATACAAGAGGCTTCCAATCATGCTTCGATAGAGAGTTGGATCGACAGCAACTCCATTTTCATCTTTAATCAACTTCTCATTTGTGCCCATCGGTGTTCTCATGTGCCTCGCCTTCACTAGCCCAAATTTTTGAACTAAGTTTCTTGCATACTTACTTTGTGAAATAAAGATTCCATTTTTCATTTGTTTCACCTGCAATCCAAGAAAGTAAGTAAGTTCTCCTACCATGCTCATCTCAAACTCATTCTTCATTTGTTCAACAAACTCCTCCACTTTTGCCTGTGACGTTGATCCAAACACAATGTCATCCACATAAATCTGAGCTATGATGATCCCATCTCCAAATTTCTTGATAAACAAGGTTTTGTCGACTCCCCCTCTCTTGTAGCCCTTCTTGTTCAAGAACTCAGTCAGTCGTTCATACCAAGCTCTTGGTGCTTGCTTAAGCCCATAAAGTGCCTTCTTCAATTTATACACATAATTAGAGTGCTGTGGAACCTCAAAACCCTTGGGTTGTTCAACAAAAACCTCTTCATCCAGAAAACCATTCAAGAACGCACTCTTAACATCCATCTGGAACATCTTTATACCCATAAGACAAGCAAAAGATAGCAAAAGCCGTATTGATTCAAGTCTTGCTACCGGAGCAAATGTCTCATCAAAATCCACTCCTTCGACTTGAGTATACCCCTGAGCTACAAGTCTGGCTTTGTTTCTCGTAACATTTCCATGCTCATCTATCTTGTTATTGAAGATCCATTTAGTACCAATAACATTGGAGTTACTTGGTCGTGGAACTAAGTCCCATACATCATTCCTCTCGAACTGTCCCAATTCTTCCTGCATGGCGTTTATCCAGAACTCATCTTCTAAGGCTTCTTTCACATTCTTCGGTTCCACTTTGGAAGTATAGCACACATACCTCACAATGTCACGATAGTTCAATCTAGGCTTGTCTCTAGTGCGAATCCCTTCATCAATGTTGCCAATAATCTCTTCAACTGGATGATTCTTTTTAATTCTGGAGGATGGTTCTCTGGTGATAGTATCTGCAACATCAAACACTTCTGCCTCGTCTTCTGTTGGATCTATCACAACCGGTGTCACATAATCTGTTGTAACACTTTCTTCAACAGATTGTTTTTCAGTATCCTGATCGTTCATCCCAATATCTTCAAAGATTTCATCATCAGAGGCTCTTCTAGCTTCCTCCTTAAGATCATCTACCACTACATTTACAGATTCCATGATCTTTTGTGTTCTCTTGTTGTAAACTCGATAAGTTCGGCTATTAGTAGAGTATCCAAGAAACACACCCTCATCACTTTTAGCATCAAGCTTGCCACGCTGATCCCGATCATTTAGAATATAGCAAACACTCCCGAAAATGTGGAAGTAGTTGAGATTTGGCTTCCTACCCTTCCAGATTTCATAAGGAGTAAGCTTTGTATGTGATCTGAGATACACCCTGTTGATTGTGTAGCATGCAGTATTCATTGCCTCTGCCCATAGTCTGAAGGATAGCTTCTTAGAATTCAGTATCACCCTTGTCATCTCTTGAATAGTTCTATTTTTCCTCTCTACCACACCATTCTGCTGAGGTGTTTTCGGAGTAGAAAATTCATGAGCTATACCGTGCTTGTTGCAGAAATCCGCAAAAACTGAGTTTTCAAATTCCTTTCCATGGTCACTTCTGATTCTTACAATCTTTCCAATGTTGCAATCTTTTTCCCTTTTTAACCTTGTGCACAGGTTTTTGAAGACATCGAACGTATCCAATTTTTCCCTAATGAAATCCACCCACGTATACCGAGAATAATCATCAACACACACAAACACATACTTCTTTCCAGCAATGCTTTCCACCTGCATCGGCCCCATAAGATCCATGTGGAGCAATTCCAAAACCTGTGTTGTAGAAATCTGTTGCAACATCTTGTGTGACACTTTCTTCTGTTTCCCGATCTGACATGGACCACAGATTTCATTAGACTCTGGTTTCAGCTTGGGTACTCCTCGTACATCTCCAATGTTCACAATCTTCCTGAGATTTCTATAGTTCAGGTGACCAAGTTTTTCATGCCATAGTTTCGTGTCATCCAAACTTGTTCTGAGACATGCTACTGGAAACGTCAACATGTAACAATTGTCTGATGATCTTGAGCCCTCCATAACACACCTTTCTGAGTTGTCAAACACTAGGCATTTTTTCTTGGAGAACCTCACATGAAGATCTTGATCGCACAGTTGACTGATGCTGATCAGGTTTGCTTTTAATCCTTCAACCAGCAAAACATTCTTGAGTCTTGGAAAACCATCCAAATCCAGCACTCCTTTTCCCAGAACTCTTCCGTTTACACCATTTCCAAACGTAACATGCCCTTCAGTACAGGTTTGAACATTTTTCAGGAACTTGCTATTCCCCGTCATATGCTTGGAGCAGCCACTATCAAAATACCATGAATCAACCGTGCTTGCTTTCAAGGAAGTGTAAGCCACGTGACACACTAGATCAGTTTTTCTTACCCAAACCCGGCGAGTAGGTCTAATCTTTTTAATCATTTTTCTTGTGGAACATGATGAGGCAACAACCATTCCTTTTCTGAGATCATTATAAAGTTTATAACAGCGTGGTCTGATGTGTCCTGAAACGCTGCAGTAGTGACATACAGGAATAAATCTCCTACGTCGCTGTTGAACTCCTGAAACTTGCGTTCCAATCACAGGTTGTGGTTCCTGTGTGACTTGCTCCTTCACAAACACTGTTTTGGACGTAGAACATTTCCCAAAAAATCCAAGTCCATGATGATCACCATTGGTTCTTCCCATAGTCAGAATATGGTCCAATTTAGACGTTCCCAAGTTCATCTTTTTCAACGTCTTCTGAGCATGTTCCAGTTCAGCTTTCATCTCAGCCTCCTTCCTCTCTTTTTCACCGATTAGTAGCTTAAGGTCATCCACGTTCCTTTTCAAACCTTTCTTTTCTCTAAGAAGGTCATTTACACGATCCTCCAAAGCCTTGTTCAGTTTGCATACTTTAACCCATTTTTCAAACATGGTTTTGTAAGCTTCCTGTATAGCATCTTCTGTGAGTTCTTCACCATCACTGCTGTAATCTGATTCTAAGTCTGACTCGCATTTTTCTGTGCTGGCTGATTCTGTTGCAACAGTTGTTGTGACACCATCTGCAACTACACTTGTGACACTTTCGGCTGAGGCGCACTTATCAGACAAAACATTAAAAGCAACATAGTTGCTCACATGATCATCTTCTTCTTGGCTCCCCTCTAATTCCTCGTCACTCCAGGTTGCATTAAAGGACTTCTTTTTCTTCTTAAGAGTGTTGGCGCACTCGGCTTGAATGTGCCCGTATCCATCACACTCCCGGCATTGGATACCCTTGTTCTTCATTTTCACATCTGTGTTATTTGCTGCAGGTTTGTTTCTTTGAAAGTTGCTGGTGTTGGGATAATTGATGCTTCGATTGTTGTTGTTGCTAAAACCTGGACTCCAGTTCTTCTTGTTGAATTTTTTCATAACTCTGTTAAAGTTTTTCATCAATAAAGCAAGAGTTTCTGCCAAGTCTTCCTGATCGTCTGAATCTTCTTCATGATGAGACTTTTGTACCTCTGCTTGTAACGCTATCTCTTTCTCTTTCTTGTCCTCATTTAGATTCATCTCAAATGTGCGTAGAGAACCCATTAACTCATCAAGTTTCATGGCTCAAACATCCTTGGCTTCCTCGATTGCAGTCACCTTGTAAGCAAACCTCCGTGGTAGAGACCTCAAAGTTTTCCTCACAAGTTTCTCCTCTGAAATCTTCTCACCAAGAGCAAATGCCTCATTGGCTATATCGCACAACTTTGAGTTAAAGATAGAAATAGATTCATGTTCTTGCATCCGGAGATTCTCAAACCTTGTAGTAAGTATTTGGAGTTTTGAGAGTCTCACGGCTGCCGTTCCTTCATGCGCCGTTTGCAGTATCTCCCAAGCATCCTTGGCTGTTTCACACGTTGAAATAAGTTTGAATTGGCTTGCATCTACCCCATTAAAAATGGCGTTCAGTGCTTTGGAATTGTTGTTTGCCAACTTGTCCTCTTCGGTAGACCATGAAATCTCAGGCTTCAACTTTTCTACTCCCTCAGTATCCTTCGTCACTGGATGATCCCAGCCAGTCAGGACAGCCCTCCAAGCCTTTTCATCTATAGCTTTGATGAATGCCTTCATGCGTGCTTTCCAATAGGAGTAGTTTGAACCATCTAGGAGAGGAGGTCGTGAAACTGAGCCACCTTCTTTCAAGAAATCCATACCTGACATAACAGACCAAATCCCAAAATCTCACCAAACAAAAGGTTAGTGAACGGCTCTGATACCAATTGAAAGGTCTGTTTTGGTCACTGGTGCAACAAAAAGTGTTACAACACTTTTCTGTAACACTGTTATAACGGAAATGACAGTATTAAACCAGTAAATCAGAAATGCAAGAAATTAATGCGGAAAAGTAAAGAACACCAGAAAATGGTATCGCAGTTCGGTGCGCACACCTACTCTGCGGGGCCACGCCCAGACAGTGATCAATCCACTAAGTTCAAAAGATTACAAGAACCAAAACGGTCTTATACACTCAATGACTCCCTCTTTGAAGATGTTGTCGTTGCCTCGAATCTCCTTAGTAGACTTGATCAGCGAGCACCACTCGTCTTGATGGATTCCTCCCGAAAATCTCTACAATCTTCTTACAGAGAACTAATATTCAATAATGTTCTCACACAGTTGCACACTCATGGCAATCACCCTAAAAGCAGCACACTCTCCTTCACACACAAAATGTTCATCAGTGTGTCTGCCTTTGCCAAGAGATACCAATCAAAAGACCAACCCTCACAGCCAAATCCGACAGCCGTTAATTCACGAAGTCAACTATCAATTTTCAGCAACTAAATCAATCCATTTGCTGTGCCACCACAACTTTCCATAATAACCTTCCAACACAATGGTGCACTAGCCAAGTTACCCCTTATACACAAAATCAACCTAAAAAAGGTTTCTACACAAAAGTTTACCAAAAATAAGCCAATTACCAAATACACTTACCAAATACACTAACAAGAGCAAAATCGATGTTCTAAGAAACACAGATTTTCTATAAAAAAAAAAAAAAAAAATAAAAAATAAAAAAAAAAGTTCACCCCTTAGCCTCGCACCTCTCTCTCGTTGCTTGAAGCCACCAAGATCTGATGTTTTGATTCAAGTGACTTTCAATACAGAGATATTTTTTCAATAATGAGTTTGATTTTGTTCTGAGTTTGTTTAATATTTTTAAATAATTAATCTTTTTTGTCAATTTAATTTAGTTTTAAAATGGCTGCCACATAAGTTATTCTGTTAAGACTATAGACAGATTTAGGCGGAATGAGTATTTTGAATCATTTTCTATATATTAAAGAGTGTTTCGAACTGTTTTAATAAAATAGAGGGCACTTTAAAACACAGTACATAATTTGGGGGCATTTTAAGAAAAATAATCCTAAAAGAAGCTTGAACTAAAACCCAAATGCCCTCAAACTCTATAAAACCAGCCCTCATTTGCTCTCCCTCTTTTGTTCTGATCCCTCATGATCTCTCGTTCTCGTGTTTTCTCTCCTCACCTTGACATTTTTCATGAGTGCCACTGCCAAGTTTTCAAACAACACGCACCGGACTGATTAGAGGTGTTGGAGACTCACTTGGATAGTTTAATATCTTTACTGGTGTTTCTGGTTAAGGATTAAGGATCATGGACCTTACATAGATATTTTGGATATGTAAACTTAAATTTGAATATTTGTATCTGATCTGTATTAAACTTATGTTATCATCACATAAAAAGTGTCTAATAAAAAGTATCTATGTTTCACTGGTGACCACATAATTCCATTAATCTATTTTGACTTGGATTCATTTTATGTTTTTCTAGACTTTTATAATATGGAAAACTACTTTATTGATTTTATAATTCTAAAAACTTTTGAATTATTCATATATTTCTATGACCTAATTTTTAAAGAGAGAAAGTTCTTATTCTACCACTGGCCCCCTGATTTAGTGATTTTGTGTCATGACACTAACTTAAGTGGATAAGTTTCATCCAATAATTCCTTCAAATTGGAAGGATACATATTGAATTTTTTTTTCAAGGATATTCCGTATTCAATTTACTTTATTATAATCCCTCCTACCAAACAATTATAGACTCCAAGTGAATATAGTGAGAGACGTTGATGTTATCCATTGATTTCTGATTAGCTATTGTGGAGATAGATTTCCAATAGTTAATTTGTATTAGGAATTAATGATCAATTCGCGGAATGATAGATATTTGATCCGTTTGTTGTAAAATTGATTTAGCGATAAACTAAAGTGCGATAAATAAAGAGAGATGTTGGAATTTATAATAGTTCATCCATAATGAAGGGTTATGCCCACTGTAGTGTTTGGTTTTCAACTGGGTATGTAAAAAATGGTGCAAATAAGTTTTAAAAAGCTTGAGAGAAACAAAAATGGAGGAAAAAGAGAGAGAGAGACAGGCGGTTATTCCTGTGGTAATACACGAGTTTGTATGAATTGGACATTGAGGGAAGGCCTCCTATTATAGCTGCAAACTCTGGTTATCTATTTGGAGTTAGTTTTCTTTTTTTTTTTTAGTAGAGTTGACTTTTTTTATCATGTCTTTTTATCTTCTTTCCTTGTCTGAGATTGGGACTGACTTTTGATGTCATTTATAGCTGCAAACTCTGGTTATCTATTTGGAGTTAGTTTTCTTTTTTTTTTTTAGTAGAGTTGACTTTTTTTATCATGTCTTTTTATCTTCTTTCCTTGTCTGAGATTGGGACTGACTTTTGATGTGATCTGAAACCTTCCCAAAATCCTAAAATGAAAGATTCTTTAAAAGATTTTTGAAATATTCTTCAGAGTAGTCCACTGCTTTGCTCTGTTGAGCACTTGTAGTCGACTCCAGATGTTGTTGTTGATTCAGTCTGATCTTGTATCTGGCTCGCCTTCTAACTATATCTTGGTCTACTGAATCCTTTTGGAAGGTCTCCTTGGTTAATGATCCTCAAGTCTAATTAGCTCGAGTTGATACGTGTATGTTA
The DNA here is from genome assembly GCA_029231665.1 of Morus indica. NCBI lineage: Eukaryota > Viridiplantae > Streptophyta > Magnoliopsida > Rosales > Moraceae > Morus > Morus indica. The sequence goes on along the minus strand of JACAGA010000009.1, from coordinate 18,897,967 downwards.
GAGATTGAATGATGAAATCTGACGTAGCAGCTTCCATTGAAAATTTTAGGCCAAACCTTATCCCCCTCTGTCTGTGTAAATGATGTGTAATCCTGTTGTAAAAGTATGAATAATTTTTAGCGAATTATATATCCTTGCCTATTTCTTCTATTGGGACATGAATTAATCAAGAAATGATGTAAACTTGGCCCTACTTGCAAGAAGTAAATACAATTAATGTTGTAGCATTGCTTAAAAAAACTCAAACCGGGGTCAACTCTCAACATTCTTTAGTACTATTGGCGCTGGGATTAATAATAATTTTGAAATAATTGATCTTGTCTTCTCTGCCTGCATTCCATGATATGATTCCGCCAATTGAAGATCACTCTTTTAGTTTTAGGAGATTGTCTGTATATTGGATTCTCCACTTTATAGGACTAAGGAATCTTGTAACTGATTAAACACTTTTTGGAAAAACTTGAGGCCGTGACGGATCCACCAACGACAAATCGATGTGATATCCCTTTTAAGATTATTTAATAGTTTTCCATAAAAGAAATGTAATTCTATATTAGAATGTGTGCACCAACATTAGTTAGTGCACAGTGATCTAGCTAGCCATGACGACGCTGAAATTATATATATGCATAAAAAAATTCTATATATTCATAAATTATCCACGAAGAGAGCCAGACGTGAGGATTTAACTTATTATAATTTCTACCAAACCTTTTTATCGAATGGATCTTATCTTTATAAGTTGACTATACACCACGTACCATTTCATTGTGTCTAATAATTTATGACCTAATAAAACGCACTATGATCATAATAACATAGCATCATCTTTAGCATTCTTTTTTCCTAGATCATCATTCCCTTTCCCTCCTTTATTTTCTCCTTTTTAATATGTTTTGGTGAGTAAGAGTTTTCAAGAGATGAAAAAAATTCATTTCCTACCATTCATCTACGAAAAATACCAAACAACTTGACTGCTTTTGGCGGGTTGTGAAATAGAATTTGTGTAGGGCCCGCTCCCTTGTTCACAACCCGATTCTCCGAGTAAGTTGTTTGCAAGTGCTCATCATTATGGAATTGATGATAGTGCAAAGTCACATCCCATTGAATGGGGAACGGGCCCACTCAATTTTAAAAATTTAAATAATTACATCTCGCAACAGCACCAAGGGTCCATGCCTGTGCCCAGTTAGCACATCCCGTGGCCCACAAGCGCCTATTTCAGCCTCTGTCCGAACTAACCTGCCAAGGTTTACCAGTGTGCGCAGTTTGCCTTGCGCGCGCGCTGCCTCCTGTTAGCGCGCGAGGTTTACCTGTGTTTATTACACATAAAATTTTTAACAAATTTTAGCTACATAAATAATTATGTTTCAATTGAATAAAATATTATCTCTAATTTTTTTCATAGGTCCACTGAAAAGTTAAAAGAAAAAATTTGCTACGTCACTACTGTTTTTGCTACTTTTTGAAAATAAGGGGAGCGCAGACTACTTTATCAAAAACTGTTGTGAAGAAGAGAAAATAATCTGGCAGGATGCTTTTAGTAGGATATTAAAATATCCAACTAAGTAGGATATTTTTTAGTAAATTGAGTGGCATAGATGTTAAGTTTATTACATTGGATGACATAAATATAAAGATGACATATTTTGAGTGGCATTTCTATATTTCTTGCAAAAAAAATAAAAAAATAAAAAAGATTAACTCCCTCTTTAAGGACACTATTCTAAGGAAATACTTGATGTATAAAGCCAGCAATAAAGCAGTGGAGTCCCTAATCCATCTAATCAGAGTAACATCTCCAAAATGAAAACTCGATTCAAGTCTAGACCTTCTTTCGTTTCATCATGAACACCAAAGTATACTAAACCCTTTCCAAATCTTCCTGGAAAGTGAAGTGCAGTTTGTTCCAGCAGTCACCAGAACTGCCGGTATCATTACCACCAACAAATACTTCTAGTGGCAAAAGAAGAAAAGAAAAATTAAATTAAGGGAAATAGTAGAGAATAGACCAATATGAAAAGCTTAAGAAAGTATATAAGCCAATTTTTTGTTATAAAAATTAATAGGCCATAACTTGTCAAGTTATGGTTCATAACCAGATAAGTTATGGACAAACTTGTCAAGTTATGGTTCATAACCAGACAAGTTATGGATAATTATGGACAATAACTTGTCAAGTTATGGTTTATAACTAGACAAGTTATGGACGAAAACAGTAATTTGGCCTATTTATTAACTTATGTAAACTATTGACCTATTAATTATAATTCATCTCAAGTCTTGGTCTATTTCTCTCTTTCTCCCTTAAATTAAAAATTAAAAAAGCTAAAAATAAAAATAAAATAAAAACTTGAGGAATGAAACGTGTGCGTGGATAAGATAAGTATAACGATGCTTATAAGGGCCACGTTAGAAAAACAAAAGTATTTATGAAAGCCATATTTGATAAGATAATTTTTTAAATGATTGTAGGAAAGAGATTTTTGTGGGAACATGCTTGACAAAAAAATTTCAAGGGTTGCAATTTAGAAGAAAAAAAATTCCAGTATTGAAACACATTTAAAAATATAAAATTTTAGAGGGGAAAAGGGAAAAATAGAGAAAAGACAAAAAAAATAATGAAATGTTTCATTTTTTAAAAGAAAATAAGTACAAAACAGTAAAAAATGTACAGGCAATAGCAATAAGTAGTTAAAAAATGAAAGAAATATAGTGAAAATTAGAGATAAATTACTTCGGGAATATATGAGAGAATAATATTTGAGAGTGATGTAAAAAGAAAATAAGAAGTTCAAATAAGATAAGTACTTATAAGGGCCACGTTTGAAGAAATTAATATTTTTGAAGACTGTAATAAAAAATATTTAAGTAGGGAGTATATTTGACAAAAGATTTTTGAGTAGAGCATATTATTAAAAAGAAAAACGTATATATTTAAATGGGGCACATTTAGAAGTATAAAACATTTTATTAAAAAAATAGATGTACCAAAAACCATGTTTTAATCAACGTGTGTACTTCAATTGAATATTATAAACATAGTGACAAATATGATACATTTACGGAAAAAAATATTTCAATGAGGACAAATTAATGAAAAACTTATTATGGAATACATTTGAGAAGAAAAAAAATATTAAAGTAAGGGTCCATTTGAAAAAAATTTCGGTACACTAATTACGAAAAAGAGCATGAATGAAGGTTACATTTGATAAATAAAGGATTGTAAGGGAGAGAAATAAAATTTTAGGATAAAAGAAGCAAAACAATAAAATTTGCAAAAGTAAAAAAAAAAAAAAAAAAAAAAAAAAAAAAAAAAAAAACAAGAAGAAAAGAGAAAGAGAGATACAAAAGGACAAAATAGAGAGACCAAATTTTTGAATATTGACTTGAGGGGAACTCTCCTTTATATATATTTTATAGACTTTGGATAAGTACAGTTACTTATGAATATATGTATCTGATTTGTATTAAACTTTATGGAGATGTTTGTTTCATGTATTCGTTTCTGATTTTGAATCATGATTCATGATTCTTTATAATATCTTTCTCTTACAAAAAACACACGTAAAACGATAATGATTTTAAATCATGATTCTTGAATCTATGAACTAAATGTCCACTATATTATCACGTTACAAAGTATCTCTATTTCACTGGTGATCGTATAACCATGCGTCTATTTTAAGGACGTAGATTTATTTTATGTTCTTCTATACCATTATGAGATGGAAAACCTACGGTTTTTTTTTTTCTTTTTTTTTAAATTCTAAAGCTTTGTTTATTTTAATTTATGACTCTTTTTTTCTTCGTAATTTAGGAACTTTTGGATTATTCGTATATTAACATTAATGACCAAATTTTCACAGAGAGGAAATTCTTATTCCACTAGTGGTCGTGGTTTAGAGTCATGACGATAACTTAAGTGGATAAAATATAGGCCAAAACCTTATCCCCCTCTGTGCAAGTATAAATAATGAATGTGAAATCCTATAATATATAGTTATATATCGTTGTCTATTTCTTTTATTGGGAAACGAAATAATCTAGAATTGTAAAGTAAATGCAACTTTTTAGCAATATTATTGCCTAAAAAACTCAAATGGGGCCAACACTCTTTAGTAATATAGGCGCTAGCTGGAATTATAAATAATTTTGAAAGAATTAATCTGGTCTTCTCTGCCTGTATTCGTGAAACTATTTGGCCAATAAAAGATCACTCTTTTAGTTTTAGGAGACTCTGTATATTGGAATCTCCACTTTGTAAGACTAGGGAATCTCTGGTTAAATTTTTATTGGAAAAGTGTTTGGTGACGGTAACGACAGATCGACATGATATTGTTTTAAGGTTATTTAATAATTTTCCATAAAAGAAAGCTTATTATATTAAATCTATGCAACACCAGCATTAGTTAGTGCATGGTGATCTTATGACGGCTGAGAGAAGATATGTGCATTAAAAAAAATTAAAACTAGGGTTATTTACCAATAACAATAATCATAATGTAGGGTTAACTATACATTATATCCCAACTTTTAGAGTTTCAGAGATAAGAAGAAAATTAAGGAGGAAGAAATGGACTTTATTAGAGATTGACTTCAATCTTAAAATATCAACATATTAAGTGGGGTGACTTAATATTCTTATATATCTATGATTATCTTTATATTTAGATGATGTAGAATTCGGGTATTTTACCCTAACACCATCAACATAGAACTAGAATCACTAACACAATCATCAATATCCTCTCTCCTAATTGATAATGTTTGAAGTACCTAATTTCTGTACGTTTTGTTTATATATAGAATACAAAACAAATATAATATCTCTTACTCTTAGAAAACGTTAGTACTAATTCTATTACGTAAACTACCAATTGGAGCAAATCCTCCACATAAAATAATGACACCCATTGATCGATGCATAATTCTTGGTCAATTGCTCAATGGTACTTTAAATGAACACTTGGCCTACTTACATGTTCTTTTGTTTTTTTTTTTTTTTTTTATATTCCCTTGAGAATTAAACAGCTTAGATAATATTATAAGATTGCCATTTAGAGGACCAGAAGGGAGGATTTAACTTGTGGTTCCAATTTCTACCTAACCTTTTCTATCGAGTGGTTCTTAGTGTAATTGGGTTTTCTTTATCTCTATATTGACTAGGAACTACGTCTATCTAATTTGTCTCCTTATCATGACCTAATAAAAGTTATAAACCCCACTTTCATCAGAATAACATATATAACATCATCTTAATTATCGCCCATTCCGCAGCCCATAAAAGTGCATGAATGATGAATGCATATAATTAAAGAAGTAAAAGACTAGTAGACGATCAGAAACACCATTTTTGCCTGGACCATTACGATAAAAAGTAACTTTTCCCCCACTGACTAGTTGAAATATGTTGTCTCCAGAAAAATTATAATTGTGCCCCATAATTGAAATAGATAACTATTTCTTAATTGAATAAATATTGTCTTTAATTTTTTTCATGGTTCCTCCAATGAAATTAAAGAAAAAAAAAATCATGCTCCGCCACTATTTTTTTCCAACATTTTTAAAAATAAAGGGAGCACAGTTTTGGTGAGAGAGATAGCGAGTTACATAGTATGTCACTAAAATCTAACAACTTTACATTTATATATGGGTGTTCATAGGATCCAATCAACTAATCAAAGCAACCAATCCGATCCAATCTAATTCAATCTATTTTTAATGGATAACTGATGTCAATTAGATTAGATTGGATGTACTTTCTTCAAAACCGACCTAGATTAGATTTGATATTAATTTTACTTTCAAAACACTCAATCCAAACTGATATAATCCTTATATATTACATAAAAATTAAAAAATAGATTATGTTTTTCTATCATAGATCGCCCTCAAAGAGAGTAGTAGACATGTATATTTGTATTTGAAACACCCTGAAGAATTAATTGAGATTAATTAAGATAATTAAGATTATTAGTGTGCCTACTCTGATTTAATTAATTGAGTTTAAATGATTCCAAGGTATTTAAATTATTTATAGTAATTTATTTTAATCCAAAAGTGTGTATGGGTGCATTTCTGGACTGTTATATTTTTGTACATGTCATTTTTTTTTATTTTTATTTTTCTTTTCTTTTCTTTTCTTTTCTTTTTCCTTTCTTTTCTTTCCTTTTTCCCTTTTTCCCGTGCGTTCTCTCTCTCTTTCACTCTCACTCTCCCGCACACTCACTCTCTCTTTCTCTCTCATTTCTGTCCCAAATCGAACGGGTTTTGAGCCAAAGAGTGATTTCAAAGAGTTTTCAACATCAAGAGAAGGATTCAAGGTAAGATTACTGAAAGAACCTCTCTTGGATTTCAAGTTTTTCGGATTTAAAACTTACTTTTGGTTCAAAACGGATTTTGATGGATTTGGAGTGAAACTAGGGTAGAAATTGGAGATCTTGGGTTCTTTGGACTTGTTTTAGGACCTAGAACCCGGATCTAGTGGTTGTCCCTTGAGATTTTGTGATTTGGGACTGGATTTGCAGGTTTTTGGACTGATTTCCGCGAGTTTTCGCGAACTGGAGATCTCCACCGGTCGACCGCATCGGTCAACCGGATTTTGTTGAGGCCACCGGCCGACCGGACCGGTCAACCGGATGCACACCACCGGCCGACTGGTGGTGATGCACTCCTCTGTCTTTGGTCAACCGGTGTACATGGGGTTTGACCCTGTTTGGCCTGAAATTGTCGTTTTGACCCCTGTTTTCGGGGAGAACCCAAATTAGCTTCATTTTGGGACTTGGGATGAAAGGATTAGTATCCTTAATCCCTGATTTGATATTTAAAACCCTTGGAATGTAATTTGAAACATGAAAATGGATTAAGGCACACTAATTGAAAATCTTGGAATATGATTGAGATTTGATTACTTTAGGACTGAGGATTGATCCTAAAGTGGTGTTTTGTATCAGCGCTCGCTGTGGATTCAGACTGAAGGGGCTTGAGGAAGCGGAAGCCGGAAAAGGCAACGCTAGTCCCAGGTTTGATTGTGTGAGGTAGGATTTCTATCCCTCTTCTTTGTGAGCCTGTTTTCAAAAAGGATTTTGGCCTTGGAAAATGTTTTAAAGAAAGGGATTGGTTTGCGAAAGAAAAATGTTTTAAAAACCATGGCTTGTTAGTTTATGGAAATCCTTGGCTTGTCCTGTCCATGGAATCCATAGCTTGTCTAGTCATGGAACCTCATGGCTTGTCCAGTCATGGGGCCCGCGGCTTGAGTAGTTCGTGGGGTCTTATGAACGATTTCATAATGTTAAACGGATGATTTCTTAAGATAAGAGATCTTATGAACTGGTAATAGAGTCTATTGCTGTAAGCCTAGATAAGATGCGGAGAGTGCATCCTCAGGGGCAAAACCCGAAACCGGTCCGGTAGGCGAGGCACTTGGTGAGGTGAGTAATTTGTACTAATTACTCGCTGAAGCCTGTGATACGGTTAGTTTCTGTTATATTTCCTTTGAGAAAAAGGATGTGAGGTTCCGGCTGTTCTGTCGGGGCTGAATGTCTTATTTTATTCATTTATGCGCTTATTTATTTATTCGTTTATTTAAATTATTTCAAATTATATCCTACTGGGCCTTTCGCTCATGTTTCAAATGTTTAAACCCCTCCCAGGAGATTCGAGGAGCGGTGCATCGTAGCTGAGTCGTGCTACTGGTCGAGCAAGTGAGGATTGAGTTATCCTCTTGAACAATTGTAAGGAATTTGAGAAATTATGTACACTTATTAATATTTGGATTTACTAGACTGTGGTAGATGTCTGTTGTAATGATTATTTAGATGAACATGTATGTACGATACGGTATGTCCTGTGGGGTGGAGCCCTGTGTGTCAGAGGCTCCTGGATTATGTACTTTATTTATATTTTAATGCAGCTAAGTGTGGGACCCAGTTGGGGATCTACTTTATTAATCCCTAATCGAGCTCCACGTCACCCACCCCGGTTGGGGGCGTGACAAGAGTGGTATCAGAGCATTAGGTTAAGAACCCCGGGATTGTACATACATGTGTGACATCTGTTATCCACTGAACAGTCTAGTTTGATTTCAGTTGAAGGAAATGGCGCCTCGCCGTCGACTAGGTAACCAGCCGGAACAACCGAATCAAGGATTCTTTGATGCCATGTATACTGCCTTTAAGGCATGGCCACTAGAGCTCGGAATGAGCGACCGGCTGAGGATCGGAAACAGGGATATTTTTTGGAATTCAGGCGAGCGTCTATCCCCTCGTTTAACAGTGAGGGAGGACCCCAGGAAGCAGAGTTCTGGATTGACTCCATAGTCAAGCACTTAAGTACTATGGGAGTTCCAGATGAATACTGGGTGGAATTTACGGTGTATAAGATGGAAGGATTAGCAAACACTTGGTGGAAACAGGTCAAGAGGAGAATGGATGTCGCAAGGATGACCTGGGAACAGTTTGAGGTGATGTTCAATGATCAGTACTTCCCTCCGAGTTATAGGGAAGAAAAGGCACTGGAATTCATGTCGCTGCAGCAAGGTGACATGTCTGTGAGGGAATATGAGGCTAGGTTTAATGACCTATCCCGGTTTGCGCTATCTCTAGTGGAGTCTGAACACATGAGATGTCTCCAGTTTGAGAGGGGCCTCAAGAACTCTATGAGGAGATCCTTGGTGGCTCTAAGACTTCGGAACTTCCGGGATTTAGTAGCTGCTGCTACAAGGGTGGAACAGGATAACCTGGCCTATCGCCAAAGTAAAGAAGAAGAAGCGGGTCGGGTCTCTGTCTCTGGTAGACCCTCTGTTTTTGGTAGACCTTCTGTTTCGGGTCGACCACAGCAGAGTGGTAGAAGAAACCGCAATCAAGAAATGGCAAGTGGTGGCAGTAGTTCTTCTGGGAGTGACAGAAATGCTCCGTACGGGCCCAAGTGTCACCATTGTGGGCAGGTGGGCCATATTAGGAGGAATTGTCCTAATCGACTGCCGGCTCAACAAGCCCAAAGTGACGCTTCCTATAGTCAATAAGGGCCGCCACAGTACATGCCGCCATATCAGCCGCAACAGATGACATACCCTCCTGTGCCGACCTATTAGCCGCCTCAGTATTCACAGTTCCAGCCTCAAGCGCCGAGACCGGCACAACCACCTTCGCCACAACAGTATAGGCCTCCAGTTCAGCAGCCTAATGTTGGTGACAAAGGGAAGGGAAAAGTACAGGGACAAGCTTATACCCTGGCAGGAGGCAGCTCTGGAGGTCAGACCAGCAACGCGGTGGTTGAGGGTATGATTCTAATCTCTCATTCTTTTGCTCACGTGTTGTTTGATACAGGTGCCACACATTCCTTTGTATCCAGTTCTTTTGTTCGGACTTTGAAACTGAAGAGTGAGAATTTAGAAGTCCCGATGACTTTAAACTCCCCACTGGGATGTGTGGAGGTGATGAGTGTGTGTAAGTCGTGTGAAATCACGATTGGTGGTGAGCGATTGAGAGCAGACTTGATTATCCTTCCGATGACCCTGTTTGATGTGGTGCTCGGAATGGATTGGCTGTCAAGGCACGGTGCAATTGTTGATTGCTACAGTAGGAAGGTGACCTTGGTGACGAATTCTGGAACCATGATTGCTTATCAGGCAGAGATGAACCCAGTCCTTGGGGAACGACTGTTGAAGTACAGCGTTGGGGGACGGAAGAATCTAGCCTGTTTCTTTTCCCTTCTTGCCTCGGAAGGTGAATCTGAAGTGATTGGAGATAGTGGTGGAATCCCTGTGGTGGATGAGTTTGCAGATATATTCCCTGATGAGCTACCTAGTTTGCCGCCAGATCGGGAGATTGAATTCTGTATTTATTTGGTTCCGGGAACGGCACCTATCTCCATTCCTCCATACAGGATGGCTCCGGCGGAGATGAGGGAATTAAGAACCCAGCTCGAAGAGCTGGCAGAGAAGGGATATATCCGGAATAGTACTTCCCCTTGGGGTGCACCGGTGCTATTTGTGAAGAAGCACGACGAATCTCTTCGGTTGTGCATTGACTACCGACAATTGAACAGGGTGACTGTGAAGAATAAGTACCCACTGCCGAGGATCGATGAATTGTTTGATCAGTTGGGTGGATCACAGTTCTACTCTAAGATTGATTTGAGGTCCGGGTACCACCAATTGAAAATCAGGGAGGAGGACGTTCCGAAGACTGCTTTCAGAACTCGGTATGGGCACTTTGAGTTTCTGGTAATGCCGTTTGGGTTAACAAATGCCCCTGCTGCATTCATGGATTTGATGAATCGGGTTTTCTGGCTGTACTTGGATCGGTTTGTGATCGTCTTCATTGACGACATACTGGTTTACTCGAAGACTTGGGAAGAACATGTGCAACACCTTAGAATTGTTCTTCAGACCCTTCGAGAACACCAGTTGTATGCGAAGAAAGAGAAGTGTAACTTTTGGATGAAAGAAGTGAAGTTCCTTGGCCATGTGATTTCAGGACAAGGAATTTCCGTGGACCCATCCAAGATTGAAACTGTGCTACAGTGGGAAAGGCCGAAGAATGTGGCAGAGATTCGAAGCTTTCTCGGACTCGCGGGGTATTACCGGCGCTTTGTAAAGGACTTCTCAAGTATAGCTGCACCGATGACTCGGTTGACCAAGAAAGAAGTCAGATTTGAGTGGGATGCTGAATGTGAACATGCCTTTCAGGAATTGAAGGTAAGGTTGACAAGTGCACCGATTCTGACGATCCCTAATACCGAGGAGCCATACGAGGTGTACTCTGACGCCTCGGGGGTTGGGCTTGGTTGTGTCTTGATGCAAGGCGGACACGTAGTAGCTTACGCATCTCGCCAACTGAGACCGCACGAGCGGAATTACCCCACACATGACTTGAAGTTAGCAGCGGTAATATTTGCTCTGAAGATATGGAGATGTTATCTCTATAGAGCAAGATTTCAGGTCTTCTCTGATCATAAGAGTCTGAAGTACTTGTTTACTCAGAAAGATCTGAACCTCAGACAGAGGAGATGGGTAGAGTACATGGAAGATTATGAATTACTCTACAATATCATCCTGGAAAAGCTAATGTGGTGGCTGATGCCCTTAGTAGGAAAACGTCAGGGACTCTGGCGTCATTAGCTTTGGAGGATTGGAAGAGAATTGAAGTAATGAGTGAGTATGATCTTCAGTACCATGAGGATTATAACCAGGCTGTGGTGTATAATCTGATCTTCGCACCAGCTCTTGTGCAACAAGTTAAGCAGAATCAATGGCAGGATCCACACCTCCAAGGAATTTGGATTCGGATTCAGAATGGAGAACAATTTGAGGATTGGAGAATTCGGGAGGATGGAGCCTTATATTTCCGCAACCGACTCGTTGTTCCTAAGGCGGGTGAGGTAAAGAAGATGATTCCGCATGAAGCCCACAAATCTAGGTACGCCATTCATCCGGGTAGTACCAAGATGTACCAGGACTTGAAGAGACAGTACTGGTGGAGAGGCATGAAGAGAGATGTCCGCGAGTACGTCTCGGAATGCGTGACTTGCCTCCGAGTTAAAGCTGAGCACCAGAAGCCAGCGGGAGAGTTGCAACCTCTTCCTGTCCCTGAATGGAAATGGGAGCATATCACGATGGATTTTCTGATGGGACTACCGCGAACCGAGTTGAAGCACGATGCCATCTGGGTGGTGGTTGACAGGTTGACGAAGTCTGCGCACTTCATACCGTTTCGTGCGACGTATTCTCAGAAGATTCTGTCAGAATTGTACCTGGAGCACATCGTGAGGTTACATGGGGTGCCACTGTCTATCACGTCTGATCGTGACACGCGTTTCAATGCAAGGTATTGGAGAAGTTTCCAGGAAGCCATGGGAACAGAATTGAACTTCAGCACAGCATTTCATCCTCAGACGGATGGACAATCTGAAAGAGTTATTCAGATTCTGGAGGATATGCTTCGTGCTTGTGTTCTGGATTTTGGCGGGAACTGGAAGAAATACCTGCACCTCGCTGAATTCGCATACAATAACAACTATCAAGCTAGTATCGGTATGGCACCGTTTGAGGCGTTGTATGGTCGTCCTTGTAGGTCACCTGTTTGTTGGTTGGAACCAGAGGATAGACTTACAACTAGACCGGATGTCATTCAAGAGAATAACGAGAAGATAGCTGTGATTCGAGAACGACTATCGACAGCTCAAAGTCGACAGAAGAGCTATGCTGATAGAAGGCGTAGGCCTTTGGAATTCCAAGAAGGCGACGTTGTTCTGTTGAAGGTTTCTCCACGTAAAGGAGTTACTCGGTTTGGTGTGAAAGGAAAACTCACACCAAGGTATGTGGGACCATTCCCGATCGTGCAACGAGTCGGAGTGGTGGCGTACCGGTTGGCTTTACCGCCTGAGCTATCTCACGTGCATAACGTGTTTCATGTCTCCATGCTTCAGAAATGTCAACCTGAGCCGGAAGCAGTAGTGCAGTGGTTTGACGTTCCGATACAGTATGACGCGTCCTACGAGGAGGCACCAGTTCAGATTCTTGACAGGAAGATGAAGAGTCTGTGTCATTGTGAGATTCCGTTAGTAAAAGTGTTGTGGCAGCACCATGGTGTTGAGGAAGCAACATGGGAGATTTAAACGACGATGCAGGAACGTTATCCGCATCTGTTTGCACTTTGAGGTGAGTTTTAATTTCGAGGACGAAATTGCCTAAGGGGGGTGGAGCTGTAACACCCTGAAGAATTAATTGAGATTAATTAAGGTAATTAAGATTATTAGTGTGCCTACTCTGATTTAATTAATTGAGTTTAAATGATTCCAATGTATTTAAATTATTTACAGTAATTTATTTTAATCCAGAAGTGTGTATGGGCACATTTCTGGACTGTTATATTTTTGTACATGTCATTTTCTTTTATTTTTCTTTTTCTTTTCTTTTCTTTTCTTTTTCCTTTCTTTTCTTTCCTTTTTCCCTTTTTCCCGTGCGTTCTCTCTCTCTTTCACTCTCACTCTCCCGCGCACTCACTCTCTCTTTCTCTCTCATTTCTGTCCCAAATCGAACGGGTTTTGAGCCAAAGAGTGATTTCAAAGAGTTTTCAACATCAAGAGAAGGATTCAAGGTAAGATTACTGAAAGAACCTCTCTTGGATTTCAAGTTTTTCGGATTTAAAACTTACTTTTGGTTCAAAACGGATTTTGATGGATTTGGAGTGAAACTAGGGTAGAAATTGGAGATCTTGGGTTCTTTGGACTTGTTTTAGGACCTAGAACCCGGATCTAGTGGTTGTCCCTTGAGATTTTGTGATTTGGGACTGGATTTGTAGGTTTTTGGACTGATTTTCGCGAGTTTTCGCGAACTGGAGATGTCCACCGGTCGACCGCATCGGTCGACCGGATTTTGTTGAGGCCACCGGCCGACCGGATGCACACCACCGGCCGACCGGTGGTGATGCACTCCTCTGTCTCCGGTCAACCAGTGTACACGGGGTTTGACCCTGTTTGGCCTGAAATTGTCGTTTTGACCCCTGTTTTCAGGGAGAACCCAAATTAGCTTCATTTGGGGACTTGGGATGAAAGGATTAGTATCCTTAATCCCTGATTTGATATTTAAAACCCTTGGAATGTAATTTGAAACATGAAAATGGATTAGGGCACACTAATTGAAAATCTTGGAATATGATTGAGATTTGATTACTTTAGGACTGAGGATTGATCCTAAAGTGGTGTTTTGTATCAGCGCTCGCTGTGGATTCAGACTGAAGGGGCTTGAGGAAGCGGAAGCCGGAAAAGGCAACGCTAGTCCCAGGTTTGATTGTGCGAGGTAGGATTTCTATCCCTTTTCCTTGTGAGCCTGTTTTCAAAAAGGATTTTGGCCTTGAAAATGTTTTAAAGAAAGGGATTGGTTTGCGAAAGAAAAATGTTTTAAAAACCATGGCTTGTTAGTTTATGGAAATCCTTGGCTTGTCCTGTCCATGGAATCCATAGCTTGTCTAGTCATGGAACCTCATGGCTTGTCCAGTCATGGGGCCCGCGGCTTGAGTAGTTCGTGGGGTCTTATGAACGATTTCATAATGTTAAACGGATGATTTCTTAAGATAAGAGATCTTGTGAACTGGTAATAGAGTCTATTGCTGTAAGCCTAGATAGGATGCGGAGAGTGCATCCTCGGGGGCAGAACCCGAAACCGGTCCGGTAGGCGAGGCACTTGGTGAGGTGAGTAATTTGTACTAATTACTCGCTGAAGCCTGTAATACGGTTAGTTTCTGTTATATTTCCTTTGAGAAAAAGGATGTGAGGTTCCGGCTGTTCTGTCGGGGCTGAATGTCTTATTTTATTCATTTATGCGCTTATTTATTTATTCGTTTATTTAAATTATTTCAAATTATATCCTACTGGGCCTTTCGCTCATGTTTCAAATGTTTAAACCCCTCCCAGGAGATTCGAGGAGCGGTGCATCGTAGCTGAGTCGTGCTACGGGTCGAGCAAGTGAGGATTGAGTTATCCTCTTGAACAATTGTAAGGAATTTGAGAAATTATGTAAACTTATTAATATTTGGATTTACTAGACTGTGGTAGATGTCTGTTGTAATGATTATTTAGATGAACATGTATGTACGATACGGTATGTCCTGTGGGGTGGAGCCCTGTGTGTCAGAGGCTCCTGAATTATGTACTTTATTTATATTTTAATGCAGCTAAGTGTGGGACCCGGTTGGGGATCTGCTTTATTAATCCCTAATCGAGCTCCACGTCACCCACCCCGGTTGGGGGCGTGACAGTATTATTAGATTATGTTTTTTTTTTATATTGCTTCTCTATAGTTTGAAATGTAACATCGGTTCCTTTATAGTTGTTTGTTGAATATTTAATCAACTTTTAAATTTGTAATTTTGAGTTTATATATATATATATATATTGAATTTATGAATGTTAATTCTTTTTTTTTATCAACTATAACATTTAAATTATGCTAAAAAGGTTTAACAAATAAGTTAAATATCAAAATAAAAATTAAAAAACTATATAAAAAGCTCAAGCCCAAACAGATAGGTCCAATCCAATCCAAACAAAGCTCAATATCCAATCCAAACTGAGCTCAATCGGATTGGATGGGATGATATAATAGTAATTGGATTGTATTGAACAAAAATTTTAAAACCAAACTTTGATTAGATTGGTTGTTATATGACTAAAATTGGTTGGATTGTATTGGATGAACACCCATACATTTATGACATCTTTTAAAATTTAAAGAAATATTATGATATAATATCAAAAATATTCTACCAGAATAATCTCTGAAGATGACCATCTTTGTTGAGAAGAAAAAATAATTTGAAATGATATTTCTATTAGGATACTAAAATATTTTATCAAAATATTTTTTTTGATGAAATGAGTGACATAAATGTTAAGTTTATATTGATATATAGATGACATTTTTTGAGTGACATTTCTATATTTCTCAAAAAAAAATAATAATAATAATGTCCTCTATAAAGACGTTACTCTAGGAAATACCTTATGAATATATAGAGCTTACAACAAAGCAGTGGAATCCCCAATTCATCTAGTCAGAATAACATCTCGAAAATGAAAACTTCAATCCAAATCCAGACCTTTTTTCGTTCAATGAACACAAAAATATCTCAAACCCTGTCCAAAATTTCCCGGAAACTGAAGTACACTTTGTTCCGGCAGTCACCAGTACTGCCGGTATCATTAACATCAACTAATACTTCTATTGCACAAGAGGTCCATAGTACTACAGTGGGGGTGCCCGTGCCTGCAGACCAGCAAAACCTTGATCGACCGGAGAAGATAAACTGGGCAATGATCGTGATCGGCTTTTGCATGGAATCAGCTGTCGACATAGCTCTTCAGACAGCACAAAATCATGATCAAAACATTAATCACGATCAGAACTTCTCGAGTTTTCACTTGCTCGCTATTCTAATCCTCTTCACATTCGCCGCTCTCTTTGTCGCAATATTTATGCGTCACAAGTTTCGCATCACCGCGCAGGTGCTGGAGGGCGTCGGAATCTTGCTCGCGGTTTCAGCCTTCTTTTACGCCGTCAGTATTCCATTCCCACATGAGCTCAAGTGCATCACATGGTCAACTTTGGGCATCTCCATGCTCTCTGTTTTGATATGCAAATATTGCTTCTAATATTATTGCTATAATCCATTCCCACACGCGGTTTCAGCTCAAGGCTCATTTAGGGTCTAGGAAAGATAAAACCTTCTAGTTTTGCATATATGGTCTATGCTTTGTGTGGGGTAGATTGTAGGTATAATCTTCTGGAATAAAAGAATCTAAGTTTTTATGTAATTGGAATCAAAGAAGTCTCCATCATGTTTTCCTTTTAGTTTCAAGAGGAAAAAAGGTCGAAATAATCTCTTCTTTTTTTTTTTTCTGTTGTGCTACCAGTGAAAATAATCAATACTTAATAGTTAATATAACAACTAATCCTATATATGTGCATGCATCTTGTCATCAATTATTATCATTACCAATTTAAACTAATTAATTACAGATTCATATGTAAACTATTATAATAACGACAATTACCTTTTTATTTTTTACCGAATAAGTCCTTCGACAATTAATATTGTATGTACCAAGTGGAACGCAGATTATTAAATTAGTAGGCATTAGCGCTTAATAACAGACCAATTATACACTCTTTAAGTTTGTTTTTAATATTTCAACAGTTGCCTCTCGCTTAATCCTCAGGTATTTTCTGGTTGGAAGTGCCTGTAGATTTTTTTCCGGACGCTTTAGACGAGGGGATGAACCTAGATATGGTTGAGTTTAAAAAAAAAAAAAAAAGGTCAAAAGAATATTAATTTTTTCAGCAGTTTAGGGCACTAAAAGATTTTTCTTTTTTTTTTTTTTTGCTTTGAATTTTTAAGTTTTTAAGGTGAAATTGTATATTAGTAGTGTGTCAAATGTCAATAATAGGCCAATGTTCATTGCAAAAAAAAAAAAAAAGGATTGAAGTAATAGACCAATCTTCATTAGAAAGAAGTTACGTATTGGGGAAAAAGTTATAGGAGATGCAAGTGAAGTGAAATACCCACTTCCGCGAAGATTCATTTGAAAAGAAAAAGGTAAAGCAAAAAAAACAAATAAAATAAATAAATAAAATCAGTACTATTTGGTGTGCTTTTGTACTTTTTTATACACGTAAAACGAAGGTGGGGTCCGAAAAAGAAAAAAGAGATAGAGAAGAAACCAACGTAGAAAATAATATCAGTTGTAAACTCAATTTACAATAGTATCAGTTGTGTGAACTTCAGAGTGTATTTGGTCGGAAGGAGAGGGCTGGAAGGAGAGAGATGGAGAGAGATAGAGAGAGAGTTAATCACTTGTTTAGGAGGAGAGAGAGAAGAGGTGGAAGGATGTGCTCTCCCATATGGCCAATTAAATTGGATTTTTTTATTAATGGAAGGATTCAAGTAATTCATCAAGTTAATATTGAAAAAAACTATTTTACTCTCTAAATAAATCATTAACAAATAGTTTAAATGGACAATATAGTAATTTAATAAAGAACTATTATTTATCCTTTTAAGTCTCTTTCTATCCTACCAAACAATACAAAAGATTACTATAATTCTTTTCATCATTCATACTCTACATCCATCCAACTCTCTCAATCCTTCCTACTCTCTATCATTCCAACCAAACGGACCCTAATAAGGTGTCAAAGAAGAAAATACCCAATAAACCTCTAACCAAACAGCTCCAATATTTATGAGTTATGACAAAATCAAAGTGTCTTTTGGTGATTTCGCTAGGTTTTTCTTTTTTGTGGTATAAATGTTATTTTGACCTATTTAACGAAAAAATAGTGATAAAAGCACAATTGATATTTTAAGTATTAAAAATCGGATGTAGAGTACCAAAAAACCGCTTTTAAAAACTTAGAAGTACCGTTCTAAATATTAATAAAAAGATAAACACCTGCAAGATGAAGATACTAAAGATTTTGTCCCTATTATATAAATCACTACCCAACTATCACTTTGGAGCTCTCATAGTGAGTTCATTCAAATACGAGTCCCACTTACCACTTAAACAATCATCCAATACTCTTCTTTTGTTTTCTGGCTTTGGCACGATTCTACAACATACGAAATGCCTAAAGGCTACTCTAGAACTTGGAGAAAATTGGCTTGGTTTTAACATTATTGCTGGCAAATTAACACTTTTTATACAATAATTAATACTTACTTTACCATTGCTTTTCTATTAGTAAAAAAAAAAACACATTCATAAATTCAGAAGATTATTACTTTGTACAATCCAGCCAACGTGCTAGAAAAAGAATATGTAATATGTTGGTTGTACATATGGTTGGTTTCCTAACATTTCTTTCTCATACCAAAAAGGTAAAAATTGTACTAGCTAGGCCACCAATTTTAAGCTTGTTGATACTTGATTTTATACTAGGCCTAACCATGACGTCATGCGACATTATTGAACTTACTTTGTGGACCCAAGTCACGCTCAAAGAACTCTCATAGATTATGGTTTGATAGGTCATGTGTGGTCGAGTATGCCTGTTTGTCGTTTAATTCGCTTCAATTTGAATCTCGCTTGGGAGGTTTTCAAAATTAATTGGATTAAATACAAATGTGTGATTAAGAATTCTTAAAAAGCCTGACTATCGTTCTTCTGGAAGCCCAAAATCCCTAAGTCCATGCCTTGGAACCTCTTCCGCTTCGTCAAAGTTGATTCTCAGTGTTTTGACTCCAACAGAGGCTCTACCCACGCCAAACATGCCTAATGGAGGCTCCCTTTGTGGCAGGCATGTCTCCCGGAGCATCCTCTTCATATCCAAGTATGTGTAACAGAGCCTTTTTCGTGTTAGACGTCCATCCTTTGGACTTCTTCTCGCCCAGCTCACCATCGGAGAAATCTTCACCTAGAGCATGCTCACCCTTCAGAGCAACCTCACCCAGAGTAGCCTTTGTTTGGAGCACACCCGTCGTCAAAGCAGTTTCATTCAGAGCAGCTTTCGTGTCAGAGCCAATTTGACAGCTGCTTAGCCAATATCGTATAAACCATCTATGACAAGGTCTGACATGCGATCAGACCTCCACAAAAGGAAGTCAAGGGAACACAAAGTTGAGTCAAACACTCTTGAGAATTTCAGACCTTGGAACTTTTCACGTCAGGCTTCAAATCCAGAACTTTGCCTTTAAGTTTTTCCGTTTTAAAATCTTTTCTTTGTCAGTTCAGAAAGTCACTTGATCGCTTTGCTCCAAAGGAAATTGCGCGTGCAAGTCTCCGTCTAAGCATCGCTGATTGGGCTTCAGAACAGCCACCATGAACCTTTCTTTCCATTTCTAGGTCAGCTCTTTTTCAACTTCAGAAAGGCTTCTGATGACTTTGCTCCATTTGGATTGCAAATACATGCTTCCTTCAGAGCGTCGTTGATTCACCCCTAGAGCAAGTTCCCAGAAGTCTTCATTCCATTTTTAGCTAATCTCCTCTTCAACTCCAAAAAGGTGTCAGAAGGCTTTGCTCCATCGAGATTGGTTATGCAAGCGTCCGTCAGAGCACTCCGTACAAACCTCCAAAGCTGCTACCAAAATTCTACCAATTTCACCTATAATACTCCTCATCTCTTTCATTTCAGGGGTATAATCCACCATCAGCATCAGCCATTACTTTCATCCTTATCCTATTATCTTTTCCTACTTCTTTCAGACTTCTCTAGCCTCTTACTACGGAGGACTTCAGGTTCTTCAAGCTCTTCAAAGTGCTTCAAAGCCTCCAAGTGTTAACAGCCTTGAAAACCTTTCCAAAACACTTTTCGACTCATTTCCAGCACTATCTCAAAACTCTCTAAAGTTTCTTCATACATTTTCCGGCAACATTCAAGTCTTCATCTTCGGGATCACTTCCACTCACCGTCAAAGCAAGTACTCTGAGCGTCGTTCTCATTCCCAAAGCAACACGCGCTGCTCTTAGAGTTCTTTTCACTAGAGCCTTATTCACCTCACGAACTTCATTCTCACTCTCCTCCAAGTCTTATCCACCACTTGAGTCGCCATCTTCACTCATGGAGCAGCATGCACTTGTCTCCAAAGCACTGCTCTATCAAGGCACGTTTGGCCTCCTTTTCTCCATCTCTATCAACTACTTGGTTGCACCTCCCACCATTCTTCATCTCCGTAGTTCTTTTATTTGTTTTTGTGGATTCTCTAACATATTTTGCAGGGCATTTTCATCATTTCATAAACAAAGAGGGTCCTAGGACATGCGTCCTTTGGCCTAATTTGCGACTAACCGACAACACTTCTTCGTTGAAGGTCTCACCATCCTTATCGACATCGATGCTCGCTCACGTCGGATCTGCTTCTGACAAACTATGTGCTTACGCTTGTCAACCCCAGACACGTCGACCCTCCAAATCTACCGGCCCCCCGACAAAGCTCAATTTTTTTTAATCAACTTTGAGTTGTCATCTTCTTATTTACAAATACAATTTTTTTAATTAATTTTTAAAGCTTAGTAAATGTCTAGTGTTTTGCTAAATTAAAAATAAATATTAGTATTGTTAATCCTTAAATTTTGATTATAGTGCCATTTGGTCCCTAAACCTTCTTTCTTGCTAGATTACTCAAATTTTGTTTTTTTTTAAGAAATTTACTAAAATAAGTAAATAACAAGCTTTTAAAATATTTCAAGTAAATAGCAATAATAGCAAATTTACTATATGAATAATTTATTCGCTATATGAAAATCAATCATTTGTCTAGTAAATTTGCTATTTACTCCAAATATTTTTAAAACCTACTATTCACTTTAATTATTTAGTGTAAAAAGATACTATTTGGTATTTTCTCTCAATGTTTTTGGTAGTTGTAGTATCTAACACTAAAATTGATGATTGACCTTTTAGATTTCTCTTCACTGATGTTAAAATGCTTAAAATTGGAATATTTTGTAGTTGATGTAACTATTTAAAATGAATATGAGAGTGAGACATAATTGTCTATATAAAGTTTCAAAAATCATGAGACAATTATTAACAAACTTCTTGTTAAGCAAATTAGTGTAATTACATCTTAGTTAGCCAAAAAAAAAAAAAAAAAAAAGGAAGAAGAGTGAGTGAGAGAAGTAGAGGAGCATTCATAGCCGGAGGTTCAATGCACTATCAAACCTCTTGCCACTTGTAGAGAATGAGTGTTGTCGTATCGAAATTGAGGTAAGGATGGGTTCTCGTTAGTCGCAAGGCGTTTTCGTGTGTGTTGGTTTTCGTCTCGGCTTAGCCTTTGAAGGTTTTGGCCGTCTAATTGTCCATGCATCAACCATATTTGTTTGTCCCTTGTACTTTTGGTCATTTTGTTCTGCTGATATTAAAGAGCCTCGCTCACCTTGGCGTTTAGATGTTTATATAGCTTGTGGATTTTTTTATTTTCGTTTGTAACATATGCAGTGGAATGATAGAAAAGAATTTTAGAGGCCTAATCCAGACGGAGGATGGGACTAAAAGGTCCAAATCTACCTAAAGAAATCCCACAAGGAGAAAAGTCCCAAAGTGAGGAGAAAATTCAACTTTATATTCAAGTCTCCCTATCACAATAACTTATGTTTATAGTCCATTTACAAAACAATGACAAAATATCCACTAAGACAAACAACATACTAACAAAATAACGATAAACAATTAACAAAACATAGCTAAATTAATAAACGACAATGGTAGCTAGAACCTCCTATATCAGTAACCATGATGGTTCTTTCCTAATCAATTTGTAGTTTATCTTGTTTGTTCATTGTTTGATTATGTGTTTCGTCCAAGGCTTTTTTTCTGCTATCTTTGTGCTTTAGGTTTCTCACCATCAATTGATCAGATTATGTTTTCCACTTATAGAACCCGGTACATGCTATTTTTCCTTACACTTCACTTGAGTTTACTGATGGAATCAGTTATCTATTAGTATCTATGGTTCCTATACAAGCCTATATGCAGGGTAGTTGTATACCTTTTTAATGCTTTAAATATATTTCCTTCTAAACAATAAAAAATTCATTCTATAAAAAAAAGTAAATAAATAAGGACAAGTGTTCTTTGTTCCACACCATTTCCGCCGCAGAGCCATTATCGAAGTCTCAACGAGTCGAAAAAAGGAGAATTACACTGACATCCTCTGCGTTTTATCAAGATAACATAGAAATCCTATTGACCAAAACTAATCAGATCAAGACCCCATGTCTTTAACTTTGTTAAAATTTAAGTGCAAAATACCTAAAATACCCCTTTTAATCTCAACCATTGATCGTCAAAAACCAAATCCCAATCGTCCACTCAATATCCTTCATTTGAAGGAAAAAAAAAATAATCACATTACAAGCCTACCCACCGCCCTTCTGCATGGGTAGACCCATTCCACAAGCACGACAACCATCACCGACGGCTCCCTCACTAAAACCACCCATTCCAATGCGACTCTTGACTCTTGATAGTACCTCGTGATGGCAACTCACGATCCTAGCTCGCTACGGCAACCCACAAGCAGACTCGAAGCTGCGGCGACCCCACCTAGCCTCTATGAGACGCCTCTCCTTAGCCACCCGTCAACGCCGTCTCTCCGAGCCAACCCAACTGCCTTCAAAGTCCCCAAAGTCTACCCTAAAGAAGGGTTTGTTCTTGTTCTCCCATTCTCATTCAATGCTCATATGTTACATATTCATTTTTGAGAGATTGAGAGAATTAGTTCAATCTGAGAGGAATTAAAATTAAAAGACTAATATTTAAAAGAAGTTAATAAATACGTCAAGTTGATATAAATATGGATTTACAATTAGCTAAAATTTTTTTAAAAAAAATGTCCTCTTTATAAATTCTAAATTTATTGTGCACATTTAAAATTTACTATTAGACTTTGTACTGTTCTTAAAAAAATAAAACTAACTTGATAAATTCTGAATATACACCATAAATTTAAGAATTACCATTAAAATTTATATGGTTCTTAAAAAAGTCATACTAACTTAGTAAATCCTAAATTTACTAAGTATATCTGAGATTTATCAATCTTTTTTAAGTAATTCTAACTTAGTAAATGACTTATCGTGTATATCCAGGATTTACTATTAGAGTTTGTACAATCTAAAAAAAGTAATGCTAACTTAATAAATTTTAAATTTACCAAGTATATTCAAGATTTACCATTAGAATTTGTACTGTTCATTTTCAAGTGATTCTAGCTTGGTAAATCTTGGATTAACATGGATTTGCCGTATATATCTAAAATTTACTATTAAAGTTTGTACTCTTCCTGAAAAAGTGATGTTAACTTGGTAAATCTTAAATTTACCAAATATATTCAGGATTTACCATTATAATTTATAATGTTCCTTTTCAAATGATTCTAACTTAGTAAATCCTAAATTTTCCAAATGAAAGGGAAAAAATAGCAAGAAAAAGAAAAATTAGAAAATTAAAAATTAAAAACATGAAATGGTCTATTAATTTTTAGGCATTTTTTACCGTGAGACCCTAAAAAAGCCTCCATCGATGGAACCCCTATTTTTAACCGTTAGATTAATTTTTCAACGGTCTGATCTGCACTAGGAGTAGTTCAGTATGATACACTGTAAATTTTTAATACGGACATGCATAAATCTGACCATTAAAAAATTAATCTAACAGTTAAAACTAAGAGTTCTACCGGTGGGTTTTTTTGAGGATTCTACTTCAGAGATTGCCTAATTTTTTATACATTGGTAAATTGACCATTTACTTTCATAAATCTTAAATGCAGACCTAGGATTTCCCATCATTTTTCTTGATTGAAAATTGCTATAATTGCATCGGTTTTGTGATAATCTGTTTAGAGAATGGGGAAAAAGCGTGGACTTCTGAATATAGCTACAAATTTTGCATTGGTTCTCTTGGCCCCTGATTTTGTGGTTTGCATATTGCTCACCAAAATAAAGTATTATCACATCTTAGCGACAAATTTTGAATTGGTCTCTTTTTATTTCGTCGAGTATTTTGATTTTTACGAACTAATATGTCACTTAACTATTTAGTTTAGTAAAAACAAAAAGAAAAAGAAAAAAAAAAAAAAAAACTTCAATAGAGTGAAAATTTAATGTTTTAGTGTGTGAAAATCAATGACACTCATTTTTTAGTGTTAAATGAAGGTAAACTAACATTTTTGTGTTAAATAAGGGTAAAATCGACACTTTCAACACTATATATTGCTTTAAAAACGTTGTCTGGTACATATGGGAGCAATTTTGACATTTCCAAAAAAATAAACGGTCAACTAATGGTTAACAGATGGAGGAGATGTCTGTAATTAATTTCAGTCAAAGAGGTGTCATCGTTGTTTTGACAAAATATAGGTGTCATTGTAATTCTCTGGTGAGAGATAGAACATTACATTACGGAATATTTATTAGTCATCAATATTTCTCCATTCAAAACCAACAGAAGTCTCACCATTATTTTTCAAATCAAGTTATTTTCTCTCTTTTTCTTTTTCATAAATAACCTTGATGTATACCATAGTGATTGCTGGAGAGAGTAAATGCATGTACAAAAGCATAACCGTCACAAAAATAGTTTGGAAATAAAAAATAAAAAATGTCCACCTTTGTCTTGAGTGGTAGATGCTACACCCGAACAATCGAGCAACCCTACCTTCTCTTTTACCAAATTCAGAGAACATGTAAATATGATTGCAGATAGGGACACGTGAGGGCTTGTAAAAGAACAAGAAAACGGCGGGCTAATATAGAGGTTATAGCCTCATAATGAACTGAGATAATCCTTAAGCAAAGCGAAGATAGGGTTACCATTAGAAGTCCCTTCCAGTCTCTGAAACATAATTCCGTCCATTCGGGCTTGAACTCCGTCACAAAACGTCAAGTCCTGTAACAGCTCTCTCACCGTTGTGTCAACTCCTACTAGAGTACTTCCTATGCCACTTAAAATCTCCGGCAATGTTGGGGAAGGTCTTGAGAGCTCCACAAGTGTAACCTGGCACCATGCAAGAACCGGCATTGAAGCAGAAAATGGGAAAAGGACAAGAACAAGCAAAATTATGCAATGCAAAAATAAGTAATATCTAGCAATCAACACTCCGTACATGGTAAGAATAGAAAGAATAGTCCATGGATGAAAGTTATTCATCACCAAACCTGTTTGTCTTGAGGTATATTGGCCTTCTGTTTTGCAATTGCAACAGCCCGAGAAAACCCACCAATGGCATCGACTAAGCCTCGTAAAACTGCATCATTGCCAGTCCAAACTCTCCCTTGTGCAACCTCCTCCATTTCATCTACCTGGAAATACAATGATA
This sequence comes from Morus indica, assembly GCA_029231665.1. Classification (NCBI taxonomy): domain Eukaryota; kingdom Viridiplantae; phylum Streptophyta; class Magnoliopsida; order Rosales; family Moraceae; genus Morus; species Morus indica. The sequence continues at coordinate 18,872,642 of JACAGA010000009.1, read as the reverse complement.
GGGACATTAAAGATTTTACTATAATGTAACGAAAGCATTATTATACAGGAGTAGCAGCATAATGAAAAATGAGGGAACTGCTAGTATACACTCATTGATCTGGAATAAGCAGCCTTGTCACGGAATTGATGATAGGCCCTCCGTGTGGATCTGGAAAAGAGCTCTGCTTCATCCGGTCTGCAGAACAGAGTGAGGGTTTGTTAGAACTGTGTTGAGATTTCACGTCAGATAAGTTAAGCAGAAGTCATGAGGGATCTTGAAGTTCACTTAAAGAAGTATGTTACCCAAAGGCGTGAGGAAAAGGATATATTGTCCTTGGTCCCAGGAACTTTCTTATTTTAGGGTTGAGTTTTTCATCCAATCACGAGTTTTTTCCTAACAGAAATTTAAAATTTCAATTTTGTATTTTAGAAGACCAATCTGTCATAGATTTAGTTCATTTACGCCTAATTGAAAGATATTACAGATTATTGTCTTTGCCTTCCCTTCTTCCTCCCTCTCCATCTTCTCTTTTTCCTCCCTCGTCTCACTTTCTGTCTGTCTTTCTTATTCTCTCCGGTCCTACATGAAGAAGCCTCATCTACATCATTGTATACTCAGACACAAAGTAACCGGTCACGTTACTCAATGTAGAATGATTTCTTTTACTCAATCTTTGAACTAGAATTCCATAAAATATGTCCCTTATTTACTAGTTTGAGCTCTATAATCTCGCATGTGCAAACTTCTGTAACACCTCTGCTTTCAAATGTTGTTATTAGACAACATTCTTATTGGAAATTGTAAGGACCTTACGATTGATTATTATATGCGAAATAATCAGAATAAAGAGAGATCATAGAAACAACGAGAATTATATTATTTCGAATACAGTTAAACAGAAAACTAGAAAATTGATTGAAAAATGATGCACCTTCACACTTTGACACATTTATTTGAATCTTTTAATATGTGCCATTTGTCAATTAACAGCACCCAAATTAATTTATAGGACATCCGACCAAAAAACCTGCACACACATTATTTCCTTTGCTTAAACAAAGGGAAAAAGAAAACAAAAACAGAAACTTCTGGCAATGTCCGGTCAGTAGATACATTCATTCATAACTTCAACAAACAGATGCATGATATAATGCAAAGTAGGAAAAGAAAGAGCACGCATCAACACAGTGGCATGTGACACGGGAGTCTTACCTGAAAGGTCGATTTTCAGCTGCAAGAAGCTCCGCGTATCTTCCCCTTGATATGATCTCCTTGTTGAACCCAATCTTCTCGTAAAGGTTTCCAAGGTTGAATTTCCCTAACAAGAAAAAAGTTACACTTGCAGATGAATGGGTATGAGCATTCAAAATCAGTAAAACCATATTTGTCACACCAAGTCTAATATTTTTATTCAACATCCATACCAATTTTCTCCGTTCTGTGCAAGTCCCTCCCCACCACCAGAAAGGGTGGAAAATAATAAAAACAAGGGAAAAAAAATTTAAAAAATTAAAAAAAAAAAAAAACAACCTTTCAATATTTGTATGGGTCTCTTTTCAAAAGCCAAAGAAAAATCTTATTATCAAATTTCTCAGTTTTTTCAAGCTCACCATTGTCATAAATCTTTTTACATGCTATTTTACTAGGAAGTTAGGAACAAAATTGTAGTTCACCTGTCACAACTCCAATTGAACCGGTTAAGGTTAGATTTTCTGCAACAATGGTCTGTGCTGCCATTGCCATGTAGTATCCCCCACTTGCCGCCAAATCAGACATGGATGCGATTACAGGTTTTGATGCAGCCAAAAGTCTGATCTCCCTCCACATTCTGCACGTCATAAACACAACAGGGCAATCAGTTGAGCGCAGCACCTGATTTTTTCTTCTCTTCTTCTGATTCAAAATAAAAAAGCACCCTATTTGCTTTCATTGAAATGGAAAAAGCATGAGAAAAACAAATATTTACAGCTTCTATGTTCCCAAGACAGTGGGAAAAGTTCAGATATAGTTCATCTAAACATGCCATAAAAGAGGTGGTTTCACAGGTATAAACAACTTTTTTGAGAGGGCTCACCAGATCATGGTATTTCTTTATCCCTTAACTACTACAAACAAATTGTTCAACAACAGCAGTTTATGCATGATACAGAAATGCAAACAGGATTTTTCTTGGACTGAGACGCAATGTGTAATGCACTAACATTAGCTTTTAAAAGAAAACAAATTGATCCAAGTAAATTTACTACAAAAGAAACGTCTAAATCTATGATTGCATGTTTGACCAGCTCATTTATTACGCAGTATCAACGTAATATTTACTTACAAATCAGAAGCAAGAGCATCACCTCCAGGGCTGTCAATTCGAATAATAGCAGCTTTATATCTTTTTGACTCTGCACATGGAATAACACCCAGATGACGAGGAGAACATATCAAAGGAAGATGACAATAAGTAGTACTAATCATTAAAGTATGCAGTAGTAAATGCATGTATCTTCATTCTTCAAGATCAGTAAATGCAAAATCAAATGAATTATTTAAGACCAAGTACCTCTAACACTACGAATCTTCTCAATCAATTGTTCACCAATAATTCCTGAACCTGAGACGCTCAAAGGACTACGCGTGCGACTAATACTCCCTGAAGCTCTGATCACAGCTATTTGATCTTTACCACCTACTAAGCCAACGGTCCATTTCCTAACTTTGCAATATTTCCTGCATTGAATCACAAAAGCAGTACATACAGCTAAATGTGCTTCATCTACCAAGGGATTGGAATAAAAGGAGAATGAGTAATGCCAAATAGTACAGGATTTTCCACATTAGGAATTTAAGGAAAGTATGAGAACCATGAAGCCTATATGTACGCTTTTTTTCCCCTTTCCCTGGAAACCTGATGCCCGTGTACTTTTATGTATCAGGCATCACCAAAATTACTTGGACATTAAAGAAAAGATCCGAAACATTGACGAAGCTATGTGGTGACCAGAAAAACCAATAACAAACACAACTATCAAACTGAGACAAGTAAAAGGAATGCAATTGCCAAACAGAAGATTATGAAGAAAGCAATATAATCTGAGTTCATTTATAGATGATAACAGCTTTAATACATGTATAGACACATGTAGTGGACACCAAAATGTTAGTTCTTGCACCATATATAAGAAATTGACAACCTGTAGTCAACCATAGGAAGAATCTTATCCTTCTGCAAGCCAAGTCTTTCCTGCAACATCGAGATAACCTGCAAGGCCGGCAGATTACTACAAAGCTACCAAGAAATTTTTCATATTTAGACAGAGAAAGAAACCCTTAGATACAGACAACATGACACCAATAATTTGCAAATGCAATCATAGCATATCTAAACATTGACTGTGAGAACTTTATTATACAGTATTTCTACAAACTAAGCGGAACATTTATAAACTAAATATTTGCCACGGTTTGATGTCTGTATGAGTCAACAAGTTGAAGGGAACGAACATGAAATCTGTATAACTCCTTATCAACTGATTCCAAGTATAAGATCACTTAACAGAAAACCTCTAAACGGTTTCTGTGTGTGTGCTTAAGCTTGTATAGTAATATGTGACAGAGTTTCAGACCGAAAGTTAATTGAAACCTAGGAAATGCCATCTAAATGTTCAAACATTTAAACTGTAGCACCAGATGCTAATACTCTGAGTCTCTGACATACTTTGACCACCAGTCAACATATATTAGCAGTTCTATACCTCATCATCGTACTTTATGTCGGTTATCCAGTCATCCTTTTTCAGCCTTTCTATGTGAAAGACCCCTTCATCAATGAAGTCTATGACTTTTTCTCTTTTCTTTCCTATAAAGATTGGCAGAAGCTCATAAATTATGTGAAATTCCAATATTGGCCAAGAGGATCAAAAGTAAAAACACCTTTTGCAGAAGAGACTTCATCCAGCCAATGCCCATATATGTTATCAAGCAACGCATTCAGCATCTCACAATTTTCTTTAGACATAGTTGTACGGGTAAGTTGATCACCAGCACTTTTGTATTTCCCAATCCTTTCCACTTGTGGTTCAATTCCTACTTTGTCAAGAACACCTAAAGCAATTTTTTCAATGCAACCAAACTCAGATAAAGAATAATTTCAAGCAACAAGGATAGCACGAGTAAAGGTAAATAAGGTAGCTAGATACACCTTTCTACCACACTATCCATTGTATGACGATAGGTGATTGATCTATATTGACTTTTATACAACTTCGGGTATACATTTGAACAAATTTAAGTGAAGTAAATGACGGGCAATATAATTTTTCGAAGCACCTCAAGGATGTATGTAAAATCAAAAGTACTTGCACAGAACTACTCCAATATTGCAATAAAACGCACTTCCCTTATTATGAGTTGCATTTTATTTCGAGAGAAGAGGGAATAATAATTAATAACTGCAGTAAATAAGAAGTTTAATGCCAGCAATCCTAAACATGCTTTCTAGCCACTTCTATTATTCTCTTTCTTTGGTGCTCAAAATTCCAATTAAATTTTTAACCAAACAGCAAACTGTTTGTACAACAGATAACGAGAAGATTTCCATGCATGTTACTGCAGAGTAGAATACACGACAGAATGATAAAACAAAAGCCTAGGAAAGACAGACCAATTTTTTCAGAAACTGGGTTACTTTCTGCTTCATGGGAAATACAAAAATGTAAAAAGTCTAAGGATTCACTAAAAATCACTTATTAGGGTATTTTTAGGGTGATTTTAAGTGAATCCTTAGACTTTTCATGTTTTTGGTATTTTTGGTAATTTTAGCACTTTATCATGGTTTAGAAATATATATATATATATATATATATGTATATATAATACACACACATTAGGGTTGCCAAGGTGACAGCACTGTAAGCATGGAAAGTTCCAAATAGAATTTCAAGATAGAAAATCCTGTAAAAGTATACTTAAACAACGTACAAATGACCACTTTTCAAGTTTTCGGCCGTGATACTTGGAAAATCTAGAAATATTGCCATCATGCTCAAGAACAATAAAGCAGGGAAAAGTAAACTTAGTTGTAACATAAGCAAGAATTTGCATGTCCTTCTACCAGAAAAAGGATGAAGGAAACAAGAGTACAAATAAAATTGCTATTCGAAGGAGTCTGCCAAAATGAAAAGAAAAGAATAATAACAACAGAAACAAATATCTAGTATCAATAGCCAGACTCTGAAGCGTATAATAAAATAAAAGAGGAAAAACATTTTTTTTTTTTAACAAGAAACTCATATTAATCATAAAACTGATATACAACCAAGAGAGGATGAGTCATCCTCATGAAATAGACAATGAGACTAAGCTACGCATAAGAGGAAAAACATTTATCATAGACTCATCATCCATCTAAAACATCCTCTCTTTCCTCCCCTCCGCCCCCACTGAAGCCATCTAAAGCATCTGTATCATAGAGACTCTCCTCTTTTCCAACATACCCGCTCACAAATAGCAAGTATCATTTAGGTGGTAGTATAGGGGCCTACACAACAGTCCAACTTAAGATGTATTCAGGGAATATATTCCCATCTACCAACAAAGAAATGCAAATTAAAGCATCATGGGGTACAATCATTTTTACATTTAAATATAAATTATGCAAGACCGAACATTGTCACCGTACCTCGAAGAAATGATGCTTGAACCGTAAAACCAAATAGAGAAATGTAACCACTAGGAGGGCAATATATCTCATCACAAGCACAGGCAAGATAATATTCCTTCTCTCGACAAACAGGTACAAATGCCACGATGAATTTACCTACAAGAGCAATTAGGAAGGAGTAGTCATCCAATGGTAAAATTCTCGGACAACTTTGTTGGATCTCTATAAGAGAATTGGAAGTAGACATAATCAGAAAATCAGTAAATTATAGTAGACAGACCTTTGCACACATGAATAAAAAGATCGCTCACAATATGAAATATGAAGAGAATATTTAAATAAAAATTTAAAATATCTGACAAGTTTTGTGCTTGTGAAGCTCAAAAGAAGATATCAGCAAAAGAACAAGGAAGCAACAGGACTTCACGAATTTGTTATCACGAGTAGATACTAAAATAGTCTGCCTTTTCATAAATGCAATAACTGAAACCAAATAGAATATTTTCATGCAGTCAAATCTCTTCACCATATAGTCAAATCTCTTGAATTTTTAGGCTTAAACTAATCAAACTACCCACAAAGGTTAGGAACGTCAGTTATCCTACTCAGCTTGTACTTGATATAGGCGTACTAACACAAGCACTATGACACTAACCTGATTTCCTAAAATCCAATATATGCCTTCGAATTTCTTCGACTTTTGCCCACCCACAGTTCAATGAATCAATATGGAGGTAGACACCGGAAATACGAGGATCATATGCCGCTTTCACAAAATTCTCACAAAGTTGAGGCAGACATAATCCAGAAGAGAAACGGCTCTTCAGCTGATCAGATATCTGAATGCAAACTCCACAGCAACACACGTATAAATTCACACAATCAGTAAAAATTAATAGATCATATATAAAGTTAAAAAGGCTCAAGTTTAAAAGGTCTTGTCGCAAAGCAAAAATTAAAATCATAGACAAAACTTTGTCTTCACTTCACCTAAATTTCTTACTTTGTGAAATATGATTTTCTCTAATTGCAATTTTCAATTCCTCTTTTAATCAAATGTGCATAAGCAAATGATGTATATCAAATTCTCTACTTGTAAAAACTATCAAATAATGTAATAATGCAAAAGAATTGAGTCTCAAAATATTCCATCTCAAAAAAAAAAAAAAATATATATATATATATATATCAAAATCAAGCCAAATTCTAACAGATAATGTAATGATGAAAGACATTAGAGTTCGAAAACGTTCTATATCAAAGCAAATATCAAAACTATGGTCAAAATTCTGTTTTGACCAAAAATTTCTTATATGCTAAGATCATATCCAATGAAAATACTAATACTAATTGTATATATAGTATAAAAAATATGATATAATATGTTATTTTTATTTTTACTATAATAAATAATGCTATATAAAATATTAAATCTATTTTTTTTTTATAATCATTAAGCTTGAAAGTTGTAAAGTTAAAACTTTTATTTTTAAAATAATTTAAAAATGTAAAAATTTCAATGATTACAGAAAATTATGTAAACATTTAATGAATAACAATTAAATGTTAAATTTTTCATACGTTATATTTAATGAGAAATTTATCAGTATATATGAAAAATTTAACGCAATAAATAACATTGTATTAGAGAGTACACTCAAATTTTAAATTTGCAATTAGTTTCGGAGATGCACACGTTACATTTTCACTAATGCAATTCCTCTAACTAATAGAAATTTGATGAGCACAAAATTTCAGAGAGGGAAACCTGGCCACGCAATTTCATGGTGAGAACACTGCCCTTACGAACTCGCTCCCAAGGGAAAGCGACCAGCATTCGAAGCTTCACGACGAAGCTCTTCCATGCGCCGGGCTTCTCGAATCGGAACTCGCCGCTCGGATACTCCTCGTCGGATTTTCTCACTCTCTGACTACCAACCCTAACGTCGGAGCCAGATTCGTCCTTACCGTCCTTCTCTTCCTTCTTCTCCGGTCCATCTCCGGTCTTCTTCGTCTCCCCCTCCTCCGACGACGAATCGAAGGCGCGAACCAAAAACTTTCTAGAAGGTTCGCGAAGAGAAGCGTTGGTGAAATCGGGACGGAGAGAAAGCGAGAATTGGGGTCGGAAATGGAGGCGAGAGAATGGGGAGGGAATGTGGAGAGGCTTGGAAGCGGAGAGGATGGCGGCGAAGGTCCGGCGGTGGATTGGGGCGGTGAGGTGGGATGATTGGAGGAGAAGAAGCTTCGACATTGTTGGTTGTTCTGAGCAAAGTTTGACTTTGTTTGACTTTTTTTTGAAGTGAGAGTGAAGAGTGTGTATTACGTTTTGTTGTTCCCCACGGAACGGGGAGAAGACGATATTGCAGATGGGAGTTGCCCGGAGAGAGAGAGGAAAAGAGGAGGATGACAAGGCTATGTTTTGTCCACGTCATCGTGCTTCGCTTGTCCACTTAAAATTTATATTTTATTAGTAACAGTGCTTAACATTAATTATGTTTTTAAATATTTTTCTAACTAAAGAAGTAATATTATTTGAGTCTGGTTAATTTATTAATTTAAATTTTTAATTTAAATTAAGATATAATTTTATGTAAAAAAATTTTATTATAATTAAAAATTAAATATAATTATTTATGAAAATTTTTTATTATAATAAAAAATTAAATATAATTATTTATGAAAATTTTTTATTATAATAAAACTTAAATTAACGAAATAAACAGAACGTTTATTTAAATAGAGGTCTCGTTTATTTCGTTGATTTGAATTTATAATTTAAGTTTTGCTACAGTAAAAAATTCTCATAAATAATCATATTTAACTTTTTTATTACAGTAAAAAATTTTCATATAAAATTACATCTCAACTTAAATTAAAAATTCGAATTAGTAATATGCCCGGAGATTTTTTCCCATCAAACTCAGAGTGTGGATCCCACTTAACGAGGCTCATGTTAGTCCTACCGGGTGGGACCCACACTTTGTGCCTAATGGGAGAAATTCTTGGTTGGCTAATCAGCGTTTTTCAAACTATTGGTGTTTTTTCCTCTTTTTTTTTATTGTTTTGTTCGAATTCTCTCTCTTAACTTTTTAAATTTAACAATTTATTCCTTATTTTTTTCGTCTTGATTGACCCCATCAACTTTAAAGCTTTACAATTAAGGACAATAGAAAAGTGTTCTTTTTTTTACAATTCTAATCGTTTGACAATCATGTGTGAGTATATGTTAGACGACATTAAAGTCATTTTTAAAGTTATTTCTCACCTTATTTTTTCGATATGCTGATAGCATAGTTATTCAGGCATCATTCATTTTATTAATTTGAGTTTTTAATTCTAAATTTTTACAGTTAGGGTCTGTTTGGTTCATGAATTCAAATCATGTGATTTGAATCATTTTCGATTTACGTGTATTTTTGTGAGAGAAAATACTGTAGCGATCATGAATCATGATTCGAATTAGGGATTCGAATCTAGGAACCAAACGACCTCTTAAAAACTTTAAAAAAATGTCGCATCTAATTTTTTTTTTGCTACAATTAAAAGCTCTCAGAAAACATCACATATCAGTTCGAATTAAAAACTCGAATCTGCAAAATGAACACGGCCATAATGTGTTCGAATATAATCAGTTATGATAAACAACTCTTAGTTTCTAAAGATTATTGCCATCAACATACATTCCAACGATGAGAAATGACTTTCATTGACCTCAATAGACTCTCACGTGCATGTCACATAATCAGAATCGTAAAAAATAAAAAATAAAAATAGATTGGACCTTAATTAGAAAGATTTTTAAGTTAAAATTGTCAATTGCCATAAAAAATAAGAGAGGTCAAATTGTCAAATTCAAAAAAATTGAAGGGGTATTTGTATGAAAAAGCCTTTAATTTGAATTTGTTTATTGTTATGAACAAATACAAAATAACTAAATTGCAAGGCTCCATTGAAATAGATAGAAATGAAAGAAAAAGATATAGAGACTTTTTTTGTAATCCCTGCAAAAATGGACCACAGATGGTCCCTTACTTTTCAACCATCAGATGTGTATCAGAATCTGTCTATTCTACTTACTTTGTCAATATAATATGATTTTGACTTGATCTAACAAGTGACAATCAGCAACGGACTTTGATGGATTATTTCCGGCCGGTGTTGAATGACAATTATTCGGGAATCCAGTGCCAAGCAATCAATGCTAATAACTTCGAGTTGAAGCCTGCTTTAATTAGTATGGTTCAACAAAATCAATATGGGGGATTGCCACATGCGGACCTTAATGTTCATCTCTCAGTATTCTTGGAGATTTGTGACACAATCAAGATGAACGGTGTTGGTGATAATGTGATTCTGTTGCACTTGTTCCCGTTTTCTATTAGGGACAAGGTGCGAGGTTGGTTATAAGGATTAGCTCCTGGGAGTGTCGCTACTTGGAATGAGTTGGCTCATAAATTCCTTAATAAGTTCTTTCTTCCCTCAAAGACAACACATTTGAGGAGCGAGATCGCTCAATTCAGACAGTTAGATTTTGAGCCTTTTACGAGGCATGGGAGCGATTCAAGGACCTCATCCGGAGGTGTCCTCAACATGGCTATCAAGAATGGTTCCAGATTCATTTGTTCTACAATGGGTTGAATGGGCAAACTAGGACGGTTTTTAATGCGGTAGCCGGTCGTACTCGTTTGTTGAAAACCACCGAGGAAGTCCAATTACTTTTGGAAGAAATGTCTACAAACAATTCTCAATGGCCTAATGAGAGCATGATTTTTACGAAAGTGACGGGAGTTCATGAAGTGGATCCAAATAATTGCATTATCCGCTCAAGTATCGGCATTGGCTAATCAAGTTTCAGCGTGGACCACTCGAGAGGCTTCTACAAGCAAGGATGTGGCTTATGTGGTGAACACTTCTTACGTTGAAGAGGGGATTAACCAAGAGCAATGCCAATACATAAACAACCGGAGCTACAATTTTCGGCCCGCCAACAATTTGCCAACTCACTACCATTCAGGGCTCTGAAATCATGAGAACTTCTCTTATGCCAACCAAAGAAATGTTCTACAACCACCTCCGGGGTATAATCAAAATGTGGGACCTAGTGTGACGGAGAAGAAACAACCTTTGGAAGATATTTTGGTCACTTTTATGTTCGAACCACATAAAAGTTCAAACAAGGTGATTCAAGGCTCACTAGCATAGAGGGCCATTGTAATAGCATGGAAGCCACATGAAGAATCTTGAGATGCAAATACGTCAATTGGCCAATTCCTTAAAAGGCCATCAACTGGGTCAATTCCCAAGTGACACAGAGAAGAACCCAAAGGACTATTGCAAGGCCATTACACTTCGGAGTGGGAAAGCACTTGAGGACCCCAAACCCCGCAAGCTAAGGCTAAAGAGAAAGAAGATTAAGTTGTAGAGGAGTCACCGAAGGTAGCCTCAAATACCAATTCTATTTCATCTCTGGATAATCCTCCTATTATTGTTCCACCTTTGTCGTTTCCTCAATGGTTTCAAAAGAAGAAACTTGATGCTCAATTTTTCAACCAGAGCTAGCCCGCCGATGCTGGAGTTCAAATTTTTAGGTAAATATTACATTTTTAGGTAGATACAGTTTTTTTTATTATAAAATATGGTATTTACCTGTCGTCAGCACAAGCGATTAGGTTTTCGATAAATATAGTATTTATCGGTTGCCATTTGCGCTGGTGCCGGCAACCATATTTATAAATAAACAGGGTATTTACTAGTAAATGTGATATTTATGCGTGAATATGATAGTCATGAGTAGATATATGTTTATTTCATAACTTAAAGTCATATTGCTATAGTTTTTCTCTCACAAAAATTTTGTTATAATGTTTTTCTCTTACATATACAACTTAAGTCATAACTCAAGTCGTACAAAATAACAAGTATTTATAAGTAAATATAGCATTTAACAGTAGCTGGTGGCAGTCACCAGAAGCTGACCATAGTGGACCTGACAAAGGGGGGAAGGAGAGAGTTGGGATAGAGAAAGAGTTAAGGGGTATTTTTAATTATAGGGTTGAAAACCTAACCTATGAAATTATACTATTTATTACCTATTTTAAAAAATTGTTATAATTTACTAACCACCTTATAGAATATGTTAATTCACTCATTCAACCTAAATTAATTTATTTATAACATCTATGTGCTCTTTTTTCTTTTTTTTTTTTTCTTTTTGAGTTCTTTATACAAAACCCAATGATGGATTTATACAATAAAAAAAATTGTAGAGAATGCAATGTCGTGTTATATCATCATATTTAGAATATCAAATATATTTTTAAGATTTGAGTCCACTAATTCCTTACCAGTAATCTCATGCATCCCACTACGGTGAAGTTTTTTTTTATGTTCTTTTCAATTTTCTGTTGTCTCTCTTTGTTGAAATTTTTTAATACGGTATAGGACTTATAGCTTTCACCTTATATAAAAACAAATTATTAATATTTGAAATCTCACATTCACGCATCTCTGAGAGTACGTTTGGTAGGAATGATGGAGAACGGTGGAGGGATTGTGATGGAGGGAGAGGTTTAATTTCTTATTTGGTTGGAAGGAGAGGAGGAAGAAGAAAAGAGGTGGAGGGATGTGTTCTCCCTCATGACCCACCAAATTGGATTAGAAGAATCCAAACAATTCATTTACTAATTCATCCTTCCTATTCTCCATCTTTCTAACTCTTTCTATTCTTTCTACTCTCCATCCCTCTAACACTCGTGTGGCTCTATTTGTTGGAAGTTCTTTACACTTTCTGATATTTTTCTATTCTGTAGTCGCCATTTCTCATCCAATTTGATATTGTTCTATTGTGTGATCGTCGTTTCTCATCCAATTTTAGTTTTCCACTTTGTTGTGACGTTGTCGTTTTCCTTTCTTACTTTAGTTTTCGTTTTTTGGTCAACTGTCATTTATACTTCGATCTATCTATGTTTTCCCTTTTCCGCGCGTTGGTTAACCAGCTCGTTAGACCTTTTCCATTGTTATCGTCGTTCTTCTAAATTGTTGCCTTTTATGTCATCGTCACCTTTTCATTGTTATTGTGGTTCATTGTCGTTAATTTCAACTGTTGTCGTTTACTTTTTACGTTTTACAAATTTGCTGTCGTTTTGTTTTTAATCGTTGTTCACTTCCTCCTTGTCGGTTTTTTATTGTCGTCGTCCGCTTATGGTGTTCGCTTTTCCTCATATTGCCGTTTATTCAGTTTTTGTCGTTCTCTCTTTTCGCTGACTTGAGCTAGCCTCTGAGGGGAAGGGAATTTCAGATTTGGAACTGCTCTTTAGTTCAAGTTTTCAAATCAATTGTTCAATATAAATCTAAAAGAACGTTGTCAAAACTTATTTTGAACGTTCAAAACACATGAGCCAAATTACCAAATGGTAACAATTGAAAATTATGAAATTTTGAGAGCATTTGGAATTGGTTTTATAATGATTTTGTTTTCAATAAAAAGTAAAAATGATATTGTTTTGAAAATCATTCTAAGATCGATTCTGAAATTGTGTCTAGTTAGTTTTTTAAAAGATTGTTTTGAATATAAAAAAAGTGAAATCATGTTTATTAATTAATATATTATAATATTATTGATAAGTACTAAAAAATAAAAACAGATAAGTAAAAGCAACTTTCAACTGTTTTCTAATTCTTTTATAAAAATCATTCTCACTGTTTTCGTTTTCAAAACATTTGCTAAACAAACGGGATTTCATTTTCATTTTCATTTTTTACTTCTCGAAATACGTAAAAACTGTTTTTAAAAACGGTTCTAAACACGCACTTTGATTCCCGCCCACCTTTTTTCTCTCAAATATCTACAAGTGAGTTCATGCATCGGATTATTCATATGCTCGCTTTGGATTATTCTGATGCGAACTCGAGATCTTTCTAATGTGAGCTTGATCTCATCGTCATGCAACCTCTATTCGGCCAAGGTTTGAGAAAATCGCTTAGCTCATTTAGATGGTGCAATTGAACTGTATATGTCTACGTAAAATATTAAACTGTTAGAGAGATTGTAATATGTCTTGATTAAGATCACAAGTTGTTTGAGTATTAAAACATGAAAACTCGTGTTAAAGGGACTTCAAAACGCTGCAATGGACAAGCTGCTTTGATTCAGCCAAACTGACTGTAGCCGAAATATTTTAGCTATAGCTGAAATGTTTGCATGCCTCGGGTCCGTTTACGGCTACAGCGGAAATTATACAGAAAACAATGTTCTCATGAGTTTATGTGATCTAAACGTTTCGAACCATTACATCCATTGGTGATATACTTTCATACATATTTGAACACCAATTAGCAATAGATATAACTATTGTAATAGGTGTATTAATCCATGAAAAGATACTTTTACATTGAAAATGTACCTTTATATGAATGGTTGCAATGTTTAAAGATGATGCATTCATTCATGAAATGACACATCTACCTTTATTAATTCTTCAGAAAATTTATAAACTTAATTTATGTTATGGAACTCAATATTATTACTAAATATTGTGTTCAAGGGTTTGTTGCATCTTGTAGGTAATTTGCCATTAAAACTCATTAACAAACTTTGAGAAGTGATGACAAATAAAACTTTAAAGGAAAATATTTTTATACACCTCAAACCCTCTCATATTTTCTGTATTTTTTTCACCCTCTACACTCAAATTCTCCGACATTGTTTCTTCTTATTCTTCTTTTTTTTTTTTCTTTGAAAGGATATTTCTTCTTATTCCTTCCTTTCTTTCTTTTATTTTGTCGTCATGTCAAACATACATGCATATGTACAAACATTGATTACGTACGTATGGTAGTTATTAGTTATTAGTCACGGTTTAGTTTAGAAGTACACTTTGTCGGATTTATATTCGGCTAAACCTAGACTAGGATAGTCATTTAAAGATAATCAAATACATAGGATATCACTTTTACTCTATGTTTGAAAATGTTTGGTTATATTAGGAATATTTAGACGCATTAATTACGGTGAGCAATAAAATTGTTGAATAAAGGAAAAATAAGAATATAGAAGATTTATAATGGTTTGCGCAGCCTCGTTCACTTCGCGGATTCGAGTTTTTAATTGAAGCTGAGATGTGATATTTTTTTAGAGTTTTTTACTGTAGTAAAAAAAGTTAGATATGATATTTTCTGAGAGCTTTTTACTGTAGAAACCTAAAACTGAAAATTCAAATCGGTGAAATGAACGAGGCTTATTGCTACAGATATTCTCTATGATGAAAGAAAAGATTAGAAGAGAAATCACACCTCACATCTCTCATAGCCTCTCTGTTTTTTCTATAAAGTCTCTGCAACTAACTCTAAAAACGACACCCTTAAAAAAAAAAAAAAAAAAAAAAAAACAATAAAGAAACCAAATTTACATACAATTGTGAATACCTCAAAGTACCCTTATTTCGATCTTGGTGTTGTCACTATGTTAAAGCAATACATTACAAAATTGGTTATTCAATATGCTCATCATTTTGTTATTGTATAGATTTTGTATGAGTTCGTTTCTTTCATCTACTGATCCCTCGATCAAGCCATAAGAATAAGAAATTGAACTACTAATTGAAAGAAAAATGTTTGAGACACCATCGACGGTAAGCTCCCTAACTAATAGCAAGCGGAATCATCAATTCTAAGCACTGTAATTAATAAAAAGTGGACTTTATTTGTGAGTTTTGTGTTGTGGGATCCACACTTTATTAGTATGCGGTGCTCAACACTACTACAGTCCTATAACATATTCCAATTTAAATTATGTGTAATGTTCGTAATGCAGCAAGCCTAATTAAAATATAATTGTCAAGCATTTTCCTGTTGAATGTGGAAATAATTTCCGACAAAGTCACTATAGAATCTCTTTTTCCCCTTGAACCTTAAGGTAAATAGTACCCCGTTTGATAAATTTCAAGCTGCAACTTTTTCCTTTAAAAATTAAATTAAAAAAAAATAAACTGAGAGGAATAAGCTCTGCGTGGCCTAACTTATATGTTTCCGAAAATAAAATAATGCTTTTATACATCTAGCCGCACGAATGCCAATCTTGGAAAAAGAAAGTTGGAATAATCAGAACATGGACTATATACATGCATATACATTATTCGTACGTATGCACGCCCGATTCTGATCATATCACATTATAAAATGAGTTACGGCGCAAATTTGGACCATTGTCCAATTCCCTAGTTACCGACAGAAATATATATCTATATATATATATATATATATATATGTATATGCAATTGTTCCTGATTATGAGAAAAAAATAAAAAACATAAATAATAAAAATGAGATTAAAATAAAGAGAATTTTTATGGTGTAAAAGGTTATTTTGTTTTACGATACGAACTGTTATTTTTAACCGTTAATTTAATTTTTTTAGTAATTAAATATATTTATATCTGTATTAAAAAGTTTACTCTTAATATAAATTTAATAGTTAAAATACAAGTAAAATAGTCTTGATCTCTATCATAACATTTTGCTCTTTTTTGTGTTGAATCCTTTTTGGCATATGTAACACTTTCAGACGTGTCCGCAAATCGTTTCCGGCAAAAATGAAAACGGGCTACGTAGACACACAGACACGCAACGAGATGAATTAGTTTAGCAGCTATTTTCTCAACTAATACCGGAATTTTGAAAAACTAACAACAACTGAATATAGCGTGCCGTGAACCAATAATATTACATGATACTTACACCTAAATTACGGTCACGTTTATTTCACCGATTCAAACTTATAATTAGAGTTTAGATACGGGAAAAAATTTTAAACAATAATCATATTTAACTTTTTTTATTATAGTAAAAAATTTTCACATAAAATCACATATTAATTTAAATTAAAAACTCGAATCAATGAACAAAATAAATACTACATGTTTTCCCTAATTAATCTCGAAACTTGCACAACAACTAGCTTGTTTTATTAGTATATTATCTTGTCATAGACACGTAAGAAGAGAAGCGCATAGTTGTTAGGTTCACACGATCATATCCAATCAACTGCCTAATTTTAGGGTGCTAATTGTACTTGTTAAAATATTATCATTATAATCTATCACTCTCTCTCATGGGTTTGGTGGGTGAGTGGGGTGGTTATTCAGTTGGCGTTTTTAAAACTTATCCATAGCAGATGGAGAGACGTAGGAAACTTTTTAGCCTCATTCACTTCACTTATTTAAATTTTTAATTTGAATTGAGATGTGATATTTTTTAAGAATTTTTTACTGTAACAAAAAAATTTAATGTGACATTTTTTTGAAAATTTTTTACTGTAAAAACTCAAAACTAAAAACTCAAATCGGTAAGATAAACGAGACCTTTATAATGGTGAGAGAAAAAACTAGAAAAATTATCGTGTCTCTATGTGAATATGATAATTTTGCGTATTTTACGTTAATTTGCGGATTTCAAATGTTGTAGTGTATACTTTATAGTAAAGAAGATAGTTTATTTATTTAAAAGATAAAATAATAAATTTTAAACATTAAAGGTCCGTTTAATTTATTAATTTAAATTTTTAATTTAAATTGAGATGTAATGTTATGTGAGAATTTTTTATTGTAATAAAAAAAATTAAATATGACTGTTTTTTAAAAAAATTTACTGCAGTAAAATTTAAATTTTAAACTCAAATTGACGAAATAAACGAAACCTAAATTGTAACGATAAATTTGTAAACCGGCAACCGGTATGAGTGACGACTACGTAAAAAGACATGAAGGTATATGTCCAATTTCAAAACTATTAATTATGAAATCATCACGAGTGGTATAATTATATTTTAAACTAAATTAGCTAAACTGAACTTACTTGAACCATATAATTCATACACATCCAAAAGTATGCAAACAAAAGGATTATACAATTATTAATGAACGCTCCCTATTTTTCTCAACTGATCATCATCATCATCATCATCAAAATACAACCCACCCTACAAAACAAGAAGCTGATGATCATCATCATTTTCATCACATTCAAGAAAAAAAACAAAAGAAAAATGAGAAAAGGAACAGTAAGTATTCTATTTTCCCTTGGCCATATGCTCTTTGTTGTTAGATTTTATTACCTTCCCCTTAATCCTTCCAGCCTTGCCATGACGAAAGGAAAACCGTCTTTCCCTCTACTTTTCCTTCCTCCTTTCCGCTCTCTGCTTCTGCTTCTTCTTCCTCGTCGATAAAGCCGATTTCTTTCCTTCCTTGTCCAAGTTTTTGCTGTACTTCTTTCCATCCTCCCGATCACCACCACCACCACCATCATCATCATCTTCCTCCTCCTCACGCTGGTAAAACGTACTGCTCTCTCCGTCAAAACGACGTCGTTCTATGCGATGATTCTTCGGTCCAGAAGAAGCGTCAGAAGCCATGGAATCATCATCATCCCCGTCGTCGTTGTCGTGTCGTTTACCTCCCTGATTGTCGTCGTCGTTGTTGTTGCTGCTGTTACTATCACCGTTATTGTTCTCTCCATAATAATCACTGATCTGCTGATCATTTTCGTCGTCGTTTTGAGGCGAACCGAGGTACATTGTCCACCCGGACTCACTGCTTTGACACTCCTCAGCTCCTCCAAACACTTGGGAAGATTCCATAACACACCAAAACGACAACAAAACCAGAAACCAACTTCTCTTAATTAAAACACCTGAGAAAGAAGAAAGAAAGAGCTATAAGAAAGAACCCACTTGTGCCTTACAACGTTTTTAATGAAAGCTACCAAGTATATATAATTGATATAATATATGTATGTGTATATATATATATCCAACACTTGTAGACCACCTGGAAATTGTCTGAATACCTTATAATTATTAATAGCTTTGCTTCTTTTCTGACTTGGTACTGGTTCAGAAGACAGCTAGAAGCTGAGGGATGAAAGTGAAATCAGAGTTTCTTGAATTCGAAAGGACATGGGGTTGTTCACTGGGTCATAAGGAAACAGGGGAGATAGAAATTCAATCACCATTAATATTTCTCTCTGCAAAATGCCATTATTATTATTATTATTATTATTACTAAATGTAAAAGAAGGAACTATAGCTTTAAATGCAAAAGGCAGAGAAAATGGCTCAGGGAAGAGAAGAGAACTTGGTTCAATATATATATTAATTTTTTTGTCATGTAAATGGGGAAAGAAATGAGCAGCAGGCTTCTTTTGCCTCTGGAAAAGAATGCAAAGTGACCCAACTGGATTTTTGTATATTTTTTTTTTTTTATAGAGATTATTAAGACCTTTCAATTCACTAATTTATATTTAAATTTTAAATTTTATTATAATAAAAAATTTTAAAAAATAATCATATTTAATTTTTTTATTACAATAAAAAAATTATCATATAAAATTATATTTTAATTTAAATTAATAAATTAAATAGGTCTTAAAGGACTTTTATTAGAGGAAAAAAAATTTTGTCCGAAATTATATTCCTGTCAGGCTGCTTTGTGCTAGCTATACATATACTCCTGTCCTCGTCCAATTTGCTTGTTTCTGTCTCCTCAGAAAGCAGGTCTCTGTCTTTTGTGTTCTTGGAGAAAGAACCAACGGTTCCACTCAACTCAACTATTTGCTCTCCACCCTCTAAACACTGCTTTAATTATCTCAACAAATGTGCCATAAATATCTAGTTATAATTGAATTAGGTTTTGAAAAAAAAAAAAGATTTTTTACTACTCTTTCAATAGGAATTGTTGTTTTAGACATTGATTGATGATTAAAAATAATTTTATGTCGCAAGATATAAACGTTTATTGTGAATAATTATAAATCTGATCATTGAATAAGTAATTTAATGATTAAAATAATAATTTTTATCAATAAAAAAAAGATAGTTCTAACCAGAGAAGTTTCCAAAAAAGACCTATAATATAACTCGTAGCAAATGTTTTTAACCAGAAAAAAAAAAAATTGATCCAATTTGCATACTATTGTTAAGTATGTTTGTCCTATTATATAATGTGATGTTTGATAAAAGAATTTATTTTTTGAGTCGAATCATGATTTAAATTTATTATAATATTTAAAAAAAAAATACACGTAAATTAAAAATAATTTTAATATATGAACTAAAACAGATCCTAAATCTTTAATTTTGAGACTTCTGGCATGAAAATTAATGGATGTGGATGTAATAATTGTATTTAGAATAGCCAAAGAAGTAGTGAAATCTGGCCTCATTTAATGAGGTTTCTGGTTTCTTCCAAAGATAAAGAAGGTCGTGGGTTCTGATGGGTGAAATTATAGTGACCAGACAGGTAACTCCCTGGTGAATTTACTTCTACACATTTACTTTGGAAAAGTCCCTTTTTTTCACATTTCTCTTTCTTTCATCTCTGATAAAGACTTTCTTTTTAACTTTGTTTCAATGGTATCCCCCGCACACGTGAAATTTGGGAGCAAAATTGTCATCAAAAGTTAGGCAACAATTACTTTCTGTTTAACAGGCATTGGATGGTCAAAAAATCACTTTCATCCATAAAATTTTACCTACTTTCGGTAGATGAGACTTCACAACAAATATTTCGATAAATCAGATCGTTTTGAACTATCATTCTACACTTGCCATAGGATCGAAAACTCTAAATTCATGTCTCCGTTCATTTTATCGATTTGAGTTTAAAATTTAAATTTTATTACAGTAAAAGTCTCTCAGAAACAGTCACATCTAACTTTTTTATCATAGTAAAAAGCTCTCACATAAAATTACATCTCAACTCAAATTAAAAACTCGAATCAGTGAACTGAACAGGTCCAAATTAACTCTGTAAAACTCGTCGGTAAAAATTCATTTCATGAGCTGTGATTTTTCATATTGTATTAGTGCATGCAATATAATATAAAACACAATCTAATTTATCATGACGTACGTGACCATTAAACGAAATCTAAACCATTTGCTATAGCTACTGGACATCAAGAAAAACAAATGATAACACTTAAATAAAAGAAATAGTGAATTTTAGCCACAACAAAAGGAACTTATGAGTTTAAATCCAGTAGGATTATAGGACAGCTTGCCCCAATACTTTTAAACCATGATTTTGGCTGTTCCCCACTTCCGATTTCTCCCCCGTGGCTTATTATATTAGATCACCAGACAAGGTGAGGCCCATGTATTATTCTTGCTGCGTGTCCTTTTGGGTTGATCACGATCTTGATTTGGTCCTCTCTTGTCTTCCCACGGGAGGATTGAAGACGTGTAGGTTTTGAAATGGGGACAACGCTTTCTCATTATTTTACCTTATTTTTTCCCCCAAGGATCAGTAGTATCTTAGCGTCCCCATTCAGCGTCTTAAGAAGAGTCTGCTGAGATCACATGTGACACGACAAACTCAAGCCATTAAAAATCAGCTTAGTAGTACTGCAGATTTAAAAAAAAAAATTAATGTTAACTGAATTGGAAAAATACAATTGTTATAAAAAGTAATTGAGTATTTAATAAATCATAATTATATAAGTATTAATTTTATAGATATTATGAATATTATAAAAGTTTATTAATTGTACTTCAAGATAATTATTATATAATTTGATCTCGTTTATTTTACAGATTTGAGTTTTCAATTTTAAGTTTTTACAGTGAAAAATTCTCAGAAAATGTCACATCTAACTTTTTTTATTATAGTGAAAAGCTCTCAGAAAATATCACATTTTAACTCGAATTGAAAACTCAAATCGGTAAAATGAACTAGTCCTAAGGGTCAAAATTGTCTTTATAAATTCTTTAAAATTTACTTTTTATGATTTTTATTAAATACAAATTGCAGACATAGATGACTAGAAAGTCAATTTTGAGCATTAAAAATCACTACTAAATATATCTTTAAGAGACATAATTGTAACCTCACTGTGAATGAGTGGAATCCATTCTTAAATGATATAAGAAAGAGAGTTCTGATAGGCTATTCTCTCGCTGGCATGCCACCACCGATATTTTTCTTAATAATTGGACTATTTCACCTTGTTCGTCTGCATGTATATAATATTACTATTGTCATTATTACTTACATTTAAAATATGTTACATAATTCAGGTGGGAACAAAACTATAGGTATTATGAATATTATAAAAGTTCATTAACTGTACTTTAAGGTAATTATCGCACAATCTAAGAATTAAAATTGTCTTTAGACACTTTAATTGTAAATTCTTTAAAAATTACTTTTTATGATTTTTACTAAATATAAATTTCAGACATGGATGACTAGAAAATCAATTTTGAGCTTTAAAAATCACTACTAAATATATCTTAAGAGACATAATTATAACCTCACTGTGGATGAGTGAAATTCATTCTTAGACCCCCGTTCACTTCACCGATTTGAGTTTAGAATTTAAATTTTATTACAGTAAAAAGCTCTCACATAAAATTACATCTTAACTCAAATTAAAAATTCGAATCAGCGAATTAAACGGGCCTTTAAATAATATAAGAAAGATAGTTCTGATAAGCTATTCTCTCGTTGGCATGCCACCACGAATATTTTTCTTAATAATTGGACTATTTCACCTTGTGCATGTATATAATATTACTATTGTCATTATTACTTATATTAAAAAATGTTACATAATTCAGGTGGGAACAAAACTATAGGGTAAAAGTGCATCACGAGTCACGTTTGGAGGTCAAATACTAGCTGTAGCTAAATTAATCATTCGTCTTTTGTATAATTATTGTCTTTTGCGAACATGCGGTTTCCATGTTTATTGACTAAGGAATATTTTGGAGAGAACCTTTGGAAGTTTTGCCATAAACTAAAGTTTTTGCAAGCTGGCTTCAATACAGTTGGATGTGATCCCTAATAAATGCATGCTAACATGCCAATATGACGGGCCTTGAGCACTGTCACCCTCATAGAAATGTGTAAAAAAAAAGGTTGATTATTTTTATTTATATTTTTATTTATGTCGTCACATTCAATGACATGCTCATCGAGAAATTTTGGGGCCAAATGCCCAATAATTGATCATATGGGTATATGCAGAAGGCGACTTCACGAAGAAGAAGAAAAAAAGGAGAAAAAAAGTAGAATATATATCTTTTATCTTAGAGTTCGTTTAGTTCACTGATTTAAATTTTTAATTTGAGTTGAGATTTAATTTTATATGAAAACTTTTTACTGTAATAAAAAAGTTAGATGTAATTGTTTGTGAGAGCTTTTTACTGTAGCAAAACTCGAATTCTAAATTCGAATCAGCGAAATGAACGGGGCCTTAATTCGTTTAGTTCACTGATTTAAAATTTTAATTTAAATTGATATGTGATTTTATGTAAAAGAAAATACTCTATTTCAGATTTCTTTACAATTCTCATCTTATTGATCAAACACCAATAATATTATATGTTTAATTCATTCTTTATTCAGACTTTAAACTTTTAAACACTAATTTAAACTGAAATTAAAATTCACAAACATTTAGAAATTTAAAATCACACATTTAAAAACATTTATAAAAAAACTATTAAATGAGTTCATTTAATCTTATTAGTTTATCAATTCACTCTAAATGTTTAAGTTATTAGAACGTGGATCAATAATAATTTTATATTTTAATATTTCACCTCATGTGTGAACTAGATAATAAAAAATTATGTGGATAAATTAATTAAAAAGTACAACATGTGAATGTTTAAATTTAAAATATATTAAAAACTCAACACGTGATGATAATTTAAATAAAAATAAAAATATAATTACATAATTTAAATTCAAAATTTTTCTCAATAATACTATATTAATTTATAAATTCATCTTAAAAATTTAAATTATCAAAAAATTAATTAATAATAATTTTATACTTTAAAAAATGATGTCAGTTAAAGTTTCTTTTAATAATTATTTCAGTAAATGAAAAGAAAGAGAAAACGAGGCTGAGGTTGGATGGTGGATAAGATTGAGTAAGAGAGGAGTGAAATTTATGAAGATAGCCTTGCCGCCTAGCCTAGATATGCAGTGACAGGGGAAACAAATTATTCTAGCACGTGATAAAAGACAAACATGAAGGACACGATCCAAGGACATATGCGTCAATAATAAGTACATGGTACGCGGCAAAAGATGAACCAATACCAAACGAAGAAATTCAATATTTTTCTTTTTTCTTTTTTCTTTTTTCGCTGATAAAAGAGATATTTATGTCTCATCTATATCGTAAATTTAAGTTTTTAATTTGAGTTGAAATGTGATATTTTCTAAGAGTTTTTTACTATAGTAAAAAATTTTAATGTGACATTTTTTAAGAATTTTTTATTATAAAAATTTAAAATTAAAAACTCGAATCAGTGAAGTGAACGAGGCCTTAATCTAAACAGGACAAGTACATGTTGTTATAAAAAAAAAAAGGCAATTTGAGTACATGATAAATTAGAACTCGTTTAGTTTATTAATTTAAATTAAAATATAATTTTATGTATAAATTTTTTATTATAATAAAAAAATTTTAATATATTTATTTTTTAAAATTTTTTATTATAATAAAATTTAAATTATAAATTTAAATCAATAAAATAAATATGACATAAATTGAGGAATTAAATCTGAACAAAGCTAGTGTTGTACTCCAAATCCCCAGTGCATGTACTTGTACTTGCATGATATGCAAGGAGCCTAGCTTTGTTTACCTCTTAAAATAAGAGCAGCCGGTCAACATATTTTAAGGGTCTGTTTAGTTGGGAGATTCGTCCCCCGATTCGAATCATGATTCGTGGTTCGCTACAGTAATTTTTCTCACAAAAAATACACGTAAATTGAAAATGATTCAAATCACATAATTCGAATCCCTAAACCAAACGGACCTAAAATTATATGTGCCAGGCGATCCGAATTGATAGGGTTACCCGACTTTCATCAGGGATTAAAATAATAATTTTTCTGCATCTCATAAGGGAGTGCATGATAAATACTACTTAATTAAGCTACTAGCACACGTGGCATCCTTGTGATGAATAGGTTTATTTATCTTCCTTGGTAACAATTTGTCAACAATAATGGGTCTGTTTAATTCATTTATTCGAGTTTTTTATTTAAATTGAGATGTAATTTTATGTGAGAATTTTGTATTGTAATAAAAAAGTGAGATGTGACTATTTATGAGAGTTTTTTACTGTAACAAAACTTAAATTCTAAACTCAAATCAACGAAATGAAGAGAGCCTTAATTAGTCTACCCAAGATGACTCAGAAAATTACCTATAAGCATAGACGGATTGCAATTGATAATACTTCACAACAAATTGATATAAGAAGTCATTATATATATATATATATATATATATATAAAGAATTAGTTACTTTAATTAAAAGCCATGTATACCTTTGATGTCTTTGAAGAAAAATGTTGGAACTCTTTTGAACTGTAACACAAGACACTAATCTATATATACTTAAAATTTAGCAGTATATATATCCCACAATGAAGAAGAAGAAGGGGAAAAAAATAATTATTACAAACTTATATATATTATCCGCTTTCAAAAGGATTCGACTACCAACTACTCTCTGTCACAATATCATATGTTTAAATATAGAGAAGATAACGCATGCATGGCCAAATGAAATTAAACTTTGACACGAAATCTTCTTTCAAGAAGAACCTTTCTTTACCACGAAATCTTCTTTTATTATAAAGTCAAATTGTTTCTTGGGCCATTTGTCAAATATTTAGAAAAAGATACTATACAAAAACAAAAAATAAAAATAAAAAATAAAAAGAAAAGAATCGACCCCGTGTGAAGGACGAAAATGAAAAAAAAAAAAATTAAAAAGAAATAAAGGAAGTTGCTGAAACATATCTGTTCTAGGGTACTCAATAAAGATATAGGGCCTCTACGTTGAAGAATATCATATATAGCTTAAGATACGTCCTCGTAAGCTACAACTACTCCACTAAAATATATATATATATATATATCATCCTCATTATATATATATATATATATGTGCATTAATCGAAATCAGTTCGTTGCATTAATTCATAATTTCCTGTCTATCTTTATCTTCATCATTTCTCTGGCAACCTTCAACTCTCTCTCTCTCTCTAATTTTAACCTGTGAAGATCGCTCATTGAGAAAAAGATGTCTCAGTGCAATCAGAACCAGCCTCGAGGTAAAACGTTCCCTATCAATTGTCCTTTTGAGCCTTTTCCTTGACTGAACAAATTAATATATCATGTTATATACATAGTTCAAGTGATCGAAGAGGAATTGAAGTTAGTGCTTACTAATATAATAGGGTTCAACTAATCAAACAAAATATTGTAAATCTGTAATTACCTTAATTACGAGTGTAATGACCCGATATTATTAAGGATAAATATGCAACCACAAATATGTTGATTGAGAGAGATGATATGTGGTTGCAGATATAGACTAACGAGAATTTCATACCTAGCATCCACTACAAAGTTAGATACAAATAACAAATCTTTCCTCCTCGAGTTAGAGAAAAAGGAGAGAATGGGAGTAAGGCTAGTCATAATATTGATTGAAGTTTTAAACGATTCGCTAAGACTTTTTCAGTTTTATTAAGTGACAATATACAGTTTTATTTTTTATCAACGGTTCGGATTGTTTTTATTTTTCTAAATGAATGAAAAATATAACTTATAATGTGCGTACCTCCTAAAATTTTGGGATGTATTGTAGTTTTAACCTAGAAGTTAGGAAGAATAATGTAGTGAATTTTGTATGCTATGGTTAGAAAACTACCTCCCGTTTAAAAAGGACTTAAAATTCTAAAATATACGGGGTTGTTTTTTTACATTTTTGAGTTAGAGTGAAGTGAGTGATGATTTTGAGTTGAATTTGAGTTATAATTTGAGTTAAAGTTATAACTTGAGTTTGTGTTTGGATGTGCACATTTGAGTTATAATTAGAATTGATAATCTTTTTGAGTTTGTGTTTGAGTGGGTTAAAACTTAAATTTGTATTTAGATAGTATTTTAATAAAAACTCAATGGTGATAAAAAATTTTAACAGGGTATATAGGTGGGATTTTATTCATCTTTTTGTTGTGAATGCATAGAAAAAAATCATCTCAATTAGAATTAAAACAAAAAGTTGACATTTTTAAGAATAGAAAAAATATTGTTCATTAATTTGAGTTCGAGTTTCTGAACTCGAGTTGAAGGGAAAACTTGAACTCGAGTTTAAATTTGAGTTCAAACTCAAATTTTACAAAAGAACATGAACTTGAATAAAATTGTAACTCGGATTTAAATTCGGAATTTAGCCCCAAACTCAAGTTCAAATTCGAGTTCAAACTCAAGTTTAAACTCAAATTTTACAAAACAAAGATAAATTTGAATAAAATTATAACTCGAGTTTAAACTTTTTATGAGTTTTGTTGCGAAAGAACAACCCTTACATGTTAATTGTTGGTATCACCGATCATATAATTATTAGATGTACAAAAGGATAATTATTAGATGTACAAAAGGTATCGAAGAATTGAATTAACAAAATGTAAAAGATAATTTATTATCATGTGGTAAGTAATAAATTAACCATGCAACCCTTGTATATTATATGACTAATAATTTTCGTCCTAGTACTCGTTACTCTTCCCTAGCTAATTTATTTTTCCTATGAATAAGGATATTTTTGTGTCTTTTGTTGCTTAGGTCCGTTTAGTTCATGGATTCAAATCATGTGATTAGAACTATTTTCAATTTACGTATATTTTTTATGAGAAAAATACTGTAACGAATCATGAATTATAATTCGAATCAGAAAATGAATCTAGATACCAAACAGACCCTTAATTAATTTTGTCCTCTTCCCATGTTGTGTTCTTTATTCCTAGTACTTTTCATTTTTAATCTCTTGACACTTTAAACCGCAAATAATTTGATTTGTTGGAGTTGGAATACGTTTTGCAGCAAAAAATCCCGTACCTGCAGCTCCGATGACAGCTCCCAACTATGGGGCTCCACCTTCTGATGCCAATGCAATCAAACATGGCCCACCATACCCAACCTATGTTCCTCCTCGACGTAATCATGATGAGAAAACCTTCTCCAAGGGTGATGGCTTCTGGAGGGGATGGTGAAACCTCTTTTTCAATGATCTTTATATAATATATATTATATATATTATATATATATATTCCATGGTTCATATTTTTTTTCACATATAATGGCATTGTTTATTTTACCGATTTAAATTTTTAGTTTTAAATTTTTATAGTAAAAATTTTTCAAAAAATATTACATTTAATTTTTATTTTTATTTTTATTATTATTTTTTTTTGTTACAGTGAAAAGCTCTCAGAAAATGTCACATATCAACTCGAATTGAAAATTCAAATTTATAAAGTGAATGAGGCTAAAAAATTTTAGGTGTAATACATGTTAGCGTCAGAAAGGTCTAGTAAGAGTGTTACATATATAATAAATGTCATGTTATATTTTTTACTTTTATATGTTATAAAAAAAATATAGGGTGCATTTGAAACTTTTTTTAAAATAATTTTTTATTTTTTGTATGAAAATAGAAATGAAAACGTTTTTACAATCTCAGACAGAAATCATTTTTAAAAATGTGTTTGGTAGTTTCATTAAGAGATTGTTTTCAGTATAAAAAAGCTCATTAATGTCTCGCTTTCTCTGCTCGAGAGAGGAGAAAATGAAAATAAAAAATAAAAAATAACTTTTAGTCGTTTTTTATTTCTCTCTTATTTTAAACTAAATAAAAAAAAAAATCGTTTTTATTTCTGTTTTTTATCTTTAATTGTGTCAAATACTATTTTAAAATCATTTTCATTTTTTATTTCTAAAAAGCGTGAAAAATAAAAGTAAGAACAATTTCAAACACGTCAATAGTTCCTAGGAAGACGAGAGAAGCCCCTATTCACATAAGTATTTGTTTTATAGACCACTAACAATGATGCTTTGCTCATTCTTTTGAAATTGGTCCCTACCGTGCAGTTGTGCTGGCTGGTGCTGCTATTGTTGCTTAGATTTGTGCTTCTGATGAGGATTACTAGAGCACTCAAGAGAGCAAGGCACTATTTTAAGTATCATATGTGTATATTTTTCGTTTTAATCCTAAGTTCTAATTATTAGATCTTGTTATACAAGTATGTAAAACAGGTAACGGCTTGCACATTTTGTATATTTATGCTTTCGGAAAATGCTTATCTGAATCTTGATTATGCAGACAGAATACCGGTCTATTTGAAGACATTAGATACTTTACTGAAATATTCAAATATATCTTCAATCCACACCTGAAAAATATCTTCATGATTTTATTAACGACTTTTTCTTTCACTTCTTATGTTCAATAAGAAAAAGAAGTACCTAATCCTATTTAATATTGTTATAGTGCTTATTATCACCATGTAATAAACCTCTTTTTTGTTTTATTAAAATACAACTACAGGACCCATTAATTTTTGCAATCTCTAAAAGCACGTAAAGTTTAGATGCTTATTGACGAGGCTGAAAACTTTTGCACTAAACAATCTAGGATCTTAATATTAAAAAACAAAAACTAGGATCTTTAACATCTTGTGGGTCAATATTGTGGGATTAAATTAGTATCCATCTTTTTGAAAGACTCTCTCTATTTGCACTAAACAATCTTAGTCTTTAAGCCTGTTGTGGGGACGATTATAATAACTTATTAGTCAGGAGATAAAAAGTTGAAATGCGAATATAAAAAATAAGTAAAATGACACTAGATTAATTAAAAATTTTTTTAGTAGAGCATTGATACCACATAAAATATAGTATGAAAAAAAAGAGCATAATAAAATGGACTAAGTAAGCATTGAAGAAAGACAATTGCAGAATGATCAGAATGAATGAGATAATGGCATTCTGTAATTGTAATAAATGTATTTAAAAAAATAGATCATATCTGCCGGTTAAAAGTCGACGATCCACATTAAATTTTAAAGAAAATCTGGATTAAATATCTCGCAACTAACTTTCGCACCCCTAAATACCTATAAATATAGGGAATCACGATCATTTGTATGTTTGGCCAGACTCGAGAGTAAATGATCTTTAAGTTTATTCTTTAATTTTCGAGTCTCAACTTCAAAGACCACAATTATAATATTTATGTAAAAAATCATGGGCCATTGCTACCTCAAGAATGAGTCAAGCCTACATATAAGTTTATTAATTTTTGAGAATTTTTAGTAAAAATGAAATTAATTAGTAAAATTTTTTTCTTTAATTTATGTAATATCATTTGTCTATGTACTTTAAAAAAGTTAAAGTTGGCTTTTAAGGAGGCCAATGTATTGGCCTCCACTTTCTTTTATTTTTTTATTCTGAAAATAATAATAATAATAATAAATTTACTGCTAAAAGCAATAGGTAAACAATAGTAGAGGAAAATGAAAAAGAAAAAAAGAAAAAAAAAAAAAAAAGGCAATAGGTAGACAATAGTGGGGAAAAAAAAAAGACAATAGGTAGGGAAAAAAAAGAGAAGAAAAATATAAAAAAGTTAAAAATGAAAAAAAAGAGTATTTTTTTATTATTATTTTCATTCACTATGTGTGAATGAGTTTTTGAATAGGGATTGACGAAACATAAAATAAAACATGCAGTATGTTTCATTTATCTCTTTATAAAAAAGAACTTATGTTTATATTGAAACACCTTTCTCTAATTTAAAACGTGCATTTTGATCCTTTTATTTTTTTTTTGTTCATTTTAGATCTTGTGTTTTCTAATTGTGCCTTATTAAATTTTATCACCTAATATGTTCTCATTTAAATAATTTCAAATATATGCTTGCCTAAATATATATATTTTTTGTTAATATATTTTTTTTTCCTAAATGTATGTGTCTAAAAAATATAACATACTTACATCTCGTTTGTTTTACTAGTTTAACTTAGTTCAGTTCAATTTGAGCAGTGAGCACAGTTAAAACTTGCGTTTAGTAAACACGCAGTCTGAATTATATTTTCCGTTTGAACTGGGTTAAACTGTCCAATTTATAGTTTAACTCTCCCCTTAAGTTTAACAGTCCAAACCATTTTTGAACAATAGAAAGGTGCACACTCTCTATGCTTTTTCACACTTACCAAATTCTAATAATGTGCAGATTAAAATTTTAACTCTATATCTAAACGTCAATTCAAACTGCAACTTAAACCACACATTTAAAATTTTTTATTTAAATAAAAAAATTAAAATTAATAAAATTTGAACTAACAAACTAAATAGGAGCTTAATACGTAGCACGTGTTTTAACTAGTTCAACAAAAAGTGGAAAAGTGAACCTAAGAAATGTTCTTTTGGAGTGTAATTTGAGTTAAATATGAGTTATAACTTAAGTTGAAGTTGTAACTTAAATAAAGTTAAGTAAAGTTGAATAAAGTTAAAATTTAAAAGAATATAAACTTAAATAAAATTAAAACTCAATTTATATTTTTTGAGTTTTTTAGACAAAAGAACAATCCGCAACATCACGTGCACATAACTGATAGCATGCCCCCAAAATAGCATTTTTTTTTCTCCCCACCTCCTGCTAATTACAAAACATTCTTTGCTGGCGAAAAGACCTTTGGACCTTATAATTCCACGGTCATGAGATTCGGTTCCCATCTTTGGACAAAAGGCCACATATATATATATCAAAGCTCACAGCCCAAAATCATATATAAACAACAGTAGTGCATTTTGGTCACCTAGAACCTTTATAGTAATGGCCCAACGTTTCCCAAAAATCTAACACCTCATGTGCTATTGTCTCTTCCAAGTCTACCAAACAATACATTGGCTATAAGCAGTTGGCTCATTTGACTCTTCTAAGATGCGATTATAGTCCCTCCTTTTTTTCAGACTTTTTCATTAAGATTTCTCCCGTCAATTTTAACTGTTAAATTTAATTAAAATTATAATATATTAAGAAGTATATAGAATATATATTTTTTAATATAAATTTGATAACTAAAGGTAGGAATTATCTAGAGACACTCCCATTTTTTTTTTTTTGCTTTTCTTTAAAATTTGAAAATTGTAAGTACCATATTCTCAATTCTTCGCTTACATAAATGATTAGATTATCTTTTTTATATTTTTAATTTGGAAATTTGACTACCATATTTTCAATTATTTACTTTTTTTTTTAAGCATAAATAGATATTATAGGAGTATATATGTGGTCATCTCTTAAACACGTGCACATAATTTGCTTTTTCCAATTTAGATTGAATAATGTATTGGTCGTTGGAGGGGTTGAAGAATATTTGTGATATGGTCAATAATGTTGTAGATTTGTGGGCGCTGCATTTTAAATCCTCTTTCTCTCTTTACACACTATGGTCTCGTTCACTACGATTGGTTTCGATTCGAGTGAGATGTGATATTTTTGAGGTTTTTACTGTAGTAGAAAATTTATGTGACATTTTTAAGAACTTTTTACTGTAAAATTAAAATTAAAAACTCGAATAGGTGAAGCGACCATTATAAACTTTTTTTTTATAACTCAAATCACAATTTAATTTTTATTATAATATTTTATTTATAATATTTTTAAATTTAATTTTTTACTATAATATTTTTTACATAAAAATTAAATTATAACTTAAATAGTAAAAAGAACACTGGCTATACTCGGCCGTCCAAAGCTTTTTGTGGTTTCAAAAGGGGTGGAATTTGAATTAAACTGTGTTTTTCAAAAGGGGTGGATTTGAATTGAACTGACAACTGTACTTAATTATTCTAATAATTAATGGTCTTTCGTTAATCATCGATGAAGATTTATGCGCGTGCATTGATGTTAGGGTTGACCATTTGAATAGTGATATAAAGATACGATTTATAATTTGTGCGAAATTAATTGACAAATTAATAATAATTAATAGATTGAGTTAAGATTAATCTTTTAATATAAAATGATATAAAATGACATGAATTAATATGATTAATTATATGTGTTATTTATAATTTAATAATATGTGATATAACATAAAAATTTTACGATATATTAAATACAAATAATGTGAATTTTAATATTTATAGGTAAAATTTATTTTTTAAAGAAAGAAAATTGATTAATAAACATGTTAAATCTGTATTGATTGTGTTAAATAAGTCATTATTATATTAGTTATTTATGAATATATTAATTTAAACGGCTATACAAGTTGACATAATTTAACACGATTAATAAATGAGTTGTGTTGAGTTGACATTTTTGACACGTTTAATAAACAGTATGTTAAAGTTGATATTTCTCTAACACTATTAATAATAAATTGACTCAATACGATCTACTAACACAAATTACTACCCTTAATTAATCTCATAGTTGCCCTCATCTAATTATTATTTTTGTAAATATATAAAAAAGCTAGGTATCGGCGTGTTTAGTGGTATTATTGAAAATTTCTTTTGTCTTTAATAAAGGTTTAACCAAATACAGTATGTAAACAATATAACAGGGACTGCAACCACAAAAGTAATTAAGAAGTTGTCCTCTTATTTGGTAAAACTTTAATTAAAAACAAAAGCAAATTTCAATATTGAAATTTGCTTTTGTTTTTAATTAAATTTCTTAAGAAATAGTTGTCCTCATCTAACAACCACAAAAGTAATGATATTATATCATCTCCAATATAATGTTATAATTGTTATGTTAATTGTAAATTTAGCATTTAATTATAAAAAATATTCTCTAATACAATGATATTTATTGTGTTAAATTCTCATATGTTATACTTTATGGTAAATTTCATATCAAATATAGCATATAGAAAATTTAACATTTAATTGTCATTAGTGGAAATGTTTAATTTTTCACGTAATCATTACAACTTTTTTAAAAGTAAAAGTTTACCTTTATAATTTTTAAAACTTAATAATTATGAGAAAAAATAATTTAGCATTTTAAATGACATTATACATTAGAATAAAAATAAAAATAACATATCATATCATACTTTTTGATGCTAAATATACAATTAATATTAGTATTTATATTAGAGATGGTTACAGCATCTCTAATGCAATGCTATAACAGATGTGATGATTGTAAATTTAACGTTTGAGTGTAAAAAAATACTTTCTAATTGAATGCTATTTGTTATGCCAAATTTTCTATATGTTATACTTTGTGAAAAATTTTCACTAAATATAACATATGAAAAATTTGATATTAATTACTATTAATTGAAATGTTTACTTTTTTATGTAATCATTGTAACTTTTGTATTTGTTAATTATTTTAAAAATAAAAGTTTAGTTTTAGAAATTTAAAACTTTAATGATTATAAGAAAAAGTATATATAACATTTCAAATAACATTATATTAAAATAAAAATGAAAATAACATATCATATCATACTTTTTAATATTAAATATATAATTAACGTTAACATTTGCATTAGAGATTATCTTATATATCATTATCTTCTCACAAGTTCATCACATGGAGGCCATTCGATCGCAAGAATCTCATATTTAATTCAGAATCGTTGGTCGGTTTAACATGAGTGGTTGAAATTTATGTAATTGGATTAGCATTTATCAGTATTGGTGGAATAATATGTAAATTAGAGATGTTTAGTTTAGATATATGAAGAAAAATGGTTGAGCTTAACATATAAAAAATTTTATCCAGAAGACTATGATCCTAGACCTTTTTTGTTAGTTCACTCAGTAGTATATTATTATATTCATGAATCTTGGTGTAGTAGTAGCCATGTCCCAAAGAGTAAATTTTGACGAGTTCTGTACTTCTGTCCATTTAAAAGACTAATGACCCCTTTTTTTTAGAACGGGTTAAAAAATTAAATTAAAAAATAAATTTATATAAGAGAAAATATTATAATAAAAAATTAATTTTAATTTTTTTTTAAAAAATTTGAGTTATGATTTTTACCATAAAAAGAACGACCTAATCAACTAATCTAGCTGGTGGAACAACTTATTAGCAAAATAAATAAAGGACCTGTTTATTTTATTGATTTGAGTTTGTAATTTGAGTTGAGGTGAGATTTTATGTGAGAACTCTTTATTGTAGCAAAAAAGTTAGATATGACTGTTTCTGAGAACTTTTTACTGTAGTAAAATTTAAATTTTAAACTCAAATCGGTGAAGTAAACGGGACCAAAATTGGTAACATACTTCCATGTTCCATCCAAATATCTTACCATAGAGCCCGAAGGCATGCTTGCCGATCCATGATGTGACTAACCTCAGAAATCAAATAATAAACTATTGATCTCCTAATCCAGCTCTAACAATCCAATTCTTTGTTTTTTTAAGATTAATTCAAGTTCAATTAAATACTTTTTAAAGATAAACTTGTAGCATCGAGCTACTATTCATTGCATCATTTAAAAGGACGGTTATTAATATTATTAGTCCATCATCAATTATAAGCGTTATGACATTTTAATATATGAGTCTTTAATTTGAATACATTACTCTCTGAACTTTTATTTATTTATTTTTTCACTACAACAAAATTGACAACAAAATTAATAAATTACTCTCTAATTTTTTTATTTATTAAATTTTTCCATGAAAATAAGATTGATCCGAAGGATTTCCGAAATTTAAAGCAAGCGATTAAAAGAAAATAAGGGTATCCCCAAGTGTTTTGAATGATCTCTCATCCTTTTAACGCCCAAATAGTTAGCGATGGATCTAGCCACTCCTCGGTCCATATTTTTCCGAGAGAAATGAAAGATTTATCCAAGACAATCGTGCATAGTTTGATTCACTCTCTGAGAAGCTCTATTGAATAGCATAAGATCATCCACAAAATAGACATGATTTCAAGAACTCAAGAAATCTGTCGAGAATGCAAACCGAACCTCCCAAACACGATCTTAAGAAATTTTCAAGTCAAACTCTGATATCATTTAGATGCATCTTCAACCTATTCCCCATTGCTTCGGTCACGATTTTAGAAATTACACTACATAAGATATTCAAATTCACCAAACTTAGTAAAGTCTTTTACCTTCAGGATGAATACTGTAAAGGTTTATTTTAAATAAAAAAGAGAATTATTGAACTTACTTTTAAAAGTGCACGAGTCTTGATTTTTACTCATTATTCTTAATTAATATTATTTCGATTAATATAATTATTTGACTAAGGATATATTAATCAAGAATAGAGCTGGAAGTTTGGGCCGGCCCAAACCCCACTACTGTTAGTTCAGGCCCGGCCCAGCGCAATCTTAAATTTTTTGAGCTTAGGATTAGGTTAGACTGATCTTCTCTTTTTTAAGACCAGACCAGGCCAAGCTGGCCCAAACATTATATTTTAAAATTTTTAAATATCTTATAAAATTTTAGACCGGGCCGGACCAATCCTAATTTTTTGAGGATTAGGGCCGGGTTAGACTGGGTCGACTCTCTGCTTTTAAAGTTAGGTTCAAACTTCCCTTCGGGCCGCTGATTCAGACGGCTTAAACTTACACATCTAATTAAAAATGAGGGATAAAAATTTATAATCAATGCACTCTAAAAGTATAATTGTCTCCTCTCTTGTTTATCATAACCTCAATGAAACTTCGGCCATTAATTAAAAGGCTCCTAGAAACATGAGGCTCTAGTCATCACTGAACCTTCAACTTTTTGTTTTTTTTGTTTTTTCTGCACAGGGACAAAACATCAATTTAATCGTAATTTCTATCAATATACTAAGGCGTTCCCTCTGCATCAATTTCATCGCAATACTCATATCATGTTAATGCCCTTTACTTTCGAACATCTTCTACAAACAGAAAAGTAAATTCGTCATTAGGCCGCTAGAGACAATATTGTAATAATTTTCGTTCATTTTGTAAATTTAAATTTTTAATTTGATTTAAGATGTGATATTTTTTAAAAAAATTTTATTGTAGTAAAAAAATAGACGTGATAAGAATTTTTTAGTGTAAAAATTAAAAATTAAAAATTTAAATCAGTAAAATAAATGAGACCTAAAAGTATATGTTTTGAGTAATCATAATGTTATAAGTCACGGCATCAGTCATTCACAAGAAACTGTTCCACATGTTAGAAACGAAGAGTAATATTACATTTGAAAGTTATAGCAATAAGGAATTAACCTATAATAAACAAATGTCCTACTTTTCGGACCCGTTTAGAATAATTTGTATTTGTACTTTTAAATAGTAAAAGAAAATAAGTATAAATTAAGACTTTTTAATTAGTATTTAGATAACGTCTGAAAAAATAATTTTATATTTAAGAAAAGTTTTTAAATTTGTTTGGATAAAAAGTCTTATAAAAAAATAATATAATAAAAGGATACGAATGAGATATTTAATTTGTTATTCACAAATAAAAGGTTAAAAATATAAATAAAAAAACTTTTTATAAAATATTTTTTATAAGTACTATGGAGATGACTTGTTCTAAAAATGCTTAAAAAAATTAAAAATACTTTAAAATTATCCATCCAATAAGTTCAAAAGTAACCAGATAAGCCAAAAATCGTTTTTTTTTTTTTTTTTTTTTTTTAAGTTAATCCAAATGTTCCCTTAATATCATTACAATAATAGATCAAATGTCATATTACACTTCTTACATCTACATGTTACAGTGTAAGATAACCCTCTTATTGAAGTCTAAAAGCAAGCCCTAATTTTATATATTCAATCAAATTTATCCAAAACAAAGTACAAGTGTTCCCAATCATAACCATATAAATCCCCAAATAGAAGGACTAAAAACCAAAGATATCAATCACGTCGTATAATGTCGACTCTGTTCATGTATATTCATCTAAGCTTAATGTCAAAGCCTGTTTTGTTTTGATATGTTGCTAGTGGCCCGTTTAATTTGCTGATTTGAGTTTTTAATTTGAGTTAATATGTGACTTTATGTGAGAATTTTTTACTATAGTAAAAAAGTTAGATATAATTATTTTTAAGTATTTTTTACCGTAACAAAACTCAAATCGGTGAAATAAATAAAACTTAAAAAATTCGTGTTGCACTCATTACCATCCCAAGAATTAAAAACTCAGCCTGACCCACGAGTTTGGATCGGCTCGATTAGGTCCAAACACTTAAGCGGTTTAATCAAAAGTCTATATACTTAAACGGATCAAGACTGGGCTAATAGTGACATGCCTCAAACTGACTTAAATTTCTGCTCTACTTGTGTCGTATCCCGTCGTGCTCTATAAACGGCGTGGTCCAGTTAACATCTCTACCAAAAAGAGAGAGAGAACATTATTGTCTGTTTAGTTTGCTGATTTAAGTTTTTAATTTGAGTTAATATATGATTTTATGTGAGAATTTTTTATTGTAATAAAAAAATTAAATGTGATTATTTCTGAAAATTTTTTATTATAATAAAATTTAAATTTTAAATTTAAATTAGTGAAATAAATGAGACTAAACTTTTTATGCTTTGCTCGATATTCCAAGTCAAACAGGTACAGGGAGGAATAATAATATTAAATGCGCAGTGGAGATGGGTCATTCCATCCGGGTCCTAGTTAGAATTGCATGAGCTATCATTACAACAAAAACCCAACCAAAAACTGAGTCCACAGCGTCCAGCTTTTCTTGTTTCTCTGTAAAAGTCAATAATCTTTCATGTGTGTTCTTCACACAACCCCATCAATCCACCATTACTGATCTTTCTTGTAAATTCACCAAATTCTTTATTTTCTTCCAAAAAAAAGAAAAAGAAAAAGAAAAGACAAATGGGTCTGTTTGGAATCTCTGGTTGGATCAATTTGGAGACTGAATCTCATCCACTTGCCCAAGACTTGTTGTTCCTTCCCTTCTTTGCTTTCTTTTTCCCTTCTGTTCGCCTTTTTCTCGACCGATATGTCTTTGAGGTTCACTTTTTTTTTTTTTTTTTTTTTTTCTAGCTTTATTTATTCTACTTTTCTTTTTCTGCATTATATTGTTGTTGTTGATGTTTTTTTTTTTGTCTCTTTTTTTTTTTTTTCTAGCTGTTAAATTGTACTCGTATACTTTCGATTATGTACTGCAAGTAGTGCCAGAATTATCATATTACTAAGAAATGATTAAGATCTTTCTGTGGGATCCATAGATGTTCATATCAATTTCGACGACCTACTAAAAGCAAAATTATTCTATTTCTGATTTGGTATATGTTTTTGTGATTGTTATTATGTTATGTGGGCTTTTCTAATCGGTTTCTTTTTTCCTTTTTTTAATGTGTTTAATATTCATAATTTTTTTCTTTTCTATTTCTTCCAAGAAAATTTGTGTTACATTCTGATGATGATGATGGTATATATGGTATTAAGTGGTAAAATAGATAAATGGGTATATTGACAATTTTGGTATTCTGTGCTCCATTGATAATTTTTCTGTATTCATTGCAAGCATGCCAAATGCGCATATTTTGTTTGAATTATCAATTTCTTCTCCATTTTATCATGTGTTAATCACATGGTTATTTTTGGTGCAGGGATTAGCAAAACGCTTGATGTTTGGAAAAGGGCATTCCAAGCTGAACTTTAAGAGCCATGAGAACAGGAAGAAAGTCAACAAGTTCAAAGAATCTGCATGGAAATGTGTATATTTCTTATCAGCAGAGATTCTAGCTCTTGGTGTTACTTATAATGAACCATGGTTCACTAACACCAAGTACTTATGGGAAGGGCCTGGTGATCAAATTTGGCCGGAACAGAAAATTAAGTTCGTCCCCTGACTCGACATTATTCAAATCCTTTTTTCATGTCCAAAGTAGTGGAGCTATCTCAATTTGATGTTCTTGATAATGATTCTTTATGTCACGTTTTTTGGCAGAGCAAAATTGAAAGGACTATATCTATATGCTGGAGGATTCTACCTTTACTCAAGCTTTGCTTTGGTGTTTTGGGAAACAAGGCGCTCCGACTTTTATGTATCAATGGCTCATCACATAACAACTGTTATTTTAATCTTTTTGTCTTACGTATTTAGGTGAGTTCAGGACAGGCTTGCTCAGTTGGTGATTAGTGGGTGTACGAGTTGTTTTCAATGTTTTTGAGTCTCGATTCAAGTCGTAAGCTTCCAGGGGATGATATTTTCTTTTAATGTTTGTAAAAAAAAAAAAAAAAAAAAAAAAGAAAAGAAAAGCAGAGTTCAAATACATATCAAGATGTTTGAACGATTTCTTTTGGCCGACTTTTCAGGTTTGCTCGTGTAGGTTCAGTCATTTTAGCCCTCCATGAAGGAAGTGATGTGATTTTAGAAGTTGCAAAGATGTCAAAGTACTGTGGCTATGAAGGGATTGCCGGATTTTTCTTCGTCATTTTTGTTCTCTCATGGACTGTCCTTCGCCTTATTTACTTCCCTTTCTGGATACTTTGGAGCACAAGGTTAGTTTACTTTTCAGGAACAAAATTGCATCCTATTACAATAACTGGACTCTTGTCATAAATCAGCATCGGATATTGGGGTGTTTGCTCTATTATTCTGTTAATAAAAGTAATTTAGTCTCAAATCTTTTTTTGGCAGCTATGAAGTTGTTTTGGTATTGGATAAGGAGAAGCAGATGGTATCATGTTCCACATACTACTATCTGTTTAATACACTTCTTTTCAGTTTGCTCGTTTGTCATGTCTATTGGTGGTTATTGATGATTCGCATGCTAATAAATCAAATCAAGGCAAGAGGCCAGATCAGTGATGATGTTCGTTCTGGTAAATACTCTTATTTTTGTCTGATACTTTATATTTGTTAAGCTGCAAGAAATCTATACAAACATGCATACAAGAATGCATGTCATAAAAGTATTGGATATAACTGAAAGAAGGAGAATTCTTCGATAGGGTAACAAGAAAAAACTTTTGGGAAAGGCATAGTTCTGAATTGTTAGATTTTCATTGAGGTTTGTATTGTCATGATTTTCATATTAATCTAGTATGATTTTTGTGGAATTGAGGAATTAGGCATTCTCTCTTATTACTTCATCATTGAATACAAAACCCTTTTTATAGAGAAGCTTGGTGACAAATCTGCCAAGGAATCTCCACAAAAAGGGAAGCAAAGTAAAACAGTAAAATCCCCATCAATCAGGGAATAAAACCTCCCATTAAGAGAGAGATATGAAGAAAATAACTTTCCTTATTTTTTATAACAGAAACAGGAAACTAATAACAACTAAATCCCTATAAACTAGGAAAGTCAATTCTTCAAGTGCTTTGTCCGATCATGATGAACGGGATAGTGAGAGATACTTATGGCTGCCATGTTATCACAGTAAAGTTTTAGCGGAGGAACCATCTCCATCTTCAATTCTTCAAGTAGGAGTTTGAGCCATAGCATTTCACAAGTGCCATGTGCCACAGCTCTAAGTTCAACTTCAGCACTGCTTCGAGCCACCACATTTTGCGTTTTACTTCGCCATGTGACTAGGTTGCCCCATACAAATGTACAATAACTAGAAGTGGATCTTCTGTCTTCAATGGAACCTGCCCAATCAGCATCAATGATTCCCTCTATACTCCTTGACGAGTTTTACTAAAGAATAGTCCTTTACCAGGAGAACCTTTAAGATACTTCAGGATCCGAAACACAGCTTCCATGTGCTCTTCACAGGGTGCACGCATATACTGACTAACAACACTAACTGCGAAAGCAATATCAGGTTTGGAGTGAGAGAGATAGATGAGTTTTCCGGCTAGGCGTTGGTATCTCCCAATATCAACCGGAACTCCTTCCTTCTTATCACCAATCTTTATTGTGGAATCCATTGGAGTATCCATTGGTTTGCAACCGAGCATTCATGTTTCCTTTAAGAGATCCAGAATGTACTTCCTTTGGGTGACTGAGATTCCAATCTTGCTTCTGGCGACCTCCATACCAATAAAATACCATAGAGATCCAAGATCTTTAATCTCAAATTCAGCTGCTAGTCTAGTCTTCAACCTAGTCATCTCCACTGTATCATTTCCTTTTAAGATTATGTCATTCGCATGGACAATAAGAATTGTACTCTTACCATCTTTGTGTCGATAAAGTAGTGTATGATCAGTCTGAGCCTGCTTATACCATTGTTTAACAACTGCCTTAGTAAACCTTCCAAACCAAGCCCTCGGAGACTGCTTCAGTCCATAAAGTGCCTTCGTCTGCAAACCATTCCATTCTTGTTTTCCTTGTCGAATCCTGGTGGAAGATCCACGTGTACTTTTTCCTCCAAGTCACCGTTGAGGAATGCATTTTTTACATCTAGTTGCTGTAGGTCCCAATCTAGGTTGGCTGCAATAGATAGAAGTACTTTGACAATATTGAGTTTGGCAACAGGAGCAAATGTCTCTGTGTAGTCAATGCCATATGTCTGGGTAAAGCCTTTATCAACAAGTCTAGCTTTATAGCTTTCAACTGTCCCATTAGATTTGTATTTGATGGCGAACTCCCACTTACACCCAACTGAAGTTTTCCCTTCGGTTTTTTTCACAAGTTCCCATGTCCGGTTTTTCTCAAGAGCTTGTATCTCCTCAGTCACTGCCTTTCTCTATTCAGGAATACTCAAAGCTTCCTGTATATTTTTTTGGATTTGTTCTTCTGCCAGATTGGCAACAAAAGCTTGAAAGAATGGTGAGAGGTGATTGTACGAAGCATAATTGGAAATAGGATGCCGTGTGCAAAACGAGTTTCTTTTTTTTTTTTACTCAAAGCAATAGGCAGGTCAAGATCACTATCCTCAAAAGATGAACTCAGTTCTGATTCATGACAATTCTTTGGATCCACAATGTTCTCTACTTCTCATGGAACCTTTCTCCGAGAATAAACACGCAGCTTCGGTTGTTGTTGTAAATCCCCCCTGTTCTAGAGTCATCAATATTTAGGGCAGGCTCAAGGTCAGGTTCGGTTGTAGTTAGTGCAAACACGGGTTCTTGTGTTGGCTCGGTTGTTGAGGGTGGATTGTTTGAGGTAATTGCAGCTAGATCAAAATGCTCTTGCTCGGTTGGTGATGGATCCGGATTATCATGAAGATGCAGGGCTAGGTAAGGGTTCTTCTTCCCAAAAAAGCGCTTCATTCTCACTCTCCCCCTGAAGTGAAGTTTTGGGATAGAAAGGCTGGTTTTCAAAGAATGACATCCATATTGACATAGTACTTACGTTTTTTTGGGGAATAACATCTATACCCTTTTTGAGTGGCTGAATAACCAAGAAAAATACAAGGAATAGCCCAAGGATCTAGCTTACTTCAGTTATGGTTATGCACATGAACAAAGATCTTACAACCAAACACCTTAAGGGGTAAGGAGCTTACTAACCTTGTTTGCGGGTACTGTTGAAAAAGGAACTGATGAGTGACTTTGTAGTGAAGCACCCTGGTAGGTAGACGGTTGATAAGATAGCAAGCTGTTATAATAGAATCACCCCAAAAACATTTAGGAACATTATTTGCAAGTCTGATAGAGCGGGCTACTTCCAAAAGGTGCCTATTTTTTCTCTCAGCCACTCCATTTTACTGTGGTGTATCTAACACACGAACTTTGGTGAATAATACCATTTTTCTTGAAATACTCCCCTAGGATGAAATTAAAGTATTCTCACCCATTAGTACGTACAATTTGTATCTTTTCATTGTACTGATTGTTTACCATCATATGGAAATTCTTGAAGGTTTGGGCAGCCTCATTTTTTTTCTTTGAGAAGGTACACCCAGGTGAGTCGTGTGTGATCATCAATAAAGGTGATAAACCATTTTTTTCCACTTATATTTGATACCCGGGATGGTTCTCATAAGTCACTATGGATTAATGCAAAAGGTTTGGATGCTTTATATGGTTGGGGAGGAAAAAATGATCTTTGGTGTTTAGCAATTTGGCAAATATCACACTGAAAATAATCTTTATTCTAAAAAAGTAATGGAAACAAGTGTTTGATATATTGAAAACTAGGATGGCCTAACCTAGAGTGCCATAACATTATTTGATTTTCTCTAGAAAAGAAGATAAATTTACAATTGGTAGTCAAAGCTTGTTTATTGATGGAGTCTTCTTCCTCGAAGTAGTAGAGACCATTGTTTTCCTTAGCACTGCCAATCCTCATGCCTGAAGTCATATCCAGAAAGTTACAAATAGAGTGAGAACTGAGCGGTACAATTTAAATCTTTGGTAATCTTACTGACAGTAAATTGCAGGATAACTTTGGAACGTGAAGAGCATTTCTGTGGGATATTTGTGGGCCAATATTGTTGTTACCAGTACCAGCCACTGTTGCAAAAGAACCATCTGCAATCTTAATTTTCAAATTC
Organism: Morus indica; assembly: GCA_029231665.1. NCBI lineage: Eukaryota > Viridiplantae > Streptophyta > Magnoliopsida > Rosales > Moraceae > Morus > Morus indica. The sequence continues at coordinate 18,828,803 of JACAGA010000009.1, read as the reverse complement.
CCTGGACTAGGTTTATAAGAAGAAAACAGACTTGCACGCCCTGTCATATGATCTGTAGCCCCAGAGTCTGTCACCCACGATTCCATTATTTCAGATGTACCACTCAAAGTAGTCAGAAAAGTACCTTTTTGAGCCAAAAAGGAAGTACTCGGGATTGATTGTGTTTGGTGACCTTGAGTGTTGGACGGACTTTGGTTGGATAATTGAGAGTTTAGAAGCTCTTGGTAGTTTCTCAAGCTGTTCCCTGCTAACATAGTAATTGAAAGATGTTGTCTCTAGTCTGTGATGCATTTTCAGTAGTGATTTGGAGGCCCTTGGAATCCTTTTTGTTTTTCCAATTGTCAGGCTTTCCATGCAATTTCCAGCACCTGTCCCAACTGTGGTTTGATTTCTGACAGTGATCACACCACAGGTTTCCATTCTTCTTTTGGCTTTTGTTTTCTCCTCGAGCGTGTTCAACACGTCGGACTGAGAAGGCAGAATTTTCAGCCACATTCTTTTCAGTTCCCAGCATGACACATTTTCTGGTTTCTTCCCCTTGGGCTTCAGCAAAGATGTCCTCAATACTCGGCAGTGGTTTAGAACCAAGTAACCTTCCACGTACTTCATCAGATGATCCTTATTGAGAGCTGAAAGAAAATCATAAATACGTTCTTTGTTTACCATTTTCTGGTAATTCTCAACGCAACCTGCACAAAACCAATGACCGTTATGGAATAAATCAACTTCCTGCCACAATTTAGTTAGGGCATTGAAATATGTTGTAACATTTTTCTCTCCTTGGGTGAGATTTCGAGCCTTATTGCGTAGTTCAAACAGCTGTGATGAGTTATCCAGGTCTGAATATTGACGTTTGGCTGCTTCCCACATCTGCTTGGCTGTTGAGTAGCACATAAAGCTTTCACTGATTCTATCATCCATGGAGTTGATTAACCAGGCCATCACCATTGAATTTTGAACATCCCAAGTCTGAAAATTAGGGCCAGTTTCTGACGGTCACTTGGCAGATTATTGAGGTATCCATATCTTCCCTTTCCCCTGATCACCATCTCTACCGAACGCGACTGAGGTAAGTAATTCTTCCCATTGAGTTTGTGAGAAGTGATTTGGAGAGAGGAATTGTCCGCATATGTTGTGGAGAGATTCACTCCAGTTGATGCACTTGGCTTTGATGCACTCGGCTGTGGTGGACTTGGTGTCTCCGCGTGAGTGTCTCCCTTTGCTCCGGTCATAGCTGTTCCCCAAGGAAAGGTTGGCGGCCTGCTTGCCATTGGATTATAGAGATCAGTAGAGAGAAAAAAAAAAGGTGGAAGATGCTCAAAAAATCAGCAACGAACCTTGAAAATTTCCAAGAAGCTAAACTATGGCTCTGATACCATGTGGAATTGAGGAATTAGGCATTCTTTCTTATTATTTCATCAGTGAATACAAACCCTTTTTATAGAGAAGCTTGGTAACAAAATCTGCCAAGGAATCTCCACAAAAAAGGAAACACACTTAAACAGTAAAATCCCCATCAATCAGGGAATAAAATCTCCCATTAAGAGAGATGTGAGGAAAATAACTTTCCTTATTTGGTATAACAGAAACAGGAAACTAACGACAACTAAATCCCTATAAACTAGGAAAGTCAAAACTGGCTATTAGTCTACAATTTTAATGTGATTTAATGGTTCAAACTGTGTCTTACCAGTTGGGGATTTTTAATACCCTGCCATAGAATTGTCCCCGAAAGAAACCTTATTTGGAAAACATATCTAACATCATCAGCTATGTTATGGCTTCTTTGCATTGCAGATTCAGAAGGTGAAGAAGAACATGAAGATTGACCATAAAAGATGGACAAATACAATACGCTTGGAGAGTAAAATTTCATTATTTTGACGCAGTTGTTGGCTTTTGATCCTTGGATGAGCTCTACAATGCCTGCCTTTGTTCCCTTTCCAAGAGAGATGAGCTAAATCCTTGATTGTTTCCGCGTGTTCAAGTGCGATACGCAATTTTTCTATGTGACATCTTCATAATTAATGCTCATGAAATACCAACTTTACAAAGCTCTTTGTATAAGAATTAAAGATTTTTCCATAGAAAAGAATGTTTGACATCACAATTATTGTGTTTTAACTATTCAATCGAATCGATCAAACCTAGGAAAGGTGTGGCACTATTCATAAATTACAAGAACCAAATCAAGTTGCTGAGATTAAACATCATTACATCAACATTAATCAACTCAGAACTGCCAAAACTACTCCAAAGATTTGAAGAACATTGGAGAAACAACTGCTATTACTTCAATTTTCCTATTTCACTTTATAAGGTACAAAAGCAATGCAAAATGACTCTTGATAACTCTGCTCCAACATAGGACGTGAAGACATGAACAGTGATTACTGAGCTGTTCTTTGTTTGGTTGTATATTAATCTCAATGAGAGTACTTTGAGATCAACTTATCGACATGGATTATGATATCATCGATTCGAGGGCGAACTGCAGCCTGAGGTTGAAGCATCCATGTCACAAACTGGTGAAGAGCTTCTGGATATGGAGGATTAGGTCGGGTTGCTGGCCACTTCACCTGGGCATTGATAATGGCCAATTGTAGGCTTCCTCCAGATTCGCCAAGGGCATACTCAAATGGAGATACTCCATACCTGCAGATATGAGCCATGAGTAAAGTCTAATCATCCCTCAGATTTTCGACATTTAGAATCATGTAAGTGCATAAATGTATGTGCATATCGTACCATGAACAAAACTTGTTGAATGAATAAGAAAAAACCTTGGTATATCACACACGCACACAGGCACACACACGTTTTAAGCATGTACCCAGGAGAACAAAGTCGTGACTCATAACCAAGTATTCGAGCTGACAATCTTCATTCGTAACTTATGTAATAAAAATTATGCAGAATTAGATGCTAATAGTAGAGTGAAACAAAAGCCAAACACAGAACTAAAATAGTTGATTTCTACATAGTTGAAGTGAGTGGTAACAAACTCCTACTGAAAATACCCAATTCGGATGTATTAATGACACAAGTTACAAGCGCAATTGGTGAGTATAATCTGATAATCTGTTATAGGCAAGATGATAGTGCTAAAGGGCTTCCACATGATGCTTTAGTGTTAAATTTTTTATGACCAAAAATAAAAAATCGTGAAAGGAAGAAAGAATACCGAAAGTAAAAATCAAATATGAACATGGAAAAACAAAAGGATAAAATTCTCACATTATTGCATATAAGGTGCATCCTAACGACCAAATATCAGTTCTCTCATCAATATCTGCCTGGCTTGGACAGTCCCACAACTCAGGAGCTCGGAAAGGTGCTGAACAATGCTCGGATGCCCATTCCTATAGGACAAGCAACATAGCCCAACCATAAGTGTTTTTATGTAAGGGGATGATGACAATCAAAACCATGCTTGATTTCTCTGCAAAAGTTAAAATCAGTGCTTGGTTTTGCTGAAAAAAGTTAGAAGCAGAAAAGCACTGGCTACAAGTATACAATTGATTTTCAGTATATCTAAATATTTCTAAAGGGAGTTAATTTTTCTCTTCAATATCTTACCTCTAAAGATCTGCAAAATATAGAAATTACACCTGATACAAGTACAAATGCATTGGACGAGTGTCATTTAAATTATTGCAATGAACGCCAAAGTCTTCTTTATGAAGACTTTGAAAATGTTTTACCAAATTCAACAAGGATGTATCACATATCCATAAGCTCATGCTTGTATATACATATGAAGCTCTGAAAGTTAAAGAGTTTCGCTTGAAATCAAGACATAAAAAGGTGCACATGCGTGCTTGTCTGTGTTATGGGGGGCGCATAAAAAAAATAAAAAAAAATAAAAAAATCAAAAGTAGCACCTGCAATTGTAGAGCCTCAGAGCGGGAACGGATCTGCTTCCTTGCAGGTCGAGCGCTGCCAAAATCCATCAGCATGGCAAGTGGTGGTTGTCCTTTTCTATGAGTTATAAGGACATTACCAGGCTTGACATCGTTATGTGCATATGGTGGATCTAAATTGTGCATGTGCTTCAGTCCTGCACAAAGCTGTTGAATTGATTTTCAGGTTACAATTTGTGTACACTTAGAACTAATTCACCCCCAACATACAACACTATTGCAGACGAGGTAAGTACCAAACTAAAAAAATTCATGGATATAGGTGTGTTCTTGATCGCTCAATGTTTAACCATGTCTGGTTAGTGTTCACTGTTTAGTAAGAGTACATTAGGAAAATTACACAGTTTCCCCAATCTTGACCAAGGGGAGGAATTTGGAGTAAAATTTCTATTTTAAGGGGTCTTTAAAATCCATTGCTGAATAATCAATTACAAAGGAAAGAAGATCAGGTAAAATCAAACAGCATTTTCCCATATTCTTTTCAGACAGCATATCTGCCTTGCAGAAGATGACAAAAACCCAATAGAGAGCGACATGGGACAATAGCATTCTAGGCAACTTTTGATAGCGTACATGCACATTAGATAGTAGTATAGTAATTCCGAGATAAATGTTCTAAACACAGATATTGCCATTGTTTGCATTCTATGATTTTAAGGAAAAGTTTCATTTTCTCCAGTAAAAGAAATAGTCAAATAATATATATTATGAGAGGGAAATTTGATGTACCTGCCGGAAAATATGAAGAACATCTGAGGTAGAGAAGAACTCCTTTTTAGCTTTCATAGTTTTGGCATTGTCCAACAATGTTCCATCCAAATGAACTGGAAATAACAAGTACGCTTCATGCTTCCAAGATCCTTCTTGTGTAGCCTGCCAATAGAAGAAACATTGCAGTTTGGAAATCAACAAATGGAAAGATATCAAAAGTCTTTGACCATTCTTTGTGGTTCGAATACAGTGTTATATCACAATAAATACAGTTGTAATTTAGAGTATGTTGCAGAAACTAAATATTGATATTGCTACTCAAGCGACTAGAGAACCAAATCTCAAATAGCTTAACTTCCAAGTTCAATATATTTAAAGGCTATTGAATATCTTTAAAACTGATGCGTAAGTAAGTATTGGTGGCTTTTCGTATTTCTTTTTTCTTTTTTTATTCTAAAAGGAAAAACATTAGGTAATTTGTTTTAAAAATAGGAAAATTGATACGAACAAATCATGTGAACCACACAAATGCAGATCAACAAACATAACCATGAAGTCAAATACCAATAACTGAAACATGTTTTCGTGGTTTAGGAACAAAGTCTAGGGTCAACTTTGAAAGTTCAATACCAACAGTTATACCAAGAAAATTCTACAAAAATACCAGCTAAATACTATCAACTTAAATTCTAAAGTGAATTCTAAATTTCTGATAGGATATAGATGAAGAGAACCTTGACAGCAATAATGGCATGATCAAGAAGTGGAAGCAGATTCGGATGGCTGAACAGGGATGAAACACGGATCTCCTCCCTGACCAACTCCAGCTGCTCACTATTCTGAATCAGAACCTTTTTCATAGCATAAGTCCCATCATCTACAAAAGAAACAAGAGCCATATACACATAAGTACACAATTTACAGAAAAAGCTTTTTCATTGTAAGTGCACAATCTACTGGAGAACAAAACGCCCAGAAACAATAATATGCCCTTCTAAAAGCAAAATTAATGAACTTTGTCGTTCAGGGATAGCTCATATAAATCTAACTTGAAAAACTTTTGGATCAGTTGTTCATTCCACATAAAGCAAGGAACCAAAACAATTGTCTCACATCCATGATCAATTGACAGAAACAAGAAATTAAAGAGACCAAAATAGACGTAAGACGGTCCTTGAACATCTAGGTAGAAACTGCTACATTGTAAATGGAAGATCACACATATAAATCACCAAACGTTCATTGTCAAAGCCACATTTTGAAACTTAAATTACAGAAAATCACCACATTGCAAATTCAAACTCAACAAATATTATCGGAAAAATTATTTACTTCCCACCTATGAATAAGAGAGAATTGTACAAGATGACGAAATTGCATTAAGAAAAACGAAAAGATTGATCACTTCTAAGCTGATATATCAAATCCGATCATCTCAGACTTAAAATTAAAGTTTTCCTTCATGACCCAGATCACTAAATTAAAGGAAAAAATAAAAATAATTCTCATATCATAGATTCAAACTAAAACATTTCAGATTCATAACAATTACGACCGAGATCACGAAATCCCAGTTAAAGATTTCAAACTCCACATTGATCGAAAACAAATAAAAGCAAAAACAAATTCAGATTCAAGCACAAACGATCCAGATCACAAACCGCACCAAATTAACAAAAAAAAAAAAAAAAACGAAATTGAAAAAATGTGAAAGGGGTCGAACGAACCAGAGAGATGAGAAGAGTCCTTGACTTTCTTGGCGAGACCTCCACCATTAGGGGAAGTGTCGGTGATGACCTCTTTGACCAAAAAGACATAGGCGAATCCACCTTCTCCGAGCTGCCTGATGATCCTGAAGCGGCTCTCGTTGATCCAAACGTCTCCTCCGCCATTAACGGCGTCGTATAGAGCATTCAACCCTGAAAACGAGCACCCCATCTTTCCCCTTTCTTCTTCTTCTTCTTCTTCTACAAGAACGAAGGAATGGTTATGGAAGAGACGAAATCAGGTTTTCAAAAAATGGGGGATTTTTTGAAGACCTGATTTCATGCGTCAATTTTCGAGAGCTTTCAGTGTGATTATGGCGTTGAGATTTGTATAATGTTGTTATTGGTTTTTTTTGGGTACTGTTTGGTTGGATCTATTTTGTTAAGAGGGAAAAAGAGAGAAATTGTTTTTGGGTCATTGGATCTCTCAAAATGTCAACCAAACACATGGACGTGGAGTGCTTTCTATAGACTCACTTTTACATGCAACGCCTCCTGAATTTTGGGAAGGTAACGCTCATTTTGCCCAAAACATACGAATTTGAGTTTTTAATTTAAATTAAAATGTGATATTTTTAAAATTTTTTATTATAATATAAAATATTAAATGTGATATTTTATGAGAATTTTTTATTGTAAAAATTTAAAATTAAAAATTTAAATCGATGAAAACTCGCCTGTTTAGTTCGTTGATTCGAGTTGAGATGTAATTTTATGTTAAAACTTTTTATTATAGTAAAAAAGTTAGATGTAATTGTGTGTGAGAGTTTTTTTATTGTTTGCCTTTTTCTTTTTTTTAAAAAAGGAACAATAATAATAGCTGATCTTTTTCCTTTTGCCAAAAATAATTGTTAATAATGTGTTTTAGTACATAACTAATTATTTAAAATTATATAAAAATATTGGTGAAGTCTTTAGGGTACAACAAATATAACATCTTTTTTTCTTCAGACTTGTAATTTTTTTTTTTTTTTTTTTGGATAACAGATTTGTATCTTTTTCGTATCATTAGAGCAAATTTAATATAATATGGCGCTAACGTTACACTTAAACAAAATAAGTATACATATGAATATACATATGAATTACGATGTCACAATGATAAAAAAAATAATATTACATTTATTGGATTGGTACAGCTGTTGAACTGAAGACATGTCCAAAAAATATTAATAACGAGATTAGATTAGTAAAAATAGTCTTGAGGAATCTGATTATTAGATAATTAGTTTAGTATCTTTTTAGTTATTAATAAAAAGTTGAGCAAATTTAAATATGAAAACGAAGTTAAGTGAATCGTCTTTTTTTCTTGGTAATTTTTATAGGAAAAAAAATATTCTCACTATTAAAATTTAATGTCCCAAAATGTCTTCGCCTTTGAAGAAAAGAAATTGAAATAATATGGAGTATAGACATTAAAATTGCATCAGCTTAGCCGGAATTTTACAACAATTCAATTGTTGTTTTTATTTTTTAATTAAAAAATTTATTGATGTCATCTTGTTTCAGGTAAGATTGTACAAAAAAACCGTAAAACCGAAATTGACTATCACCGACTGAAGAACCAACAGCTCAAAAACTAAAAAAAAGAGCGTCACGTGGAACTGAATATAGTCAGTTTGGTTAACTGACCGAACTACTTCCTAAGCGGTTTGTTTTCAATTTTGGGTTGAGAGGTTCGGTTAAAAACCGAACCGACTGAGTTTTTTTTTTTCTTTAATGTTTTTTTTATTACTTTCATTCTTTATTTGCTATCGTTAGGGGCATTTTTCATTGTAAATGCTAAGTAGGTTTAATGTGTTGTAAATCCACAGTTATCCATTGAGTATATTCACTCTGTAGCATATGAATCAAATCATCCATCAGCAAAAGCCCCACAAAACAAAAATTGTAATAACATAACAACCCATATTCATTTATTGTGATTATAGGTTTGCATAGAAGGAAAGTTTTATATTTTTTCACATTTTATGGTCAAAAAATGCAACTAAGATGTTGGTAACCTGATAATTAACTAATGGCTACCTTCCTGATTACTAAAATTGAAAACTGACCCAAAACCGACTAAAAACAGATTGAAAACTGACCGAACTGACCACTCCTTTGTACGGTTCGATTCCGGTGTACAGTTTTAGAAAACTGACACGATCAGTTTAGCTACCAAACCAACCAAAACTATCAGTTAAAAATTACCGAACACCCCTAGCTCAGGTTCCAACGTGTAAACTGTAAAGCAAGAAGTAATTATCTTAAGATTTACGTTAATTTAGATCCAAAAGGGCCATGACAAGCCTAGGGACAGGAAAAATTCTAATGAAAAACTTTTTACTCTTTATTTTGTTTTATTAATACCCTTTTAACTAATATAATTATTTAAATTAAAATGTAAATAGTATTTGCCTCCTTTTCAATGACATGTGATTAGGAACTTGATGGTAATTTTATACCTGGTTCTAATATTTGAGGTTTAGGTTCAAAATTCAAGATTGAAAAAATTTATATTAATTATCAATAACAATCCATAGCATTGACCCTACAAGAAAAGGTTTTCTTGATTCCGAAAAAAAAAAAAAAAGGTTTTCTTGATTCCAAAAAAAAAAAGTAAAGAAAAAAAAAAAGAAAAGGTTTTCTTGACTAGAATCCCCCATTGTTTGTTAGAGATCTCTGATCCTCTCTCTCTCTCTAAAAAGTAGACAAAGCTAGACAGAGTTGTTAATGCAGCATTTACTACTTCAGTAAATGCGGCCTCCGTTGCATTTTATGTGTCTAGAAGATATGGAAAGATGACGCATGGTGATCATTAATAGATATAGATTAAGACACGGAGCTTATTAAACTAATTGGACATTTAAGACAATTTATTTAACCGACTTGAATTTAAAATTTTAATTTTATTATAATAAAAAAATTTTAAAAATAATTATATTTAATTTTTTAATTATAATAAAAAAATTTTCATATAAAATCACATTTTAATTTAAATTAATAAACTAAATATGCCCTTAATATTCAAGCAAGTAAATCAATTTGAATGCTCTGGAGTCCCTGGACCAGGCAAAACAAATGGAAAATGTAAACTGAAGTTTTAGATTTTCCTTTTTTTTTTTTTGCCTTAATTTTGTTAATTCATTTCTTTATTTTACTTAAAACATCAAGCTTAGAAACTGTGGCATAAAAAGTTGAAGTTAAATTTTTATGAGAAAAAATATCGTAACAAGACTTGAGTTGCGATTCGAACTAACAAAACATACAAGCCTCAACTAACATTATGAGTACCAACAATACATGTGCCATTAAGTTGGAATGGTTGGTTGTTGCTGAGTTATGCAATGTATATTTCCACCCGCTAAAACTATCTCCCTTGCACCTTCAATTCTTACCACCTGAAAACAGTCCAAGGCATGCAAATGTTTATTTAGAGAATGAAGAACATAATCAAATTCAATATAACATTGTACGTTGATTTCATGTTCCATGGCATCAAAATGTGGTCTTTCAATATTCTAGTTGAGGCACGCAGACATTTTATTTCCAAGTAACATCAAAACTGAGGTCCTAACTTATCGGCAAAGTGTACCGTGCAGCCAATTTTTGAGGCATTGGATAATAGTCAAATCGATTTCGATCATTGAAAAATTTAAGCTACTTTTTGCCAAGTGAGGCCCAACAACAAAAAATTTCAACAGTCCAAATATATTTGACCATTATCCAATTTCTAAAAAATTGAAAACAAGGTCCAATCATAAATGACCGGTTGTTCTTTCAAAAGAAAAAAATGACCGGTTGCACTTAGTTCAATTCCTAACTTTTTCAGGCTTCGGAACAATTTAAACTTTTGGACCATTGTACTTGGTCATTTTTACAACACAGGATCACCCCCAACCCCCCCGGGCTAGTTGGTCCTGGATGTCGACTTCAAAATATGCACATCTGTGACCTCTAATCTCCAGTTGGTAGCTACCACAGCTTTTTCACATTGCAAAATCCTCCATCTTTTTCTACAATAATTGACTAGCTAGCTAAAGTTTACATCATTCACAATTGTCCAACTTTACGAGTGTACCCTCCCCATAAGAGTCTTAGGCTACTTGGTCCTGGATGTTGACTTCAAAATATGCACATCTGTGATCTCTAATCTCCAGTTAGTAGCTACCACAACATACGCATTTTGACATTGCAAAATCCTCCATCTTTTTCTACAATAATTGACTAGCTAGCTAAAGTTCGTTATGACACAGCAAAGTTCGTCTACAAACTTAATATTTGTTGTGCTACTAGATATACATGGGGATTAATGAAGCAAATTAAGAGCGAAATTTCCTTACTTCATGGTTCGGAAAGGTTTGAGACAGGACACGAACTGCTTCGTCATCCCATTTCTGGTCCCCAAATTGTGGTAAAATGATTCCTCCATTAGCAATGTAGAAATTTACATATGAAGCTGCAAGTCTTGTCCCCGCAACTCTTGGTTTAGCTTCATCATCCTTTTGTTAAAACATTGAAAGGTCAGAGACAAGAATGAATGAACCATAATAATCTATCCTTAATGGAAGACTAAAATAAGAAGTGTTTTTGCATTACAAGAACTGATTAAATTAATAACGGTACATCACTTTTTCTGTGGTAAACTATGCATGCAAATATGACTGACAAACTACATTAAAATATACTTATCAAAAGGATAACTGGCTGGACATGATTTGAATTCAAGCGCATATCAACTTTGTAGAGGTTTATATTGTTCAATGGTATGAAAATTGAGATCCTGGCCCTGAAATAGTTACCGTCTTAACACCAGTAGCCTCTTCATCAGTCATGTATAACGGTCCCGGTACGTGGATTTTAATTATTTCAAATTTCCTGCCACTGGCATCAGTAGCATTGGAGAGAACAGAAAAGGCTTCAAGAGATCGCTCATACTGAGGATCCGTTTCATCATCGGTCCAGGACAACATAACCTCTCCAGGCTTTACAAAACAGCACATATTGTCAATATGACCATTAGTGTCGTCATCACCTGATACGCAATTTTGTAGATAGCTTAAGTTTCAGTTAAATACACAAAAAAAAAAAAGGTGTAACTTAATACATGAAGCCATAAAAGTTTTCGGAGAAGTATTGATCAAAACTGTATAAGCAGCATCATCACAACTAAGTCAGATCTCACAAGTAAATACAAAGAAATTTCACCAAGTAACCTAGAAGAGTTATGTACCAAATAGTCCCCGAGGCAACCAAATAATCTTTCTGACTCCAAGATATGCCTTCAGTACCTCCTCGATTTGTTCCTTGGTCAAATGTGGATTCCTGTTTTTATTCAAAAGGCATTCCTCAGTGGTAAGGCAAGTTCCTGAAGGGAGGGGAAAAAAAATCTGATTACATTTGACATATGCGTACCATAAGGGAAAAAACAGGAATAATAATGTGAATTTAGTTTTCTTCTAAGGAAAAATGGGTCCTGAATATTGGTATTTCAATTGTTGAGTCATCAAGAACAGATAGACCCTTTTAGCTTAACCAAATGAAATCAATAATCTGCTAGGACATGGTAATGCAATTGTATGCAGGTTAAACCAGAGACGGAGCATTTCAGCAACTCTTTTAGAAAAGATGTTCAAAAAAGACCACACTAAGATATATCATGTTGCAACTCTTTGATCAATATTGTAATTTCCCCTTGTAAACAACAGTAATACACCATAATGCTAATAACAATATATTCATTTATAGGGGCCTTCTTCTAGCACTTGGTATTTTAGTTTTGCTAAAAACAACAAATAAAAAAATAAGATACCGCATATATGAACACGCACAAGTGAAGTGAACACATAAAGGAATAGGCATGATTTGTCTACTACAGTAACAAGAAATTTCACCTTCTCCATCCACATGGATGCTTCCACCTTCCAGAATTATAGACTGTGGAAATCTCGGGACCTTCTCAATTCCTAGAATCTAATGGCAAATGATGACTGTTAGAGAAAGAGATGAACAGTCTCCAGAAAAAAAAAAAAAGATATATATTATGAATAAGCAAGCTGATATCCAATTTATTTTTCCACGGGGGAAAAAAAAACTCAGAGAGAAAGTCATTTATACAAGTACTGCACAAACCTTCCGTGCAACAAGAAGGTCAAGACTCCAATCTTGGTAACATCCATCTTCAATACCTAAATATTCCAACGAGTAATTCCATTTAGAGGGCATGAAAGAAACTCGACTGCAAGACTATAAGACTACTATATCCCCGATCATTTAAATCCATAACCATTTTCTCAGTTGTGCAGTCAAATATGAGATTTACAGGGGTCCATTTATGAACAATGAACAAAGGGAAAGAGTGCTGATAATTTCTTCGATAGAATTATAACATACACGGCAGACTTCTTCCCAACATTGAAGTACCAATTATACATTATGAACTTCACCATCTCAGTACTTGTTGCTTTAGTTTCTATGTCACTGAATCTATAATGATCATGGTAAAAGGATTAAAGTTGAATTTGACTTGCAGGCTTTAGCATATAAAGTCACCTACTAAAACATAATTGAAAAAAAAAAAAAACACACTAGAATGCTTTTAGAACATCCTGAAAAATTAGCCAGTTTTTCAGTATCTTTAAAGTAGGCTGATATTTTTTATGGTAAACTGGTAGAAAACACGTTACTTGATTCATAATACACACAAACTAGACTTTGTCAAAACCTTACCTCCCCAACTATTAAAATTCCAATCAATGCCAGCAACTTTGTGCTTTGACGGAGAAGAACTTGACCCGCCTTTTCTTACAACAAACTGAGAGATAAAAAGTGAAACAAATAATCACATTACAGTAAATTTCTAGAGAAAGCCAGCCCAATTAGCCAAGAAAAAGTAAAAGGCAGAAGCTCACAGTTGGCCCCATATCGCGAAACCAAGAATCATTCATACTCATCTCAACAACCCTGATATGTTTTGGTAACTGACTCCGCGCATTACTCCACTGATTAAGTGATGAAATAAAACTTCAAACTCAGTTTTTGAGAAGGATATTAAGTAACGCGTGAAAGACCTCAATGTTCTGCGTTTACGACATTTCTACTAACCTGAGTAGCACTTGCACAGACAGTTACAGGTTCAAACTTTGAGATCGCAGAAGCTACCTTTGCGAATACACTTTGAGCAGGTACTGCATTGTCTCTCCAGTTATCTGGGCGCTCCTATAACTCAAAAGTAACCTTAATTTCAGACCAAACTAAGTAATACTCATAAGAACAGTATAGAACTAAAGATATAGAACAAAAGAAGTCCAGGTGATAACAAGGATCAAATGAGCCAGAAGATTTATTTTTTTGGTCGGCTATCTTAATTGGTGTTCGTGGGTGTGTGAGTTGTACTCAATGTATCAAGTCTTAAATTCAAGTCCTATAGGATAGTAAAATAAAAAATAAAATAAAATAAAATAAAATAAAAGGATCAAAATGAAAAAAGATTAACGGTATCTCGAGAGAGAGAGAAAAAATCACTTTCTAATCAGAGATAATGAAGCGAATAACTTGATTGAGTTTCAACTCCAAAAGGGTCACTTTCAAAACTCTTTTGTTGTGCAACTTCTTTTGCATTCCCAGTAACAACTCTCGTAGACACTTATACAATCATTTTGCAAATATTCCAGTTAACAACAAAATATAAGATCCGAACATTAGCAAATTCATGAAAGCGTATCATAAACGAAATCAGAAAAAGATTGGCGTGTACATTGTAACAGAAAAAAAAAAGAAAAGAAAAAAAAAAAAACCCAGTTCTCAAACATAACGAAATATGCAGAAAATTCAAGGAAATTCCCCCAAAACCCAGAATCCTAAACTACGCAATTACATCAAATAAACCGATAAACATGGAAAATTCATATTACCCACTTAAGAAAAAATTGAACAAATAAATAAAAGAAGGAAAGGAAAAGCAAACTCACAGGCCAACCAATCCAACACTGTGAATGGGGTTCCCACTCTGCAGGCATGTGGTATCCATGGAAAGCCGGTGTGCCTTCAATATCCATAACCAGTTCCTTTCTCTCTCTAGAATTTATTATTTATTATTATTATTATTTTTTTTTTTGGGGGTGGGGGGGTTTGTAGAAGAAAAGTAAAGGCTTTTGGTAAGTCGAAATGAACAAGAACAAGTGAGCCGAGAACGAACCAAACGGCAGCTTGGGTTTTTATATACGTGGGAGACATGAGTGGGGTCCACTGGAAGAACTGATTCCTGGAATTATTGTGAATGAATTGAGAAAAGAAAGATATATTTGCTTCTTAAATTTAAATTTATAATTAGAATTAAGATGTAATATATTTTAAATTTTTTTTATTATAATAAAAAAATTAAATATAATATTTTTTAAAAATTTTTTATTATAAAAATTTAAAATTAAAGATGAAGTTTAAAATTTTTGTCTAAAATTTCTTGGTATCATTAATTTTTTCTTTTTCTTGAAATCTTGGTATCATTAATTAATTGAACTTACTCAGCGTTGGTAGCGAATTGGTGTCAGAAATAAGGCGTTATGTGCCATCAATTTCTCTTCTTTTTTAAAAAAATAAAAAATTTGGTAATACGTCCGAAATTTTAGGCACTGACTTCTGTTTGTCTGATTAATTACACAATTGTCAATTTTTGTTCTATGGATTTTTCCAATCATACCGAATATTGCTGACTGACAAAGCAGTAAAGACAAAAGTGTCCGGGAGATGGATGGGCTCACATGCCACAGATCGAAGTGCAAGTTTGGAGTAGACCAAATCAACCTGTTTCGTTACTGTTGACTTGAGTTCAGTCTGATCCGATTCTAACTTTCAGACCCGGCCGGACTGAGATTTTAAACCAAAAAACTTAGGAGAGAAAGAAAAAATAAAGTTAAAATTTAAAATGAATTAAAATTAATACGTTAATAGTTTATATAAATTAATAAATAAGTTAAATTATTATTTTTATTCATAACTTATTTAGTTATAAATCATAACTTGATAAGTTATTGTTTATAATTGTCTATAATTTATCTGATTATGAATTATAACTTGACAAATTTATTTATAACTTATTTAGTTATGAATCATAACTTGACAAATTATGATCTATTAATTTTTATAATTAAAAATTAATCTATATACTTTTTTAAACTTTTCATATCCACTTATTTTTTTACAATTTCAATTTTGGATAAGCTGGCCACAAGGCCCTCTTTTTAAAATTTTTATTTAAAAAATACGTTATAAAATTATAGCTTTAAAGTCTGATTAGGCTGATCCTCTCCTTTTTAAGACCATAGCCAATACACAAATTTCTATTTGGGTCACCAAACCGGGCCAGATGGCCAATTTTTTCATGAGAAATTGTATAAAATAGGCCAATATAAAAACTTTAAGAAAGTATATAGGCCAATTTTTAGTTATAGAAATTAATAGGTCATAACTTATCAAGTTATGGTTCATAACCAGATAATTTATTGATAAACTTGTTAAGTTATGGTTCATAACCAGACAAGTTATGGACAATTATGAATAATAACTTGTCAAGTTATAGTCCATAACCAGATAAGTTATGGACGAAAACAATAATTTAGCCTATTTATTAACTTATGTAAACTATTGACCTATTAATTTTAATTTATCTCAAATCTTGACCTATTTTCCTCTTTCTCTCTTTTTTCATCTCTAGCCACAAATGATAAAACAATCTTGAAACGACCAATAGAAAAAAAAAAACAAAAACGAAAACAAAAACAAAAAAACAAAGGAGATTTTCTAGATAGACATGAAAAAATAACCGAACAGTATATTTCAGTTTTTCAATTGTCAAATATGTAATAAAAAAATATCCCTTCTTAGATTTTTACATCACTTCACCTAATGGGTAATTCAAATTTTCTAGATTTTAACTCTCAAACAGGAGTGGAACCATATACAACTTAGAATAGACGTCCACTCCACCTGAAAATTTATTTTTTAATTTTGTATCTAAAATGTGATTAAATTTATAGTTCGCCTCGTGAAATTTTATCATTGTGAAATTTTAATATGTGAAATCTCTCACTAGATTTATGTGAAAATTATCAAATTTTTGGTATATGCCTTGGCCGCTGAGTTATTTTTTTGACTCCACCCTGGTCCTTAAAATACGTATTATTGCAAACATACAATTATGTTCTACTCTTGAAAAATATTAATCATTTTAAGGATTAATTTGGTGTGTGAGGGGACCAATAATCCAGCAACATTAGGGTTTATTTGTGGGAGGCCACTAGATATTAGATTTTTAGTATGAGAAAAATGATATTTACGTCGCGGATGATTACCGAAGGCTACTTAGGATATGTTTTTTTATACAACTCAAGTTATGATTTGAGTTGTATATGTAAAAAAAAAATATTATAATAAAAAAATTAAATTTAAATTTATATAAGAGAAAATATTATAACAATATGACTTAAGTTATAAAATAAACAAACTTTAGAGTCGGAGCTGAGGAAAGGCTTGCACTTCCAAAATTATATATAAAATTGTCGCTTTAAAGAGTAAAAAGTCAATTGTGTATCCAAAGTTATATTTAAAGAGAGAGCAAACAGGTAACATATATGAAACTAGAAACATTTATAATATGATGTTTGTTCTACTTAATAATGGGGTTGGGAAAAATATCGATAATAAAATACTTGCAAAAAAAAAAAAATACTATGCTTACAACTTTTCAACGTCACTATTATATTAAAATAAATATCTACGAGTGCGTTTGGTATAAGGGTTCTAGAACTTAAAATTATAATTTTAGTTTAAATCAGTATTTATTTACAAAAAATAAAAAGTGATTTTAATTTGACTTACTCAGAATCAGTGTTTGATTTAGATGGTTTTGATTCAATATTTGAACCATGATGTGATGTTTTAAACTAAGAATCACCCATGATTCTAAAACCACCACTTGGTTTTGGGTGGTTCAAATCTCTGATTCTGATTCTGGTTTCAAAACTATGATTTGGACCCAAAATCATGAATCGTGGTTTTAATTTCAAATTTAAAAATAGAATCACCTTAGTTTGAACCTTCATACCAAACGAAGCCTACTTTTAAATGTTATGGTGGAAACATAACATGTATAAAAGTAAAAAACGTAACATGACATTTATGTAAGATAACACTTTTTATCTCTCAATGTATGGAAGAAATAAATTTCTTGGCTTGTGCTACGTTGCTCAATTTTTTTTTCCCTTTAAACCAGAGCATTCATTCATCATTTACCAGCTTGGATAACGTGAATTTGTGGTAATTGCTCTATGTAAGTGTATTGATACAAAAAGTGATTAAAGTTCTTGCATATTATATATCCAAGGGTCCCTGATTAAATCACCTCCGTCAAGGTGGAAGGGTGGAAGAGTGTTAGCTGCTACTTTATAACCTGAAAAAGAGAGGGAAAAAAGATAATTTTTTTTTTTTAATATAATACAAAATTGAACCCGTAATCTCTTCCAAACTCCATCCTCCACTCAGTGTCAATACATACCCAAAGCTATATAGATCGACGGAAAATGGCAGAATTCTGGGGATTTTGGATTTGGCTTGGTATTACCCCAATACGACTATTAGTGAGATCCAATCCAACAACGTGGATTTAAACGACAATACTTATGCCCCGTTCATTTCACCGATTCGAGTTTAGAATTTAAGTTTTGTTCTAGTAAAAAATTCTCAGAAACAGTCACATCTAATTTTTTTACTGCAGTAAAAACTCTAACATAAAATTACATTTCAACTCAAATTAAAAACTCGAATCAGCGAACTGAACAAGTTGTATATTGGATCCGCGAGGAAGATTTTGTTGGTGTTATAAACTAAATCAAGGGTGTTATACTATAGATAGTTTTTAATTTTTTTTTAATTTTTTTTAAATAATGAAATACCGAGAAAACTTGTATGTTCACTAGTTGGAAATTCTTGAGGTCTTTCTACTAGATATTTGAATTAAGGATGTTAAGAGCTCACTCTAGAGTGGCAAATTGCTACTAATAAGAGCAGCTCCAACTATATTAGTCATCTTATGTTTTTAACCAAAATAATTAATGATTTAGTTTTTTTTTTTTAATTTTCTCTACTCCAATTATTAGCTAAATGATTAACTATTTTAGAGAATGTCTCCATAATAACTAAAAAAAAAAAAAAATAACACAGAGTGGTTAACTATTTTATTTTTTGTATTATTTTATTCTTTCAACGTAAATAAATGTAAATATTTTTTTTTTTAAATTTAATAAAATATTTTATATTTTAAAGTTCAATAATATTAAAATAATTTATATTAATTAAAATAAAGAATATAATTAGAATAATTTATAATTAATTAAAATTTAGAGAGTTATTTTTTTTTAAGACTAACACCCGTATGGACTAATGTATGGTTATTTTGAATCACGAAAACCATAAAATAAAGATTGCTTTTTAGGGATGAGCTCATTTTTTCATTTATGTCACTAAATATTAGAGCTTGGGATTTGTGTCTTCAAGTGGACTGGTCAAAGATCAACAATATATTTTTATCGAAATTGTCCCTCTGGCTCGGAAGATGATCTTCGATCACCGATCCCGGTTGTGTTTGGTTGCTAGACAATAATCTTTTAGATTATTTTTTATAATCAACCGGTTTATTTCTTTATTTAAAAAATAGACAGATTTCTCCAATCGCGATCAATGACAAGTAATCTGGTAGATTTTTTTTTATATATATATAATTTACTAGATTATTTATAGAATGTCAAGATTATCAAATGAAAAAAAAAATCCATAAACAGAAATTACAAATCAAATGCAAACATTACAAAAAAAAAAAAAAAAAGCACAGAAAGCATAAAATCAAGTTTATGTTAATTTAATGCCAACAACAAGAAATTCCGATCGATGATTATCAGTAACAAAGGGAGATCCAACCATAAAATCACAGTAAAAAATTCACAATAATTGGAAGCAAGCAAAAAACACAAACGACAAAAATTTCCACAAAATTTTCTAACACAAACAGAGATTCAGAGCTCAAAAATCTCATCTCCAAGATAATTAGCAGGAAATGTTGTTCCCTTTGGATTGTTCTTCTGTGCGCGCGCGGGTCATTCTTTGGTGCTTTGCCAATAGAGGAGGTCCTGGAAACTATATGTTCTTTTGATCTCTTGGAGTCTAATTAACATATCAACAACCACTCCGGCCATGTTTAACATATCAACAACCATTCCGGCCATGTTAGAACCATCACTAGCTAAAAAGAGACTATCATGTCCATTACCCCGACACGTTATTCTTTCTAAATTTTACTGGGCTCCAATATTATTAACCGTGTCAACTTGGATTAGTATCTTTGACACGTTTATAATACCAAGTCGATATTTACTATCTAAATGAATAAACAAGTTGACCTTAACATGACTCATGAGTTCGACCTAGCTTTGCCACCTCTATTGAATCATATTAGTAGAGACACAATCCCATCAATTTTTATTTCTTGGTATAATCTGAATCAGTGGCCTCAAATTCGCTATGTAAATGTGTCATGAATGTTGCGATTTTGACACAATGAGCATAGCTTTCAACTACGTCCCTCTACGCAGCGGCAATTCAATTAACTAGAACCTAAAGCTTTTGAGCCCAACTCTAACTAATTAAGGTCATCAAATTCCTAATTTTGAAGAAGACTAGCCTTTAAGAAAGTGAAAAATAAATAAAAAGAAGAGCTAGGAATGTTACGCTTCTATAGCGCATCCCACCCAAGTATTTAGGCCAATTTTGCCAATACAACTTCAAAGAAGTACTTACAGCCATCACACTAAATTAAGAGACACGAATGAAATAGTGTGTAAGAAACATGCATACTTGTTCACTCAAAAATCACCTGCATTATAAGCTTACTCACACACTCTATATCGTATTAGGCTATTCAAATATTGCAATCTACTCTCATGCCTTACAAATACTAATATAATATCTTTGAACATGTTTCTACCAAGTCATACAACACTAGTAAAGTCATCATACTCATGCTCAATTAGAACTGCAAGTTCAGACTCGCTTAAGGCATGCAACTATTTGCCCGGCCCGTCCCATCCCGGTCCTAAACTTCAGATCCGACCAATGTTTCATGCTCGGAAGCTCATTTGGGCAAGGCCAGCCTAGCCCAAACACCCTCTTTTTAAATTTTTTTTGAAATGCCTTATAAAATTTTGAAATGAGCCAGGCCGACACTAGACCTGTTAGGTTGGACCGACCATCTTCACTTTAAAGTCCGGCCGTCCCGACCTAAAATGTCTATCCAGGCCGGTGGACTTGGCTGAGCAGCCCAAATAAAATTGTCAAACTATAGTACATTCATTCCAAACTTTAACTAATGAAGCAAAATAGTAAAAAAAAAAAAAATGATTATTATTATTTGATTAACTTGATAATTGGGATGGTCCAAATTTGCATTTAGATATGTAAAAGTTTCTTATTTCTGTTTTGCTAAGTAAAATTCATGAAAATTTTTTAGGCCTCCTCACTAGAGATAGGGGAAAGGGGATATATATATTTATAGCCTCTTCTCAGTTGACAAATAGTGCAAACTCATAACAACAAAGAATTTTCAAGTCGATCGTAACTTATATAACTTTAACGTTTGAAGTTCACAAGTTACAACGTAAAATATAAAGTTATCATGTTCCCGCTACATAAAAGTTCTCTAGGTAAAATAGATAGTTAGGTAGTAAAAAAAAAAAAAAATACAACAAAAGAAAGAAAATAAGGAAAAGGTTTGCTTAATAGATAGTTATTTATGCTGTTTCTCTTGTTACCTTACTTATTATAGGCTCGCTCTATAGTCTAAATAGTAATAGATTAAGTGATTAACCGCTCTTATCAATTTTGTGCAACAATTTTGGCTTTCAGAGTAGAGTAGCTATGCGGCTATGCCCACCTATACGAATCTATGCAGAGCCAACGTGTGGCTAGTGTTCTTCCTTGTTTGGAAGATTTAAGGGTTAGTTTGTTTCATGGATTCAAATTTATGATTTTAATTGAGTGTTTTTCTCTTATAAAAAAATTAAATTTAAAAAATTAGAATCAAGAATCACTGTGTATTAAGCTTAATTAAATGATCGTTTGTTGGAGAACAACATATTAGCTTAGGGCCCGTTCACTTCGCTGATTCGAATTTGTAATTCGAGTTGAGATGTGATTTTATGTGAGTTTTTTACTGTAACAAAAAAGTTAAATATGACTGTTTTTAAGAATTTTTTACTGTAGTAAAATTCAAATTTTAAACTCAAATTGGTGAAGTGAACGGAGCCTTAAATACTACAACCCGCTTTAAATTTGTGTATAGAAATTGACATGCGATATCTTCATATGTAGACAATGGAAACAAATGTTTGTTAATGTGGATAGAAGCGAAAGCCAAAACTGATATATCTATCAAATTGAGATATCTTTTTCTTGATTTTCTTGGTTAATTAATTTAATGACCATTTAAAAGAATCTGGATTTATTTTTTTTTTCTTTTGAGGAAGGGTTAAAATTATAATCAGAAGCTCCTGAAGTTTGTACATCTTGGGAGAGTAGTAGTCAATGAATTTTAAAATCCCTAAACTTGAGGAACATTTCACTATGTTGACGCTTCACGAAAGGACTCCCAACGCCAACTCCAAGCCGGGAAACATGATAAGAGTCGCGCCTTTCGCCTTCACAATATCGTGAACCATTCATGCTTAGGCTCAAGCCCCGCACACGTACATCATGTTGAGAAGAATGCTGTCAAATAGGGGTTGTTCTTTTACATTTTTGAGTTAGGGTGTTTTAATGGTTTTTTTTTTTAATTTACAATCAATCTGAACACGACTCGTGACATAAATTTTTTAAAAAATCGCAACACGAACACGATACGATCACTGTACAAGTTAACACAACATAGCACGAAAATGATCCGTGGCACAAAATGGACCCGTGAATCCAAAATTAATACGAAAATTATGTTTTCTAAATATTAGAATTAACTTAAAATCCATAACAAGCTAAAATACAATAACATCTATCAAAATTAAGTAAATAATAGTATAAAATTTTGAGTATAACTATTATGATATCACAAATTCATAATAAAATCTAAAATATGTAATAAAAAATATATATATTTTAGTTTTTACGAGTTTGGTGTCGTGTTAGGATTAGGTGGGTCTAACCTGAAAGTGACTCATGTTATTTTTGTCAATTTCAAATCTACCTAATTCTGACCTGAATTTTTTTTTTCTATCTTAATTTGTAAAATTCGTATCGTTTTTGAATCGTATTATCGTGTTGTGACTCATATTATCAATCATAACATTTTGAACCGTACACCTAAGGCGGTGTCCCACCAACCCAACATTGCTTAAGTTTGCTCGTACCTAGAGGCGTCCAATTGGCTATAGTGACTGTTTGCGGTAAAAAAAGGGATCACAAATGGGCCTCAAAAAAAATGAAAAGAGAGAATAAAATTTTGTTCTAACTCAACTTTAGGCTGGCCAAAAAATAATAATAATAATGAAAAATAAAAAAGAGAAAAAAAATAAATTAAAAAAATACACGTTTTAAAATGTGGAGAGAGGATGTAAAACGTAATGTGTGCAAAACGTAAAGTAGTGATTAAAAAAAAAATAATGTGCAGAATGTGATGTGTGTAAAACGTGGAATAGTGATAGAAAAACTGTCGTGAAATTCTTTTATATAAAAGAAGAATCCGGAGGAAAAGTTTTTTTTTCCTGAAAAACGGGGGGCTGGAGACTCTGTGCAGGTGTGTGCAGTGCAGAGGCGAGAGAAAGTAAGAAAAGAAGAGTAAAAACCGTGTGTGCAGAAGAAAAGTGAAAGAACGAAAGAATATATATATATATATATATAGAGAGAGAGAGAGAGAGAGAGAGAGAGAGAGAGAGAGAGAGAAGGGTGTTGTGGGGAACGTGAGAAGGAAACAAAAAAAAAAAAACTGTGTGTGCAGGAAACGTGAAAGAAAGAGAATAAAAAAACAAAAACAAAAAACAAAAAAACAAAAGGTGCAAATACGACACATTTAAATCAAGTTTTATATACATTTTAAAGTATGAGATTATAATTTACTCCTTAATATTTTTTGTGAAGATAAATCTTATATACGTCTTATAACGTGAGATTTATAATATTCCTTAATAAATTCTTAATGCATTTATTATGTGTGATTTCTCATTTTTATCACGATCCTATAATTATCACTAAGACTTAGAATATCTTTGAATTCAAATCTAAATCGAATTTAAAGTAAAATTTCAAATCGAATTTTAAAATATCTTTGAATTCCTCATATGGTCATATATCGGGAAATTCTTCAAAATCCAAATTCAAATTCAATAACTACGATTGACTTGATTTCCTATGGAATACGTAGGCAACCTAAACATTTAAGTGCAGTTTCAAGATCAAATTCAATCCTGAATTCCTCCTATGGTCATATATCGGGAAATTCTTCAAAATCCAGATTCAAATTTAAGAACTGTGATTGACTTGATTTCCTATGGGATACGTAGGCAACCTAGAACTTAGGTGTAGTTTCAAGATCAAATTCAATTATGAAAATCCTCATAAATGACAAAGTCAAAACAAAATTAAATCAAATTTCAAAGTGCGTAAATTCCTCATAAGGTCATGCACTGAGGAATTATCTAAAATTTTTAAACCCAACATTCGAACTACAAGTGGCTTGATCCCTTACTGGGGTGTGTAGGCAACTTGGCTAAATTCATCGAGTTCAGCCACAGTTTTAAATCAACCCAAATTTTTTAAATTCACAGAAAATAGAATTTACTGTTTTAACTGGAATCAAAAGGTCTTCTCTTGTACCAAGGGATTGTAATTAAGAGGTTATTCTTATAATCTTGAATGAGTCGAACTAAAAATAATAAACTTCTATATTAATTAAATCATAATATAAGTGAAATTATGTTGTGTGCGAAATATTATTTTAACATTAATAAATATTTTCACTCAACAGTGATCCAGGCCTTGTTCATTTCGTTAATTTGAGTTTAGAATTCGAGTTTTGCTACAGTAAAAAGCTCTTATAAATAATCAAATCTAATTTTTTTACTACAGTAAAAAATTTTCACATAAAATTATATTTTAACTCAAATTAAAAACTCAAATTAACGAACTAAACGAGACATTGATGGTCACAACAAGCCTTCCATTGACTTAATTCGTTCAAAGCTTTAACGGGGGATATGACATTAATTTATCCGTACAAGTTAGAGAAGAAAAGTAAAAATATAAGGATAGAGACATGAACCAAAATTAGTACTCTTTAATGCCTATAAATACTAGCTGGAATTTTTATGCCCCTTTCACCATCTTGAGAATCATTTGCATTAACCATGCTCTCCGTTATCTTCTTAATTCTCTTCTTCTCTTTTCCCTACCAATATCAAGTTTTCGAAGACTTGATTTACCACTAACTTCTGTTGGTCCTGAAGCCATAACCTTTGACCGTTTTGGAGGAGGACCTTATACAGGCATTTCTGATGGCAGAGTTGTCAAACATAATGGATCTGCCTTCATAGAAATATTCATTACTTCACCAAATAGGTAGCACTTGAGATCTTTTGTCGTATCAATCCTGAAATCTTTGGCCTCGAAAGAAAATATCAAGCAATTTTGCATCTTTTTTTTTTTGTTTTAATTTCTACGTGATACAATAACCATTTATATTTGTTCAAATCAATGACGTTCGATCAGTTATCTTAAAGTACAATTAAAAAAAATTGTGATAAAGTGGGTTGGGGTTTGAGTTTGGAAAGCCACATATTATCCCGTAGAGTATATATATATATATATATATATATATATATATTATATATATATATAAATTGTCTCTAAGTACTGAATTGGAGCAACACATGTATATTTCTTTTAAAAATATATATATTTTTAAAATATGTATATTTTTTCGTAAAATATATATAATGTGGGAAGATATTTATAATTTATCTAAACATGTATATACATGTTTTTAGATGAAATATACATGTTTTATAAAAAAATATACATATTTTTTAAAAAAATATACATGTGTTACTCTAATCCAGTACCGGATTGAAGACTTTACCTATATGCATATTTTGCGGGTTTCTCTTAAAATATGTATATTATAAACAGTGTTGAAATTGTTGCATGGAATACTATGATTTCAGGACCAGTTTAGAGTGTGATGGAACCAATAATCCAGCAACACTAGGGGTTACTTGTGGTAGACCATTTGGTGTCGGCTTTTATTTCCGAGAAAATCAGTTGTTCAATCGAGGACTACTTGTTGGAGTTCTGGGGAAAAAGCTTGCAGTTCCAATTGCCACCGGCGCCGAAGGGGTACCCTTCAAATTTCCCAATGCCTTGGATGTTGACCAACTAACCGGAGACGTTTATTTCACAGATGCAAGCGCTAGATTCTCTCTAAGGCAATTCCTAATGTACTTACCTCATGATAATTAATCCTAGAAATGGTAAGACTAACTGTTGCCAACTATTATTGACCACGTACGTACCAATTTTGTAAATTTCTAAATTGAAAATTATTACAACCTCGTTCATTTCACTGATTTAAGTTTTCAGTTATAGATTTCTATAGTTAAAAACTCTCAGAAAATGTCGCATTTAACTTTTTATACTACAGTGAAAAACTCTAAAAAAACATCACATCTCAACTTAAATTGAAAACTCGAATCCACAAAGCAAACATGACCATATATGTACATAATAAATCACTACAATTGCACAATATATTTGATGTGAAAAGCGGCCATGTTTATTTAGGGTTCGATTTAAATTCTCAACAATGACTGATTCTATACATATAACAATAAACACTGATCAGAATATATAGTATAATATTTATTGAGCACTCTTATTCAGCCCCCTAGGGTTTGCTACCCAACTAGACACAAACTAGTGAGGCGCTCTCACAAGTCAAAAATAAAAAAATAAAAAAAAAAATTGAAAGGGAAAAAAATGCTTTTTTTTTTTCTTCAATTCAAATTGTTCAGTTTCCCTATTTAATTGCTAAAACATTGCTCTCTCTAACTTGCCATAACAATCTGATCCTAACATGCAAATGAAATTATTTCATCGTGTCATGCAAGCTGCGGATTCTTGGAACCGCAGAATTTTCAGGATTCAATCAAATGTTAGGATTCAATCAAATGTTATGATGTTTGAGTTTTCTAATCCTTGTATGCATGCCTCTTGAAGCCAAATTCAAGAAGCCGTTGCCACAAATGATAGTACAGGAAGGTTACTAAAATACGATCGGAGAACGCAACAAGTGACCGTGCTGCTAAAGAATCTCTCCGGCGCCGCAGGCGTTGCGATCAATGCAAATCGAACATTTGTTCTTGTCTCGGAGTTCATAGCCAATAGAATCACAAAATTTTGGCTGCGCGGTCCAAATGCTTTTAAGTCACAAGTTGTCGCAACCTTTCAAGGAATGCCGGATAACATTAAGAGGACGCCGTCAGGAGATTTCTGGGTGGCGGTAAACGTGCCAGGGCCAGGAGGAGTTATGTTGCCCACAGCAATAAGGATCAACGGAAATGGAAATATTTTGAAAACTCTGCATCTTGAGAAGTACTACAAAAATACGCCTATTAGTGAGTTCCAACAACGTGGCTTTGGAACATACTATATTGGATCCCGCGTGGGGAACTTTGTTGGTGTCATAAACTAAACAATTTTTACATGTATGGATGGCACATATATATTTAGTTCTTTGGTACGTATGCTGGGAACCAAAAAAGTTAAAAAACCCTATGGCAATCTAGTAACGCTGTGTGTATTGGCTGCAGCCATGAAATAAAATGAAGGTTATTTTATTTTATTTATTTATTTTTTTTCCTGAACAAATTTTCAGTAATGCATGTTTTGGTGAATATACATGAGGATCAGTTGGCGGAATTATGATATCCACAATATATGGTTAAATCCCGTCGGGGAATTTTCAAAAGATGATGATAAACCTTTTATGTGTTGTCGTTAAATAACCATCTTAAGAAAAAAAAAAAAAGAAAAATCATGTTCACTTCACCGATTCGTGTTTAGAATTTGAGTTTTACTATAGTAAAAAGTTCTTAGAAACAATCACATCTAACTTTTTTGCTACAGTAAAAAGTTCTCACATAAAATCATATCTCAACTCGAATTATAAACTCGAATCAACGAAGTGAACGGACCCATTTGAAGTACAATGCTATTTACTCCTTTGACTGTACTCTCTCCTATACAATTTGCCACATCAAATAACTTACTTGTAAGGTTAAGCTTATTAACTTGGGAATTTTCTGTTTCTAAACTTGAATTTTGAAACTTTTTATTTAAGTGAATCGAAAGAACCACCGAAGACATCTTCCTTCGTTTTGTTATTGTTTTTGTCTCGTCGTTTGTTCTGACCCTCTAAAATACCCGCGCTACCTCCACAGGCAAGATTTTGGGAAATCCAGCAGTCTCTGGTTCCAAATAAATTTCCACCAACATCTGATTCTTCTTGGGCTCGAAGCCCCCATCTAAGTATATAGCACACTTTATTTTCTTTCAATTTTGAGATTCATACATGATTTGGTTTTGAAAATGACAGTCTTTACCTTACAAATCTCGTTTTTTAAAGGGTTAATTTCAATAATAGCACTTATGAATAAATGATTATTAATTTCAGCACCACTTTTGTATACTTTTACAATTAGTATCGTCATGTCAGTAAAAGTGGGACCAGACCGCATTTACTTGAGTTAAAATGACAATTGTGCCCAATTTCAGTTTTAAAGCCTTGAATATATATATATATATATATTATGAAAGCTTTTATAATTCAAATATTCAAAGCAGAGAGAGGAGGACGTCTACCACCGTCTACTACCTTGAGCACCGATGAACCCACGACAGTAAAAACTCATGACAGTGAGAACCCACGCAATCACGCGATGAGAACTGACGAACCTTCACCGGAGAAATCAACGCCTAAACCTCTTCTTCGGAGAAGAACGAATTGAGGAAACCTCCCCCTCTTCGCCGGAGAAATTAGCCATGAAACAGACGAGGTCAATGGTGGATTCTGAGACAAAGGTGAAAACTTTGTTGGTTTTTCTTGTTTATTTGTTTTTCTTTTCTTACGTATATTTTTTTCTTTTACCATTTTCTGTCATCTTAGAAGAAAAGAAAGGCTTTGGAGGAGGAGATAAAAGCAGATAAGGTCAGTTATTTGAAATTTTTGGGGGTCATTGGATTCTCATTGTGCTCCTTGTTTGGTGTGTGACTTTGTCTGATGGCCGGATATATCATTATGACCGCTTGGTAATTTTGTTATGACTGGTCATAAGACAGGCACATCGTGCAGTCATAGTAATATGACTGACGGTCGTAATTACTTTGACCACCCATTAGGCAGGCAGGCGCATAGTGCGATTATCTGACTGATGAGCCTGCTGTCATAGCATTATGACCCTCGGTCATAGTAATGTGACCGTACAATTGTCAGGCTCATATTGCGACTGCCTTGCGGTCATTGCATTATGACCCTCGGTCATAGTAATGTGACCACACAATTGTCAGGCTCATAGTACAACTACCTTGCGGTCATAGTATTATGACCCTAAGTCATAGTAATGTGATCACACAATTGTCGAACTCTTAGTGTGCTAGTCATAATACTTTTTTTATGGGCAGCCATCACTCATAATACTATGAGCGAGCCTGCTAAGTCATAGTAATGTGATCACACAATTGCTTTTCTTGTTTTATTTTATTTTATTGTTTTTTTAACCATTTTTTGTCATTTTAGAAGAAAAGAAAGGCTTTAGAGGAAGAGATGTCGTTGATAGAATGTGACATCATAGACAGACGATATCTTCACATGAGCTTCCCCGTCTTCAACAACATATCTTAAGGATAAACTTTTTCCTTGTGGCCGAATTCCAAGCACATTTCTTACCAAATCTATAAGACCAATATAAGTTGTGTTGGTAGGGTCCAATATCCCCTTCATTTTACAACTGACGTATCTCGAAGCACGGTCCCAATATCCATTGTACTTAATAAAGGCATTCAATCCATCAGTCATTCCTAAATAATTTCAAAAATAATAACTGTTAAACAATATGCAATTACTTCGAGTCATCATGGAGAAATTAGAAATGGCCAGTCATAACACTATGTAATGGCCGGTCATAAGGCAGTCATAGTGTGCCAATCATAACACTATGGGTCATTTTAATCATAATATTATTACTAGACGGTCATATCACTATGATTGCCTTACGGTCATAATACTATGACCTACCATTTTGACTCATGTTGTTATAATTGGACTCATAGACAATGACTCATATTGTTATGACTGACTGGTCATAGTATTATGACCGGACATATAACACTATGAGTTATATTACTATGACTCCTAAGGTCAACTATGTCTTTGACATGTTTATCGTTACAATCAGTTTACATATCAGTTATAAACCATCTAAAATCTCAAATTGACGAATAATATTTTCAATTCCTATCACATTAAGTTCAACCTAGTCATTTTTTTCAAGTTCTATATACTAAGTCTCCCGAAAAATAAATTTTAAAAGACAAAAATAAAAGAAAAGCAAAAAAAAATTGTGTACCAATCTCGATCTATGCACAACCGGAGTATTGGTGACGAGGGAATGGGGGCGTAGGGAAGAGAGAGACTGAGTAGAAAGACGCCAAACTTGAGAGAGAGGCCAAACTTGAGAGAGAGAGAGAGAGAGAGAGAGAGCTGATAATGGGGTGTAGAAAGAGAGAATGGGCGGGAGAGAGTTGAGAGTTTCTTTGAAGTGCTTTTAAATGATAATTTTAACTTAAGTGACGCAGAAATCATTTTACCTCACACTGCTGACAAGGCAATGCTAGTTGTGAAAGTATACAAAAGTTGTGCTAAAATTAATAATTATTTATTCAGAAGTGTTATTATTGAAATGAACCATTTTTTAAGTAGTTAATTTGATAACACTAGATCTTTTGCTATTGAACCTCAATTGTTATTGATTTAAAAATTTAGAGTGCAATTTATGAAAATTTAACTTTTGAGGTGTATTATGTGATATCAAAAAAGTTTAAGATTTAATAGTGCAATTCACTTATAAATAATGGATGAAAGTAAGTAACTTTTTTGGGTTTAATGAAATACTAGCATGAGATTAGCGTACGTTGTTATTATTATTTTTGGTAAAAGCTGAATTGTGAGATTTTCGTGCTTGTATTTTCATATTAAAAAAAATTCAACTTAAACAAAAGCAGCGTTTTTTTGGGGGAAAAAAAGGGGACCTTTTTAGGATTAATTTCAAAAATTCTCTCTGAATTATGATATTTGTAATACTTTGTCTTTTAAATTTTAAAAAGTAATCTTCGTTTCTTAAAATTTTATTCTGTTAATAAAATTTTCTTTTCTATTACAATAAATGACGCAATTACCACATATTACTTCATCATATAATTCCTCATTTTTATTGATAAAATTCATCATATATTTTTTTACCATCATCTACACTTTCTCTTTTCCTCTCTACCCCTTTTTCTAGGGTTCCTTTCTTCTTCACCTCCCTTATACTTCTTCTCTCTTCCATAAACTCTCTCTCTCTCTCTCTCTCTCTTCAACATCGCATATCACTCATTCACTTTCACTTTCCATGGCGGCTTTCGCTTATTCTTCATCTTCATATTCTTTTAGTTATGTAGAGAATTCAATAGCGATTATAACTTCATCTTTGTCTTCATCGCAATCGCCGTCTCTTTTTGACGACAATTTCGAAGAAGACTCTTGCAATATCTATATGGAGCCTTTCAACTCCGATGATTCCGTCTTAGATTCATTGTTCTTCCTTTTTTTTCTTGATCTTTATGTTGTTCAAGATTTGAGTTTTCTTTCTTTAACGCTTAAAATAATTGTTGCAGGTTAATTTACGATAATACCCTATTTAGATGAGTCTCTTGTGTGACACATGACGAATTTTGTCACTTATTATAATAGAGGAAAAAAATTTATTAACGAAATAAAATTTAAAAAGAACAGAGGTTACTTTTTAAAATTTAAAAAATAAAGTGTTAAAAAAATTATAGTTTAGAAAGAATTTTTAAAATTAATCATTTTATTTGTCCAAGGATATAATATAATAATAAGTGTAATTTCCCCATGTTTATCATCTTTCTTTTTGCAAGCAAGCACGGAAAGCAAAGGACTCGTACTCGTTTCAATTTAACCTTTACTTTACCACTCGTCTGTCCCATTACTTGACGTCTCTGTCGTCAAAGCGACAGCAGCCAGCCAGGATGGCGCCACGCTTGCCATCTCTCTTCTCTCTCGCACTTACCTCTCAACCTCGGCCGATCACAACCCTCCACGTGTATTATGTACAAATTAGAAGAATCGCAATCAAAATTCCGGTAATGTTATTATAGCCCACTTGTTGAAATCCCGATTATTAATAAATATGTTGTTCCTAGAAGCTCCAAGAACTCCCAACTTTCTTTTTCCTCTCTGCAAAAAAAAGGTACTCTCTTCTTTGTGCGTGTTTAATTTTGGTTTGATCTTTTATTGAATTTACGTTGTGGGTAATTCCCTTTTTTGTTTTCTGGCTTTTGAATTGATTGATAATAATTTGGCAAGTAATTGGATGAATTTAAGTTATATATATATATGTAGTCTGTGGTATTTTGTTCTGCAAGTTCTATCGAAACGAAAAAAATGATGATAATGCTATTTTGGGGTTTCATTTCAGTTTGGGAATTGGGAAGTACTGAAATAAATTGATAATAAGATGTCAATTTTCAATATTAAGGTGTTCCGTGGATTATGTTAGACAGTTTTATGTTTGCAAATTCTAAGATTTGTCATGCTTTCTGGAAAAGAATAGTTTTTGCCACTCTGAATTTGATATAATCGGTCTTGCTAAGTTAGAAAGGAAGAAAGAAAATGGCATTGGGTCTAATTACTGAAGATGACTGATGAGCAAATAAGTAAATAAGGGCCTGTTTAGTTCGTTGATTCGAGTTTTTAATTCGAGTTGAGATGTGATTTTATGTGAGAGATTTTTAGTGTAGTAAAAAGGTTAAATGTTACTGTTTCTTAGAGCTTTTTATTATAGCAAAACTCGAATTCTAAACTCGAATCGGTGAAATGAGTGGAGCTTTTTATCTCCATTTATTATGAGATTTAGCGTTTGTGTGTGTGTGTGTCTAGCACCTATTTTAAGTTGTTATTAGCACTCCATATTTGTTCTTTGTGTCTATCGTAGCTTTTGTTGATTCTGTTCCAAATAATATATATATATATATATATATATATATGTTACAAGTGGATAGAGGCTTGAATAATGATGTGATATTCTTACTTCACATCTGAGGACATCAGTAAGAAAATGACATCTCAACTTTAAAAAAAAAAAAAAAAAAAAAAAAAAGAAACAGGAGACTTCATTGATCAAATAAAATATACAGAAGTTTCAAGATGGATGAGAAATCCATCAAAAAGGAAACAAAGAGAACAAAGCAGAAAACAACGAACAAAAAACTAAACCGAGAATCCAAAACAAGGACAAAACAACCAGAAAACTAGAAAATAGATTCTAAGGCCCCATTTTATTCAAGATGTCATCCCAACTTAACAAGATCAGCGAAAGTGGAAAATTTTTAAAGGAATAATCTGTTGAAGGCCACGAAGATGGAAGCAATTTTGCTTTTCTGAATAAATCTTTGAAAAGCATCTTTTTCTCCTCGAAAACTCTCTGATTTCTCTTAAGCCAGAGAACCCAAGTAATAGCTAAAACTCTCTTGACATCTCATACCTTTTAATCTATATAGATTTTGTGAGTTGGTTTGATGTGTTTGTCAGTTACTTTATATGCAAAAAGGTTAACTGAGTTTGGTGAGTGCCCCAATTTTTTCGTAACAGTTATTGGTCAACATGGGCCTTAGTCATTAATTGAGATTTTTTATGTTCTTGATCAAATTAGGGGCTATGCCTGATGATATTTCTTTTCGTGGGAAATAAAACGAAGTTTTCTGCAACCAGGCTATGCCTATGACCATGTGAACACTACCTTGTAGTCATACTCTAATTATATTATCAGGTGTTTAGTGTTTGAAACTTCATTGTGATTTGATTAGTTTAAGCATGTTTTCAATGTATCTTTTGTTGTTTTTCTTGTCAGATATTGTGGCAAAGATTATATCTATAGTTAAAATGGCACAAGATACTTCTGCTGCTGCTGATTCACCTCGACGACGTTCTGGTCTCTTACGTGATCAGCTCCAACTCGTTAAGAAGAAGGATACTGATCGTTACGAGATTGTGCCAATTCAAGATACATTATCATTCGAGAAAGGTTTCTTCATAGTAATTCGTGCAATGCAGTTGTTGGCTCAAAAGAATGATGGGTTCACATTAGTTGGAGTAGCAGGTCCTTCTGGAGCTGGGAAGACTGTTTTCACTGAGAAGGTGCTCAGCTTTATGCCTAGCATTGCTGTCATTACAATGGACAACTACAATGACGCTAGCCGTATCATTGATGGCAACTTCGATGGTAAAATCTCATATTTATGTATTGCATATTGCATAAGGACAATTAAAAGATACACCTCTAACTTTTGAAATTGCCTTCTGATTAGTAGTACGGTGACAGTTATTTATATTTGATATCAGTGCTTCTTTATTAGCCATCAGAATCTTTATTCCTTTGTCGTCACTTAATAGTAATCACACATTACATCTATGTTGTATTGTTTAGTACACAAGTTACTTCCTTTGCCCTTAGGTGACACAACTACGGAGACCGTGACAGACTGACCTAATAATGACAACTAGTATGCTGCTTTACTTGGGTGATTTTCTATTTGTATAGCATCTGAGGCCAGGTTCAATTGTCAGTTGTCGTCAATATATGTAGACCAAAGGTTGTAAGGCTTTTTGCCATGCTCAGTTCGATAATTTTCAGTTAAGTTTCTGGAAATTTGAGGTTTTACGTTTCATGTGTGTTTTGCTCAGTGCAAGTGTGACCGTAGTTTCTTCTGCCAGTATTGCTACTTGTTGTTGGTCGAAGTTGTCTCGAAAATATATTTTACCTTGGTGACCTGTGCTAATTCTCCTGAAATTTGTTATCTATTTCTTGGTGCAATTACTGATTACTTATTAGAAAGCTAATTATCTCAATGTTTTTGAATAGATCCACGCCTTACAGATTATGCCACATTGCTTGAAAACATACATGGTTTAAGAGCAGGGAAACCTGTACAGATCCCGATATATGATTTCAAGACTAGCAATCGTGTAGGGTACAGGTAGTGCATCTCTCTTACTTGTTCTATGCAAGATGTGGAAATTGATATTATTGAGGGACCAAAAAAAGAATATGGAAGTTAAAATGACTGTAAAATTAACTTTCTATACTTCATGGATATGAATGAGGAGGGTCACAAGTTTTGTATTCTGCTATTTTATTTGTGCACAAAGTTTATTCAAATTCATCTCAAATTTTCAGATGGTTTTGAAGATATTCTTTGCTCTATGTATGTAAGTCTTTTAGTCATTTGCAAGTCTCTCAGTCCATTCTAAACTATTGGTGAGCCCATTATTTTATCAGGACAATTGAAGTCCCTAGTTCACGTATTGTGATAGTGGAGGGTATATATGCCTTAAGTGAAAAATTGCGGCCTTACCTAGATCTTCGCGTATCTATCACTGGTGGAGTTCACTTCGACCTTGTCAAACGTGTTTTACGAGACATCCAACGTGCGGGCCAAGAGCCTGAAGAAATCATTCATCAAATATCTGAAACGGTTGTCCCTTTAATCCTGTGCTCTTTGATTTTCAGAAGAACCGTGTATTACATATGTAACAATATAGTAAGGAAAAACAAAGGATTTATCGTACTTTGTATCAATGTTTGATACAGGTATATCCTATGTACAAGGCATTTATTGAGCCAGATCTCCAGACAGCACATATAAAGATCAGTAACAAATTCAATCCCTTCACTGGTTTTCAGAATCCCACTTATATTTTAAAGGTATAACTTTTTCCTTGTCCAAGTCTTCTGTTCTCCTTTTTTTTTTTAAAATTAATTAATAGATTCCATGTACCTATTTTCATATTTTAAAATTCCATTACAATGGATTCTTCTAACTGTATTCCTCTGGTTGCAGTCAACTAAGGTTTTGACAGATGATCAAATAAAAGCCGTTCTTTCTGAAGATCACAAAGAAACTACAGAGGAAACTTATGATATTTATCTTCTTCCCCCAGGCGAAGATCCCGAAGCATGTCAGTCCTATCTACGGATGAGGAACAGAGATGGCAAATACAATCTCATGTTTGAGGTGGATCATTGTAGAACAAAATCATCTTTAAACTAGGATCTCGAGTTAACATCGACCTATGCTTCATAATTATTGTCGTCTATTTAATATACAAGTTTTTAGGTCCATATTCTTTCTTGTGATGTGGAAACTCTGTTTTCTCTACTGTTGGAAATATAATTACCGTAATAGTATTGGGACTATTGTTGACAGTAGAATTTTGGTGGTTTCATTTTGAGTTCCTGTTTTTCTTACTCGGATTATATTTTAAACTGAAAGCTACACGTAACACTAGTTTTGTCTTATTTCCAGTACTTGATTTATAGTTTGTGTAGAATAATCAAGTAGGAATTCATCAATGTCAAGTATGCTTACGAATTGTAGGCTTATTGTTCCATGAAGTGGGCTTCACATTTCAGGCTTCTTTCTTGAATTTGTTTATTGTATTATTAATTCAAGATTTTTTGTAATTGATTTTTTAGTTCAAGTTTTATAAGATAACCTCTGTGGAGATATTCGGACCCTAAGGATTTCTAACCTTTTTTTGCCTCTCTCAACAGGAATGGGTTACAGATAGTCCTTTCATAATATCACCTCGAATAACTTTTGAAGTTAGTGTTCGCCTTCTCGGAGGGCTTATGGCTTTGGGGTATACGATTGCTAGCATCCTAAAAAGAAGAAGCCACGTATTCTCTGATGATAGGGTTTGTGTGAAAACTGATTGGTTGGAGCAACTTAATCGTCAGTATGTCCAGGTATTGTGCTAAGCATTTTTATTTTTTATTAGTGCCTTCTCATTCTTCTTATATTAGAATTTACTTTATTTTATCAGTTCTTGTTTCTTTTCATCGTTTGCTCTTATTCTTACAAGAGAAATGACTTACCTTGAATTTTGTCTAATAACGGAGTTATTTCGTATTTTCATGAGTATTGAAAGAATGTCTGGAATCCTCAAGCATGACATATGGAAGAAACATGTTTGCCAACATTGAAGTTGGTAAAACTGATCAAGCAAGTTTTTGTTTTACTTTTATGAGTATCTAAAAATGTTTGCTTTATGATTCTTAGGAACAGGGGCTTAAATCAAAGTAACTCACTAGGTTTAGAAATCACAATTAATTGACTATCTGCAGCAGCAAAAATTTTTAGAGGAGTTATAGTTTTGTACTTTGTTTCTAAAATTATCACGTTAGGGGATCCAGTCATTCCTTTGTTGCAGAATTGTACTGCAGGATATAGTGGAATAGCTTCTAACTAGCTGAACTGGTTGTGAAGGTGCAAGGAAAGGATCGCTTATATGTTAAATTCATTGCGGAGCAGCTGGGCTTGGATGGATCATATGTGCCTCGAACTTATATTGAACAGATTCAGCTGGAGAAACTTGTAAATGATGTTATGGTATGCTTCTTGCCGCCAACAACACACTTTACTGCTTCTGCAGTGGTTCTGATCTGTTTCCTCTACAGGCACTTCCAGATGATTTGAAGTCAAAGCTCAGCATAGATGATGATTTGGTTTCAAGCCCTAAAGAAGCTCTCTCGCGAGCATCAGCAGATAGAAGAATGAAGTATCTCAACCGGTATTCATTATTTTGTCTATGTTTGTGGTCTACAACAAGAGGAAATTGAGATGGGAAATGGGGAGAAAGGAACAATGGTGTAAATTGAATAAAGTGAAAGGAACAAAAGGAAAACGGTAAATTTTGATAAACCAAAAGAAAAAGGCGTTAAGCTGTTTTATGCAGTAAACTATCTCATCTATTTGTTATGATTTTTGACCCACTTAGGTGCAAGAATTTAAAATTGTCATGACTTTGTTTGAAGAGAAAAGAACATGGTTAACTCTCATTCACTCATGTTTGTTTTAACTAATTGAATAGTGAGGAAAAATCTAAAAACAAAGAAAAAGCAACCAACATTTCTTGTGAGTATAACCGCAGGTAGGAAACATCAGGATTATCTGTATCTGATTCCTTGACAGTGCTTTTAGACTGAACCCCTTACCAAAATCTTGAAGATTTATCTTTTGAGCACATGGAGTTCTTAAAAATCGAGAGATGTTAGCTGCTTAAATTTAGTAATTTACGAAATGTCTTGGTAACATAGGGTGGTTAACTCAATGTTGCAGGGGTGGATCACAATCATTTTCAACCCAGAGGGACAAGACTATGGCCAAACTGACAAGACTTGCTGTTAACAATAGAAGGTTTGATGGGAGGGCCCCGGAATCACCTGCAACGCTTTCGAATCAGGTGAGTCTGTGCTGCTCTTAACTACTCAGAGTGGCTGCTATATCTGTTTGTTGGTTGGAGGCTGAAAGGTAGAACAATTATATCATTCGTATTTTTCTTTGTCTAGGTAAGAAAATAGGGAATTGTTCAATGGACTTAATACTCGGAGAATCTGCTTCTTTTGTGGGGAAATTTATTTCAGCAGAATTAAATGTTTGGTTGGCTTTTTTTGTTTTTTGTTTTTTGTTTTTTTTTGTTTTTTTCTTTTCCTTGCATGATAATGGGATTTAAGCACACACTGTATAGAATTACCTTTCAGCCATTGAACGTGTTTTTTTTTTTTTTTTTTTTTTTTTTTTTTCAGGGAATTATTACACAACTCTCAGAACAAATTTCCACACTAAATGAGAGAATGGATGAATTTACATCTCGCATTGAAGAACTTAATTCCAAATTCTCTGCCAGGAAAGTCTCAGCCAGCCAACAAAACCTGGCACTGCAGGCCGAAGCATGCAATGGGTCTGGACCGACTTCTCATTTCGTCAATGGCTTAAGCAATGGTTCCTTGACTGGAACTCTTCTGCCCAATTCTTCGTCGTCTTCTCAGTTGGCTAAGGAGTCTCCACTGATGGAAGAGGTGATACAACCATAATGTCCCTGCTTTTATGTATAGAGACCTTTTTTTTCCCTCTTCCTTTTAGTCTTCTATCCAATATAAAACTAGAGAGTTAGAAGTTAGAATCCTGGGAGGTTAATTATCTTGTATTAAGACTGTTGAAAACCTTAAGAGTTTGCTAATAGCCGGTTTGGTTTATAAGTTTGAACATAAGGTGTGAACAGAAATTTAAAATTTTACGAGAAACAATACTGTAGCAAAAAGGTTTTTAAATTGTGCTTCCAAATGCAAACCAAACAACACATAGAAAAAGTTGATTGTCCATCTAGAAAAATCGCTTGAAAGAATAATGTAAGTTGTCGATAGTTGACACTACAGTTAACCAACTTTCTAGGCTGAAGATTTGAGTCATTATAAGAAGGCAGCTACTGAGAGTGATGTTAGATAAAATCGGCCGAAGTTACCATATCCATGTTTGAATAAAGCATGACATTATAGCGTAACTACCAATTCCTTCTTCAAATGTTTTCGCTGTGTATGGGAACTATTGTTATTGAGATTCTAGTTCGGTTCTAGGCAATGATCACATTCTCTTAAGTTTTTATCTTCACAACTGATGATTTATTTGTCTTTTAACAGTTACTAGCTATTTCGCGAGGGCAGCGTCAGGTCATGCACCAAATAGACAATCTGAGCAATCTTCTGCGCGAGTTTTCGGGAGACAGATTCCGCCATGGAAGAACAGAGGGGACTAGCAGAACCATTGACGTTGATTCAATAACTGGTCCCCTTTTACTAACCTTAGCACTTGGTGGTTTAGGTGTCTTCATGTTCAGAAGTCTAGTTTGGTAGAAATATACTTCAGTGGCTGGCAGCTCATTTTCAGCTTTCTTCCAATGATAAAGCGCCATCAATTGTCTGGTGAAGTCTGGATCCGCAGTGGGAAGTAGATAACCAATAATGTTTTCTTGATATACGACCTGGGATATGTACTGTAAATAACCTGTATAAATAGGTGCCAAAGAGGAGTTATTTTCGACAAATGTTGTCGTGCATACGTTTTATTTATTGGCATTAAATACGAAAGATTAATTTATGCACTAGTTCAAAAAGTCCCAAGTTCATATTCCATCAAATTTTCATGCTTGGGATTTATGCGACTGGTATTATTACCAGTGGACCTGCAGGCCGATATTTGCATTTTGTCAAGGGCTTCTTCAGTGAGGCGCTGCGAGTTCGTCGATGCTCGAATTCTTTTTCAACTTTGTCGCTTCTCACTTCCTTCGCGACTTTTTCTTGTATGCTCGGGCGCTTGCAGAGCCACGCAAAAGAGCCAGGATAGGGTGGTCAATGTGCTGCCTTTTCCAACAATTATAAAACTCACAAATCATGTCCTTTTTATGTACTTGACATCTTTCTGTCCCAATTCTTCAAATCTAGACAAAAATGTCTTCTTTCTTCAGCTATCATTTACATATCATTGTTACCATCAGCAATCATAAATAGAGACGTTTCCATCACAATTTTGAGCACAAAGCTTTTACAAACAGAAAAATAAGCACTTTTCTTAGCTTTACACACTTCTCTATCACATTATTAGGAAACCACTACATCATGTTTAGTGTTTCAACTAATTACTATTTGCTGTATAAAATCATATATATGCTTTAGATCAAACAAATGCATCTCCATTCTAAGAGTCAACTAACTCGCAGGCAAATCATGATCTTGTGAGCTGTGGATTTCTTCGTCCCTTGAGGACGAACTAAAGGCGCTTGTTTGCGCCTTTTATATATTCTTGTAAATTTTTTGTGAATATAGATTGTGTTAACTTTAATTTGGGTTTCTGTTGGTAATCAGTGCCACGAGTTATTAGTATTATCATAGTTCGCTATAAAATGTACCCTTTTTGGGCTGATTACTCCATGAGCTTATATTGCTTTGGGCAGTTTTGACTTTTGATCCGTAACTTAAAATTTACAAACCAAGAAAAAAAAAAAAAAAACAAGATTTAAAAAAAGAACTTTAATGCCTTCCAACACGTACATAACAATCTCTCTCTCTCTCTCTCTCTCTTTAAATTTTAAAGAGCCTCATTCATTTTACTGATTTAAATTTTCAATTCTAAATTTTTAGAGTTAAAAACTCTCAGAAAATATAACATCTAATTTTTTCTGCTACAGTTAAAAACTCTTAAAAAATATCACATCTCAACTCAAATTAAAAACTCAAATACGTAAAATGAACTAGCCCTAACTCTCTTTTTATTTATTTATTTTTTTTATAAATTTTAAACTGTTGCAGAACACTAACATAACAATCTTCATTGAAATGACGCTGTCAAATCCTGAAAAATTCAGGAACTGATCATGCTAAAAACCCTCTACTTTTTTTTTTCTTTGTTCAGAACCTATTCACAAAATCGTTTTCCTCTGACATGGTGGTCCATTGGATTAAGCAAGAAATGAGAACAATTTCTAGAAGTTTCAGAACAAAATGGCAAGAAGCAGTCACCACAGTTTGGACATAAAAGCATCAATTTATAAGATTATTCTCGATCAACTGGAATCCAAGTTATGATGTCCTCCAATCTTGATTAGATGTTCCACAAACAATTCATACCTAAAACGGAGTTAATGGGGAAGTAAAACTCAAAATTATATGTAAACAACGCATACCAACTCTATAACCATAATGTTTTCTTCCTTTTCGGCTCTTGTCAACACCAAGATGCAAATCCACTGCACCTCAAATGAGAGGTCTAGAGTTTCCATACAAAAATAATGAGGCATCCAATATAAGAGCCATTTTCGTTTGCACCTCTTTTCTAAGTTAAAAAAAAAAGGTACAGAAATTGGAAAAGAAAACATAATGATACAAAACCTAAGACGGTAAATAGAAACAAACTACATCGAACAGAAAAGAAGAGAAAAAAGATGGGTAATCGATTTGGTTCTCTCAGAAAAGAGTTGCCGCAAGTTCAAACACCTCTGTCGCAACCTGGCTATACTCGGACTTTAGCTTCTCCTGTTCCTCTGCGGGCATATCTCCCTTGGCAGGCTTGGTCATTACCAGAACACAGCATGTTGGCCTCTTTGTGGCCCCTGCATTTGCAAGATCCTGAGGAAACACCATCGATGGATTAGACTACGATGACTTCACAAGGCTAACACTATTATCTATCTGAGAAAAACTTCGTGGTACTAAAATTATAGGCAACTTCGCGCTGGTCCGACTTGTAACATGTAAAAGAAAAGGGTGGTAATGTTGATTATTATTCTATGTAACATTAAAGAATTTACCAATCACATAAGTGTTATATCATTCAAAGTCATTTTTACACGGAGTAGATACTAAATACCATGGTATACACTATATTACGGTGTGGGATTGTTCTTTTATGAAGTAACGAAGATGAACTCTAAATTATAAAGTAATATGAAACAGAAAACCCCTTCAAAAGAGAAAGCAGAAAGTAATACTCAAAAGGCAGAGAAAAGGAAGAAATATGGCTAAATTTTTCATGAACTTACTTCTTTGGAGGGAATATATACGTAAGGAACGTCATTGTCTTCGCACAAAATTGGAACATGAGTGATCACATCAATAGGAGAAATGTTCCCAGCTATAACACACAATCTACAAACAGAAAAAAAAGAAAAAACAAAACCATCAAAAATTTCAACAAAGATAATAAATCTTACGTTGATCCACTCTAAAAGCAATTTCAGAGTTGAAAAAAAGAAGAAGTAAAAAATAAAACAATGTTTTTTCAATCGAAACGAAAACCCACAGAAAGATTACAGAAATTTGAACAGA
Organism: Morus indica; assembly: GCA_029231665.1. Classification (NCBI taxonomy): domain Eukaryota; kingdom Viridiplantae; phylum Streptophyta; class Magnoliopsida; order Rosales; family Moraceae; genus Morus; species Morus indica. The sequence continues at coordinate 18,786,341 of JACAGA010000009.1, read as the reverse complement.
AAACTAACCCTTTGTCACCACGTTTTATGCCCTTTACCACCTCCTTCACTCCTCTCTTCAAGCATTTGTGCTCAGCAGCTATAACAACAACAAAAAAGAAAAAAAAAACTATAATCACTACAATAAATTACAAAATTATCATCAAAATTCCACATTCACACAACAAACAAAACTGAAATTCGACTTTAGCCACTCGATTTTCCCTCATTTTCTCAGAAAGCAAACAGCTTTAATCATACCTTTGCGGACAAGCTTGAGGGTTCGCTTGCAGAGCTTCTTTCCGGCGAGAGGTTTGGCGATGGGAGCGAGAGCTTGAATCTTCTTCCTCTCCTTCTGGTGCGACTTTTCGGCTTCGCTATCGCTTCCCATCGTCTTCTTCTTCTTCTTCTGAAACTGGTTCTCCAATGGCCGAGAGAGAGAAAATCTGTTATCAGGGTTTCTCTTAACACTACTACTAGGGTTTAAGAATTGGCCTCACACGTGCTAAATTAATTACACGTGTGAGAGCCGAATGGGCCAGCCTGGCCCAAGCAAATTGTATTTGGGCCAAGCTGACATGGAGGCCCATAAAATATGGATCGGGGGATCTGAATCCGCTGGTAATTTGTAAAGAGAATTGTAGGGTTAACGGAGAGACTCATCGTCATCTTCGTTCGTTGGGTTTTTCTCTCTTTTTCAAAGTTGTAGAGTTTTAGAGAGAGAAAGAGTAGAGAGAGAGAGAGAGTTGACAATGCCTACTATCAGCGTGGGAAGGGATCGTCTGTTCGAAGCGCTAGGGAAGACTTACAGTGAGCTAACGCCATTCTCATTGCTTGTTTTGTTTACCTAATTTTTATAATCCAATTGATTAACATTAAAAGAGTAATTATGTTTGTGTGTGCGTGTGTGTGTGTGTGTGTGTGTGATTTTTTTTTTTTTTTTTTTTTTTTTTTCAATTTTGCAGCGCAGGAAGAGTTCGATGAGTTATGCTTCAGCTTCGGAATCGAACTCGACGATGTGGTAAGAATTTTAGATTAAACTTATGGCTTTTTTGTTTCTTTTTTCTTTTCTTTTGAATTCTTGATAATTATCTTTTTTCTTTTCCAATTATGGATTGGTAATACTTTGTTGGAATTCTAAATTTCATCAGACAACTGAGAAAGCAATTATTAGAAAAGAAAAGCACATGGACGAAAAAGCCGAGGAAGATGAAGAAGTCATTTATAAAATTGAAGTCCCTGCAAATAGGTAATTTTGATTTATTTTTCCCCCTAATTTCACGCACAAATGTATAAATAGTTTCGGTTATTTATTTATTTATTTTTTACTCGAGTTATATAATGGTGTGATTTGGCAGCTTGATTAACTTACTAGTGTGTGTTCATGTGTACATAAGTTGATACATGTTATACATTTTTTCCATGAGTTTGATTTGTTTAATTGGGTAAACTTCGATTTTCAATATTAGGTTAGTTTAAATTGGGTTCTAGTAAATTATTAATTATCAAAAATTAGTAATTCTATCTTTATTTTTCTTTCATTTGACTCCATCCGATGCGTTAGTTGGAATTTCAATTGATAGAATCAACTTTGGTTTATTCTAATGGTTTGGCTTGAATTTTTGCGAAGCTGAGAATCGGATATGAAAGTGATTTTCGAAGATTCAAAAAAAGGTGGCTGTAATGAACATTTTATTTGATGTGTGCACAGATATGATTTGCTTTGCCTTGAAGGGCTTGCTCAGTCCCTCCGCATTTTCAATAAACAAGACAAGATACCTTCATATACACTGGCTAAAATCAGTTCGGACTCGATGATTAAAATGCATGTAAAGCCTGAGGTATGTCTTAGAGATAAACTAACCGTTAATTGTAAGGTATTGATGTTCCAAAATGGTTCTATTCATTTCGTGGAACATGATTTCCATTTTCCTGTTGCAGACGTCCTTGATTCGGCCATATATTGTTTGTGCTGTGTTAAGAGGCATAACTTTCGATGAAGCAAGATACAACAGCTTTATTGATCTCCAAGATAAGCTTCATCAAAATATCTGCAGGTGATGCATTTTGAGTTGCTTCTCTGCTCAAAAGTTTGATCGTTTTGTTAGTTTCCAGCAATTTTCTACTTTTCAGCACTATGGAGCACGTGAAATATGAAATTTGGCAATGCATAAGATAAGAAGAATTGTGCGGTTTAAAAGATGCTTGATTTGGTTGTTAAGATGTCCTAAAATTTGGATCAAGGGAAATTATCTCAAAGCAATTGAAAGAAGTGGTCCAAAAACTAATTACATGGCATGCTATAGAAATTGAACTTAAAGTGCTAAAGTTGGTAGGAAACGCTATCATTTTTTCTTTGTCATATGGTCAAACAGTTTATCATGGATCTTTTTGTCCTAGTGTTTTCCTTTTATTTTGAATTTTTTTCTGTAACCTTAATGATGAGAATTGAGAAGTGGAGGAATCTAAGAAGAATTGTTAAGTCAGTGACATCATTTGTTCTTGGAATTATGATAAGTCGGTAAGATAACTTGATTGTCCTTTTTTTATAGAGATGTGACCTTGGAGATTCAGTTTGCTTGTTTTTGCTTTAAAATGTCACCAATACTACAATCATGGGACATGGATTATACAAATGCCTTTGGGCTCGTCTTGAGGTGCTCTATGGGTGTAGGTGGTAGGAGATCACCCAAATTTTCATTGTTCATGATACTTCTTGTTATTATGTCTCGCTAATAGCTTAATGCACATTTGGCCTTTTTGCATTATTTTTATGTTTTCTCGGTAGTTGACTTGGTTTTAAATACTTAATTTGACTTGGTTGAAGTGCATGAATCCACCTTTTCTGACAGGCGAAGAACCCTAGTTGCAATTGGAACTCATGACTTGGACATGTTGCAAGCCCCATTCACATATGAGGTGAGCTCTTCTAATGCCTCTATGTGTGTATTTGTTTTTGTTTTTGTTTTTTTGTTTTTTTGTTTTTTTTGATAATTTGTGTGTATTTGTTAACAGAGAGAGATTTTATGAACAAAAAGTGTCAAGTGAGTTCTAACGTCATTTCTCCTTCAATGTATGTTATTTTATGTGTATGTCCTATTTCATACCTTGGTCATGGGTCGTATTGGACTAGGAGAGTGATGAAGGACTAGAATAGGTTTAATTGACTTTAATAATTAAATTTTTATGATGATTTTAATATTTGATTTTGAATTTAAAGGTATGTTTACCTATTAGGTTTGCTTGAGATTATGTTTATCTCTTAGGATTATCTAGAATATTAGGCATTGGATTTGCTTTTGAATCAGGGTTGTTTTAGGCTTTGGCTTAGGACACTTTTATGATAAGTTTATTTTTAGAGAGGGTTTATGATTGATGAATGAATATTCGATTATTTATTGAAAGTTCTGGTTTCCTTTCTCTTGAGTTCTTATTCTTCTTTTAAATCCTCTATTTCCTCTCTTCTACTTCTATCTCTATTATCTCTCCAGTGGTTTTCTTTCTCTTTTTGATTTTATCTCTCTCTCTCTCTCTCTCTCTCTCTCCCCTACATTAGAGAGATTGTAGTCAAGTCATATTGATGCTTTGGATTCTGTGCTACCACGAGTTTCACCTCGATGGAGCCATTGCCGCAGACTCCTTTTTTAGTTTTATGTCTTGTTCTTGAACCTTCTATCATAAGGTGACTTGGGGAGCAAACATGAAACGTTTTGTTGTCTGCTCATCTCTGTTTGCTGGGATTCTTTTGGGTTTGTCTGCATGCATATGGTTAATAGTGAGCTTCCCTGACGAATTATAGAAGAATTAATAAACATGGTTTAGCTCTTCCCAAATGTATGTTGCCTTCTTATATTACACACACACACACACACGCACTCACTCACTGACAAATTAACACATTAAAACATTTCTCAAACTTTTAGGTGCAATCCTTTTTTTTTTTTTTTTTTTTTTTGTAAAAAATTATTTAATTTGAGTCATACAAGATATTTATCTTTTTCTGTTCAGGCCTTGCCACCTTCAAGCATAGAGTTTGTCCCATTGAAACAGGTAAGTGCATGGAATTTAATTCTTTTAATAGTTGTAATTGAATAAATAGATATGTTATCCTGTTAACATGTGTTCCTTTATTTGGTATAATTCAAATCTTTTGGTTTACATTTACTGCTTGTAAAATTCTACAGATTCAAATAAGCAAATCGCTGTTATTTAGTGGCATATTTGACACCGTAGCATTTTTCAAAATTTTTTTTTTTTTTTTTCATATTTGTAGGGAAATTTATGAAATTTCTCGTGTTTTTTTTTTTTTTTTTTTTTTTTTTTTTTTCCTACATAGAAATTTTCTTTGTTTTTTGGGACCTTTTTTGACTGTACATCAAATGGTTTATCGTCTGTTTTCTTATGGACTCTTGCAATTCTCTGTCTCTGTATATATGTCCCCCTTTCACTCCCTCCCTTCTCTCCCTCTGTGAATCAATCAACAGTTATTTTTATCACTTTTGCCCTGCATACAGTTTGTCCCATTGTCTCTGTCTTTGTATATATGCCCCCCCCTTTCACTCCCTCCCTCTGTGAATCAATCAACAATTATTTTTATCACTTTTGCCCTGCATCTGCTTTTGCTAGCTGTTGAGTAATGTGATTGATTGAACTTTTGTATACATTCATTGAAGTAATTTCTCGTTTGATTGATTGAACTTTCGTATACATTCATTGAAGTAATTTCTCGTTTGACATGTTGCAACTTAGGAGAGGAGCTTCAGAGCTGATGAGCTGATGGAGTTTTACAAAGTGAGTCCCAAACTAATACTGAAATTATGATGTACTTATTTGAGTGGGCATGCGCTTTCGCTGTTCTTTAGGCTAATTAGTGATTAATTGGATTTCTCTCCAGCATATTTATGATGCATGTATATCCAATCATATCTTTGTGCAGTTCTATCTTATATAGCTATAGCTAGTTCCTCAGATCCTTGAAGAAAAACTAGAAACTCAAATCTTATTTTGTTCTGATCCATGTTTTTCCGCTATATTTGACAGTCAGATTTGAAGTTGAAGAAATTCTTACACATTATAGAGGACTCATCAGTGTACCCTGTTATCTATGATAGCAATAGGTAAGATGATATTGAATCTACTCTATTTATTAGATTACGTTCGTTACTATTTATCCGATTGTAAATTTCCTTTTTACCAAGCATACATCAACTATAGTTATGGATTTCTGGTATTTAAGATGTTGAGTTCACATCATGTTGAATGATTTCACTGGTAATGTATACTTTTCTACTTATTTTCACTAAAAGTTCTGTCTCTAGCCTCTGTAATTAACCTTTTAATTTCAAAATATTGGTTAGTGACAGTGTTTTAATTTTGGCAGAACTGTTTTGTCTTTGCCCCCAATTATCAATGGTGCCCACTCAGCAATCACTCTAAAGACGAAGAACGTCTTCATTGAATGTACAGCCACAGATTTGACAAAGGCCAAGATTGTTTTAAACACAATAGTATGGAAGAAAAAAAAAGAGATGCATTTGTTTGGATGTTTTCTGGTTGTTGTTTTATTCATGTATGACAATAAATTCCTTTATTCTCTCAGGTAACCACATTTTCAGGTTATTGTGAAAAAAAGTTTGAGATTGAACCAGTCGAAGTTATATATTCTGATGGAAAGTCGTTTACATATCCTGATTTGTCTGTCTACAATATGAAAGTTCCTTTATCATATATAAATGGTGCCATTGGAATCAACTTGGAAGCAGAAGAGGTATGCAGTTTTCTTCTTGTATTGTTATTGTTATTATTATTTCATTTATCTCTTTAATTGTCTCCTTTTAATTTTTTTATAGATAAGTTATCTAAGGCTGAATTGTAAAACCAACTGAATCACACTATTCAGGCAGCGGAGCAGTTTGGTTTCAACTGTCGGTTTTCGTATAAAAACTTTTAAACTATTTTCTTTGTAGTTTTAAAGTTCTTTTGTCTAGAAATTGAACAAAATATAAATAAAATAAAGAAAGCCCTATCACTGTCAAAGCTACTTGGACTTAATTTTCAAGACCAAATGGAAGGTCTACAAATCGTAGGCCCATCCACACATAGGAAAACCTAAGAAGGGCGCAGTGAAAACCGAAGAAAAGAGGTCATATTTACTGTATGTAGGAGACTGAGTTTTGTCGGTGATGTTGGAAATTGGAATCTTGGATGTCATTCTTTTAGAATTCACGTTGTGTTATCATACCAAATCAATAACAATTGACGCCATTAAGTCGCAAAAAAAAAAAGTGACGCAGTGCAACGGAACATGCACATGTCTATGGTGTTATCATTCCAAGGTCTATGGCTTGAATCTCTGCTATTCTGAAATTTGTGGGTTTTTCCCCCTTGTCCTAGAGGATTTATTTGCTTTGGTTTTGACTTTACATACGAAAGGCTAAACGGCCAACCTATTGACATGGGTGTGCGTCTTCAAAATTGATAATGGTACTTATATGGCACATCTCAGCTGTTTGCAATTGGTCATTTTCTTGTTTTTTGATTTTTGGTTGGTTCAGACTACGATATGCCAAAAAACTTACCAAAGTTAACCGGCGGATTGGTGGTATTAAGGACATGTGTTTATAGGAGATTGTATATTATCTTTGCAATTGGTTTGTAATCTCTTTATTCGTAAAAATCTTAACCATAAGCGCTTAGGCTATGCTAGGAAAGTGACGCATTTATTGTATACTCATATTTGTAGATACAGTGGATGTGTTAGTTTTCTAATATAGTGTAATCTCCTATGGTCAATGATTTTACTAATAATCTGATTAAAAATGAATTACAAAGATAACATACACCTATATCACATTTCCTGAACAGGTGGCATGTCAACACTTGCCTTGGTTGTTTAAAAATGAAACCATTTTCGAGATGTTCCATTTTGCAGTTTGATTAAAATCGGACCATATTGATTTTCACTTATTAAATGTGGAAAAGTGGTATGTGCGCATCCATGCCACTGCACTGCTTCATATTTTGTACGGTTCCATTTTATTTGTTTTTACAAATTTGATGTGTCTAGGAGTCCCACATCGCTTATAAAACTCCTCTTCATATATACAAATTTCCTTCTCTTAATTTTTCATCCCTTATCCCTCGGTTGCTCAAGCTGATAGGCCTACCATGGTGGGCTTCCATTTAGTTTTATCACTCAAATGAAGAGTATGAAGATTTATGCCCCTCCTTAAACACTCTTAGGCCTCGTTCACTTTGCAGATTCGAGTTTTTGATTCGAGCTGAGATGTGACATTTTCTGAGAGCTTTTTACTGTAGCAAAAAATTTTGATGTGACATTTTCTGAGAGCTTTTTACTGTAGAAACTTAAAATTAAAAACTCGAATCGGTGAAGTGAACGGGGCCTTAGATTCATGCTCCAAGATTTATGTCCCTCCTTTAACACTCTTAGATTCATGCTCCTTCCTTTTCCTTTTAAAATTATATTAAGAGGGGAACAATTTAAAAGAAAGGGGATAAAACCAAAGAAGTGAACTAAGGGGGAACATATTTCCTAAATTGATTCAAGTGTCATTAGCTTCATTATTTTATTTTATTATTTGAATTTCAACGAAGAAAAGAGTTAAAATTTAAAAAAGGAAAGGAAAACAAAAGGAAATGGTTCAAAATTTTTACATAGAGACCAAAGGTTGAAATCGAGCTGAACCGATGCTCTAATGGTGCGGTTCGACTTCTGAGTGGTCTTTTTTTTGAAAAATGCAAAGTGAGAGCTTGGTTCTATTGTGATATATATATAATATAAATTTTTTTTTTTGTTTTTGAAAAAGCAACACAAACAGGACCAACTTTTGGTCCTAACTTGACATCCTTGTTGGTGGCAGGATATAGTTGAAGATTACTGATAGTCTTATGGTCATGTTTTTGTCACCTTCACACACTGCAAATGTTAATGTTATCTGTCCTCTGCCTACGTTTATGGTTTATGAAGTTGCTGACACTATTATTTACGTTTTTTTTTTTATGTTTATTTTAATGTAACTAATCTAAGCCAAATAAGTTTTGTTGGACATTCATGTTCTATTTATTTTGAGCATATTCTCTTCCTTCAGGTCACTAGTTTGCTAAATCGGATGCAATTACACGCTGACAAATCTGTTTTAGACAACAATGAGTGCAGCATTAATGTAGCTGTGCCTCCAACTAGAAGTGACGTGCTTCATCCATGTGATGTTATGGAGGTATGATATTTAAGAGGTTTTTTAGCATACTGATTCTTGTTGAAGGTACCATATCTTTTGGCTATTCAACCGGGTGTGCTTTAACGCATTGTTTCACAGGATGTTGCAATTGCTTATGGATATAACAAGATACCAGAAGGAAAGATTCCATCTTTGAAGCCGCTTCCCTTGAATGAGCTCAGTGACCTTATCCGGAGGGAGGTAAGGAAAGGCAAAACCCTTAATTGATAAATTTATTTTTACATAGCAATGGCCTTTCATATTTTACCTTTTTTGTATTTTTTCCCTTTCTTTCCTAGGTTTTTGGTCCTTCATTAATTATTCCTTTTTCGTTATATTTTTAGATTGCTATGAATGGATTTACAGAGGTCTTGACCTTTATATTGTGCTCTTGGAGAGAGAATTTCACCATGTTAAATCGTAAAGATGACAAATCAACAGCAGTGGTTATTGGAAATCCCCGTTCCTCTGATTTTGAGGTTTGCATTCTCCATCACCTTCCTGTGTTTTTTGCCAGTCTTATCGTGCCATGTCATTAAGTTGGTTTTGTTGCCAGAAGATAATCGATTTATTTCATTCCCATTGAGTTTTTTGATTTTTTTTTTCCTTGCTTTAGTATCAGTACAGTCACAAAAAAAAAAAAAGGTTTTGTTCTGTGTCTTAAGCCTAAAATTTTGGCATTTTTTATCCCAAGATAAGCTGGTGCAAACTTTTGTATTATGACTATCTGTTCCGGTCATTCTTCTTGAAATTTCATATGCGATCCCTATTATTTTAGGATATCAGATTTCTTCTCGTTCTTTTTCTTCCCCCTTTTAAGTAAAATTTGATACAGCTGTGATTTAAACAGGTTGTGCGAACCAGTTTGATGCCTGGGATATTGAAGACTGTTGGACATAACAAGGATCATCCAAAGCCAATAAAGGTAAACTAATATTTCTTATTATGCATTTGTTTTCAACTTTTTTTTTTTCTTTTTTTAATAAGCATAAGAATTTATTGAGAATAAAGAAAAATTTCTTACAAAACTAAAACATAAAAGAAAACCTAATAAAAAAACCTAAAAAATAAGAAAACAAAACCAAATGTAAACAAAATAAAACAAAAATAAGAAAATCCGAATTCTGAACATCTGCACTTTCTTATTCATTTCAGGTTTATTTATTTATTAATTTTTTATTATAAAGAAAAATTTCTTACGAAACTCAAACATAAAAGAAAAACTGAACAAAAAAACCTAAAAAACAAGAAAACAAAACCAAATGTTCTGAATGTCTGCATTTTCTTATTCATTTCGGGTTTATTTATTTGTTTATTTACTATTATTATTTATTTATTTATTTATTTTTTGTGGAAATGCAAATGCTGAACAACAGTGAGCATGAAAGGGGTGGTGTCATTGCCGAATTCTATTTTACTTTATTATGAATTGCAAATTTTATGCTCAAATTAATGTTTAGTGATTTTACCTAATAGAGGAGCAGTATGTTGTTTCTTTTTGTCACATTGATATAGACGGGTTTTATGTGTTTATAAATGGGAATATTTTTAAAATAATTTTTTTGCTTTCTGTGTTTCTATGATAATATTCTTTCTACTTTTTAGTTTTTACTAGTGCATGCTTGCATTAAACTTTTTTCCTTTTTAATGCTCATTAGATTTTTGAAGTGGGCGATGTAGCGGTACTGGATGAGACGAAAGATGTTGGTGCAACAAATCGTCGCCAACTAGCAGCACTATATTGTGGTGCTACCTCTGGATTTGAGGTAAATACAGTGATCTTGGCAACAACTTTGGTCTTTACCATTACCAAAATAGAAGAACAAAACTCTGATTCTTTACATGAGTGGTTGTGTAAATCTGTTTTATAATCTCACATCTCCACGTTTTCTAAACCCTTAAAATGTGGAATTTTACGCTTTGTATGTGTATTTTGACTGTTAAAGCGATGTTTGTTGGATTTATCACCACATTTAATGTTTTCGTCTTTAGCTGATACATGGCCTCGTGGATCGGATTATGGAAGTGATTGGAGCTGAATTTGTTGAGCGTGATGAGCATGATGGGTACTTTATAGAACCTTCAAATGTGAGTAATTTCTCAGTTGCTATTTTCATTTGCTACATTTGGACGTTTTGCTGTAATATACTTATTCTGTTCATATCTTCCATTTTCCAAAGGAACCCGAGTATCTCCCGGGCAGACAAGCTAACATCATTTATTATAAGAAACGGATTGGCACTTTCGGCATTGTGCACCCTGAGGTAGGTTTCATTGTATGAATACTTTTTGTTTTTTTTTTTTGAAAAGGCTTCATCTATAAGTTACCATTGGGTCTATGTCGAACATAAACCAAGAAAGTCCCATTAAGTGTCTTGGCGACATTTAACGCCATTTTCTTCCCCGTTCGCCTCCCAACTTTCAACATAAGGAAAGATTTTATTTATTGTATAAAAAGAGTTATACATTACGTTACACAATTTGACTGCAGCCAATTGTTTCCACACATGCACACGATTTCGAGTGAACTACAAGTTCAACTGAAACTTTTGACGCTATTAACTGTTGAATTATGTGTTTTCAGGTATTAAACAACTTTGACATTCCTGATCCATGCTCTTTCGTAGAACTTACAATTGAAAGTTTCTTGGACACGAATCACTAGTAGACCTGCGACTTGGAACATCCCTGGAAAAGGGTTTTTATACAGCGATTAAACATTTTTATGTTTTGAAGTATAAGCCCCATTCTTCTTAACACTTGGGGTCAAAATTTTATGGTTGATCAGATCTCTAGACTCTGACAGTGTTTTATTTAATTTAGCATTCTACTTTTTGTTTGAGATCCTGGTTAGAGCTTATAAACAAAGCGATTGATCCAGTTTTGTTCTGCTCATACGAGTGCATCATTTCTTTTATCCTCTAGTTCTCAAACTGTAAACAAGCCAAAAAGACTGACTTATCATCTAAAGTATTTATATTCAACATTTAACCTATTAGTGCCCAAACAACAAAACAAAGGGGCTAGACAAAGCCATACTTTTGCGCTCTTGACACCACAAACTAGTGCTTTCTGTGTAGCCTCATTTCATTTCTGCATCTATAGATTTCACTGCGGTGTAAAACACTTGGGGATGCCAATCATTCATGTGACTCCTGTGATACGCCTTCTTTGGATTTGGCCTTGTTGCCACAATATCACAATGCTTCTTCAATGGCTGAGACTCCTTTCGAGCTTCTTCTACTATTTTGTGAAACCCTGCGGGACCATCTGATGGAACTCTGGTAATTCTCATGGGATGTTTCCCCCAAACCTTCTTCTTGTCAGTAATTTCTACAACCAAACGATCTGGCACTATGAATGAGATGCCAAATTTCCGCGGTTTGGATCTTACCGCGCAAAAATCCATCTTTTATGCGTCTATGGTGGGTTGATCAGTAAACTACCGGCCTCTTCAACTTAACGTCTCTTCTTTTCTAGTTGTGTGAGTGTGAAGTTGGACGTGAGCTTGTTCAATTGGGACTGCAAAATGAGAGCTCTATTATCTTTATTTGTGGATGAACTATGACATTTTAAAGAGTGACGAAAGAGGAAAATAAAAGACATAATAATACTTGAAACTATGGCTTTTGCGGATTAAGTACTTGAATACTATGGATTCAAAAAGCAGTTGGTTTCGCTTTACCATTGCTGGTTTCATGATATTGCAGCTGCTAGGGGTTTGATGTGCTTTACCATTGACTTCATGAATTATAATTTTTTTTTTAATTTTTATTTTTTTGTCTTTTTGTCTAAATTCAGTAGTGCGAGAATTTTATTCTTTCATAGGACTTTTTCCTTTGTTGTTGTTTGTTCTTATTTTTGCTGGAATATATAAGACCGTGGCCAGCTTACGGCCCATGTTGTAGTTGACTGGGTAATTATTTTTATTCAGAAATAATAGAAAATATGTTAGTATGAAAAGCTTAAGAAAGTAAATAGATTAATTTTTAATTATAGAAATTAATAGGTCATAACTTATCAAGTTATGATTCATAACTAGATAAGTTATGAATAGATTTATCAAGTTATGGTTCATAGTCAGATAAATTATGAACAAAAATTGTGAATTATAGATAATAACTTGTTAAATTATGATTCATAATCAGACAAATTATAGATAAAAACAGTAATTTGACTTATTTATTAACTTATGTAAACTATTGACCTATTAATTTTAATTCATCTTAAGTCTTGACTTATTTCATTCTTTCTCCCTTATTTATTTACTTTAACTCCATGGGAACATGGTCTACATTACGCAATAGAGAATTCTTTTTATTACTGAAAAATTGTTATTTTAACTGTTAAATTAATTTATAAGTATTCACATTAAAAAGTTACATCTCGTGACATATATAGAGCTAGTCCTATTTGTAGATTAGATCTAAAAATTAATTTAATAACGGTTAAAATAATAATACCTACTGCCTATCAATAATAAAAGAGGACAGTTCATACTCTAGAAATTCCTACTTTTTCTTTTTCCCTTATCTTCTTCTCTTTCGATTTTTTCAGGTAGTGATGGGAGAAA